>OX421970.1:73014820-73467320 GCA_949128135.1 Parasteatoda lunata | reverse complement strand
TTTTTTCTTTCTCACAAATGTTGGAACATATTAGGTAAGTACTGCATTTTTCGGGCAAGAATACTGCAGCTGTAAATAAAGTTATACTTTTTTGAGTCCAAAGTACACTCTGTACTTGATCCTCACATGAACAGCTATAGTTCATAGCAAAATTCTTTTTTCAGGTGAACTTTTATCATTTTGGAATTCTTGGAATTGAATTCTTTTTGCGTTAATATGAAACCTTATTGATGAAAAATTGTCGCACGTACTTTCCAAAACTTACCCAATGCATGTCTGCTTCTCTTGGCAATATAATTTTGCATCTTCACTTTCCCCCCTTTTTTTCCAACAAACAATTATGAGAAAGATCTTAATTACATTTTAATTTTTGCCCATAGCAGCAATTTTTACAAAATCCTTGCCAACATAAGGAGTTTATCGAATCATTACAAAGTGTTTCTTTCCAAAATAGTTTTCGAATCATATGGAACTTTTAGTGCTTTAAGCTGAAGAAAGAAGTTTTCACATACTGATCTTCTGGTGTTTGATGCAGCAGAAAAACATTTTCTGGTCTTAACTTTCAAAATGTGGAAAAGCTGATGGAAGAATTTGGGTATTCATCCTTAAAAACTGAATATGCTTCACAGGGGCTTAGTTTTGAACGTCCTAAACTGGTTCTAACAGGACATGTGGGCTTTATTGTCTTAAACTGACTAAAACTGCTTTTTTTTTTTCTGGAGATTTAGGTAAAGATTTTCATGATTTTCTCATTGCTTTTCCGAAAGCTTGAAAAATCTTGTTGGTATTTTCAATTTGGCTTCTTGATGGTGTATTATTCCTAAACTCTGTTTTCTTTTGTTGGTGATAGTTGTAATTATCCTTTATAATGATTTATAAAGCTTCTAATCCAGATCACAAACTAAATTCAAAATATGAATTAGTGTTGCCACGTCAAAATATACATAATTAAATCAAGTGTATGCCTCTGTGTGTAGTAAATTGCTGACATGTCCCGTGCATAACATTAGTTATGTCCCGTGCATAACACAAATAAATTAAATCTAGAATTTTATTGAATGATGTATTTGGAAAATATGTAGCATAATTTAATAGAAGTAATATTTATCAGCTGAGAAAAAAATATAATGACAATATACAAGTTCTAAATTCACAGAGTTTATAAAAAATAGAAGTCAGGGTAGAAATTAATATTTTTTCTGAGTCCCGTGCATAACGACTATATTAAATCCCTTTTCAAGTATTTAAACTTTAATTTTTGATTTGTTTTCTATACAATCTTTAAGAAACAGACCTGTTTTGAAGTGAATTGTTAAAAAATTATTAATTACCCCATTATTTTACTATTTTTATATACTTCAAAAGCCTGCAAATGTCCCGTGCATAACAGGAGAATGGCCCATATACATATATATACACACATATAGACACATATATATACACATATATATACACACATATATATATACACACACTTTCTAATCTTAATTTTTAAACAAATTATCCTTCAATGAGACTGATTTAAATTTTATTTTCTACAAAATATATGTAAAGTATAATAATGGAAATCAAACTTACTGATGGGAGTACTTTGTTCGTATTGTTTGAAGCAGTTTTCGTGGAGGATTAGAAATGCTCTTATTTAGTAATATCACAATTTCTTTTAATTCTTCTTCTGAATATCCAGAATAATATTGAAGTGTGGGAGTCTGTAATCAATATGAAAATCGAAATCTTATTAACAGATATAATATTAAAATAAACAAACATATGTTTTATTAATAGCTCTAAAAGCAATTATTGATTTCAATTAAACTGAAAAAATACAAATTTACTACCATTAAGCTTATTCAGAACTCTGTATCAAGAGATCTGTATATCTCTCCAAATCTACTATCATTCACTTAATACTCATTTCCACTTGTTATGTGACTGGTGATGGTAAAATTAAAATATCAAAGAAGTGATTATGAGTTGTTGGATTCCTTCCGAATGCTATACCATTTATACTAAGTCAGCGGTTTCCATTTTTTTTTTGAACTACAGAACCATAAACGATCAAACTTCTTTTATTATCCATTTTTTATTAAACTTCCATTATCTTATAACAATTTTGAAATTACATTTTTGTTATGTAGTTAAAATAGCAAGTCTGAAGCAGAGTTCTTAGACTTGTAGTTTTTGGCATATGGATAATTCAAATTAAATAAAAATGAGCTGAACTATGGTTTTCGAAAAAGAACTGTTAGAATAGTTATAGCAGAAAAATAATTCTTTATTCTTGAATTTAAATATTTTATTTATAATTAATATAATATAATTCAATGCAAAATACTGATGCAATCAAATGTAAATGCATATCTTTTTAGTGATTTATTCAGGATATTATAGGGAAAAAATAAAATAAAAAATTTCCCTTTTTAATGGCATTTAAACTTATTAATTTCATAAGAATAATCTAAATATTAAATAACCAGTTATTTGTTGGATACAAACTTATTACAAGTTTTACAAATCATTAGTGGTTTTAAAAAAAAAATTGCAGAACCTTTGAGTCCTTTCTACAGAACCCCATGGTTCTGTGGGACACCTTTTGAGAACCACTGCTATATATGATGTCATCAAAAGAATAAGTTTGTATACACAGGGGTGATTGTGAGCCCAAGTCAAAATTCCGGAAAATTTCTTGAGTTAAAAAAAAGTTTAAATTGAAAAAAATTTAAACAAGGTTTTTTTCCTTTTTCTCAATATTTCTTAGTTTACTTAAAATAAATTTACAATTTTACACATACCAATACCATTTACATATACCTATGATGACCTGGAGAAGTAATTAAAATTTACAAATATGTCTTTCTTTATTGAGTTTATGATTATGACAACTATTTACTGATAAAAAATGAATATTAATCATGAAAATAACCTTATAAAGCATCTGGCTCTCCCTTTCAAACAAATAAAATAAAATAAACTGCGTTTTTAAGTTCCACCTTTGAAAATTTTATTACCAGAAACTTCTGTGATCAATGATTTTTTGAAACTTTCGGATCACTGTTAGCGAAAATTCCAGAAATCCGGATTTTGTCCGAAGCACAATCAGCCCTGGTATACATGTAATTAAAATGGTTTCACTAAAAAAATTTTTAAGAATTGCTAAAATATCTACTTAAGACTTTATGTAAAAATCAGCTGAACAAAAATGCTATTAATTGTTGAAAAATATTTTTAAAAAATTAAACTAAGTATGAAGAGAACAAAGACAAGTTCTATTAACAAAAACAATGAAGCATTTGATGAGCATTTATCAATTACCCAATGTTGAGATTTCATCTTTAAAGCCAGTAACAAAGCAGCTGCAGCAATTTTGGAATCTAATACCTCAATGCAATCGTAATCCATCAGGGAAGTTTCCAAAATATATCTAGCTAGTGTCAATAAATCCATAGGAATTCGATCACACTAAAACAAATCCCGGGAGAGTGAGTTTTTATAACAATACATAACAGAGAAAAAAAAATTATGAACGATCATTTACCCTGGCATATCTACGGAGAAATCTGTATGATAGTGGAATTCCCAAGTCATAGTCCACAGTTTTCAAAATTTTTATTTCAGTCTCAAGCATCTCATCCCTATCATAACTATCACCACATATGTACAAGAAGTCATCAACAAGAGGTGGTACTCTCTCCTACAGATAAATTTAAGTGTAATGTTTTAAACTAAATATATGCAACTACTAAAAAGAAAGGCATCAGCTACTAGCTAAAAATACACTTTAAAAATCAAATAAAGTCATTTTTACTGTATAAGTATATTATTACAAAAGTAAGGAAAAACAAACAGAGTACATGTCATTAGCAGCTTAACAAAATTTATTTAGGGATTTAATTATTTCAGAGTTAATTCCTCTTTAATGAATTAGTAAATCAGTCTTTTTCCCAATGCTATATTCAGGATATCAGATTTGTTAAATGAAACAAAGACAAAAAAATTTATGTATATATATTTTCCTTAACTAAGAGCTAGTGCAAAAAAAGGGAAATTATATAATGGTATTTTTATTGAAATATCCGAATGAGTTAAGATTCTATAGTAATCAATTTAAACATATTAACATAGACATGAAACAATTGCTTTCGCAACAGAAAACAAGAATAATTATGAACTATTCTAACGAACCCCTATTAAGTTCATTAAGCAATCCTTTCTTACTTGTTAAGAATACAATAAACTTACTTACATAAATCAAAAAATTATTTTGAATGAGATAAAACTTACAATTTTTAAACCTAAACTAGCTTTTTTTTTTTTTTTTTTTGCAGCATTTATCTTATTTTATTTTATGAAAAAGTGCATTAAATTTAGAATGAGATCTTAGTACTTCAAAAGTGGTGTAATGAATATAATGTCAAAACTTACAGCTGATAAAGTACATATAAAACTAAGGACAATTAGACTGATCTCTCTTTAGAATGCTGGAATATATGAGTCTTTTTGACATTTTGCACGCCAGCGACCAGCATTTTATTTTCAAGAAAGAGCAATGTTAGGTAGTTTATATAAATAAAATATCTTATGAAACTACCAGCCTAAAAATTATAAGATTTAATGAGATAATTTTCACATAGCATTTTAATATTGTTTAATTTTTATCAAAATAATTTTATTTTGATAGACTTATATTTAAATTAGTGGTAATAATTTCAAAAACTTTTATGTTAAATATATAATACATAACAATCAAAAATATTTTGAAAAACTTACATCATACTTGGAAGCAATAAAAAGAGCTGTAGCACCAATTAACTGCAATTTTGTCTTGACTACAAAGTGATGCATAAGGTAATAATCGACTAATTTAACTGCTAAATAGAGTGTTTCATGATTCAACTCAAAACTTTCTTGCACTTCAACCATCCAATCTACAAGAATAGCTCTCATAGACTTTGTCATCTCACGCTGCTTGTCTAAGTAGTTACTTATTACAAATTTAGTCTAGAAAAAAAAAAGGATAAATTTTACCACTTTAAATAATTATTTAGAAAATAACACATTTTACTTGATTACAAGGGCTGGAAAAATCTAAAAAATTTTATTAGTCTAAATATATGTCTGAATGAAGCTTTTATATGCCCAGATATCTTTTGGGCAATTCCACAGTAAGATTAACCAGATGACGAAAAATTCAAAATAAATATTTGTTAGGATAAGAAGTTGAAAATTTAAAAATATTAAGTCTTAACTTAATACATTTTCTTTTATATTACAGACTGTGATTGAAGGACTAAATCATTTGAAAATTTAGCCACATTCACTCAAAGAAAATCAGTTTTTATGAAAATTCCCACCAATATATACTAAGAGTAAAGTAAATAATTAATGAAATACATTTAATAAAGACAGGTCAGGTTGCAAAAATATGCAAAATTACAACAATTTTGATTCTTTTATAAAAATTCCTATGAGGCACTTTTATCTTCGACACCGCAGTATCTTTTATATTTCAAATTATTTTCCTCGTGTATCTTTCTTTTTATGTATACAATTAAGTGAAATATGCATCGTAAATAGAAAATGATGTCACTTCAGTAATATAATTTTATGTTCTATTTTACTATGTTGTACTTAGTTTTTATTATGCAATAAAATAAATCCATTACAATTTTTCAAGGTAAATTTTACTCAATTCTTTTTTTAAAAAATGAATTTCATGCAGAACAAAATTAAAATTTACTAGTTTGAAATTTTGTAAATTTAATTCAAATTATCTTATGAGATATTTTGTAGCCATTTCTTTTAAGATATTTTCAATAAGTTTAATTTCTTATTAATATAACCTGAATCTAATTTTGTTTTTAGTATTTTGAATTCGAAATTCAAGAATAATTTTCTAAAGTAATAAATTTTAACAACCAGTTTATAAAATTATTTTTAATAAAATTTAACAACACCAGGCTAAGATCCAAGGCTTCACTAAAAAATTTCTTGAAAAATAAAAACTTTTTGTAAAAGAAAATATACTGCAAGTTGGAAAAATGTAATAAAATACATTGATCCAAATATTTTATTCAACAAGCAAGGGAAGAAAAAAAAAAAAAAAAAAAAAAAAAAAAAGAAAAAAAAAAAAGAAAAAAAAAGCTGTTTAATTGGAAAAAAAAAAAGTAGATTCTCAAAATAAAAACTGGAATAAATTTCAGAACTTTTTGTAATTATTATTGACTCAAATTTTAATCTAAAATGAACAATTTAGGTTTGACACCAAACAGTTTAATTCTGACACGAAGATAAAACAATTCCTAATTATTTATATATTATAGTAGATCTTTAACTGTCTAAAATGCTTTATTCAAATGTAATGTCCAAAATTTAATTGGGTTTAAAATTAAATTACAAACTGATTCACCGAATTTAAAAGAAATTGTGTGATTTACACCCAACACCATACAACTGGCAAAATCAACTCACTAGTTTACAATTTTATAAAATTAGTCCCTAAGTTCGAAGAAATTTTTTTAGATATTCACTAGCATAAATTAGAATTTTTAAAAAAATGTTTCATTGAAAATCTAAATCTTACGATTCTATAATAAAATCCAAATTTTTATCTTTAGAAAATAAACATACAAAAATAAAAAACATCAGGACAAAATATTTTTCATGAAGAAAATCAGGAATATAAGGATAAACATGAACCCAAAAACTAAAGAGTTCAAAAGCTAATAGAAATTTTTATTACTGAAAAATGTCAAGAAATTGAAGTTTATAATTACAGATAGGCTGATAAGAAAGTACAACTTTTAATTTCATAAGCATTAAACATTTCAAGATTCAATGAACTGATTAGGATTAGGATTAAAAAAAAAATGAAAGGAATAGGTTTATTATTTTAAACTAAAGAGCAAAATTTTGAAAATATCTTATTACATCAGATACATTTTAAACGACCCAATCTAATATTTTAAACCCAAAAGCAATAAATTTATTTTATTTTTATGATTTTATGCGTTGAACATTTTTTATACACATTCAGAACTCACTACTCCTACTTAAAACCAGTCCTACTTAAAACCAGTTTCAGAATTTTCAAATTACACAATCATACATTTCAAAATAAAATTTGGGTAATTTGTAAAAAACAAAATTGCAGAAGAAAAAAATAATTAAAAAATAACTATATAGGAATAAGTTTCACAGTATTAAATATACAGCTTCAGTAAGATGTTATTTAATATTAATTGAGAATGCAACCTTTATAAAGAATCAATATATTTTAATCTTTCCACTTACAAAAACTTCTTTGAAATTTATTAAAAATCTCACAGAAATTTTACAACATTCGATTTAAAAAAAAAAAAAAAAAAAAAGATTTTTAGGAATTTGGACATGAACTTCAAATATATTTAAAATGAAATTATTCCCAATAAACTGAAATAACAAAGTAAATAGTTCTTTACCTCTCTTTCTTTATAGTATTTAAAAACATCAGCCACATATTGAGGAACACTAAATGGATCATCTAGACAAGCTTTATCAAAATCTTCCACACCAGGAGGCAAAGGTTCTTTCACTAGCTCTTCTTTCTTCTCTTCTTTACATGGACTAATGTCTATAACACTGAAAAATAAATTTAAAAAATGGTGAGAATGTTTTTACTCAACAGTAAAGCAATTTTTTTAACCTTGATACATTTGATAAAAACTAGGCTTTGCATAAATCTCCATTAAAAAATTTTATGTAAAAGAAAAATTACAAAATGCTGTATGTTTTTGTTGTGTTGTATAAATTTTACCATTAAATTTAAAAACTTTAATTCTTTTTAATATATGTGATGAAGAAAAAAGTGGTTCATATAAATCACAAGTCTTAAAACAAAAAGAAAATATTTTTTAAAATAAATCATCTTTAACTTATTAGTAGAGCAAAAATTAGCAACTCTTGCAGTTTCTTAGTAAACTAATAGGTTGAAACAAAAACATCTGCAAGCACTTTCTTTAACTTACTATTATAAGCAAGCATAAAATTACCTATACAAGCTAAATCTGTTACTTAAATAAGCTAAATATGTAAAATCTATCAAATTATATGGCATCTGACAAAGGCAAAAAAGGTTTTTATATGGAAAATTTCCTCCTAAAAATTTAAAAACAATAACTTTATATCTGAAATCAAAATATGTTATAATTATCTTCTAAATAGTCTATAAAAAGCCAAGGGCAAAAATTTAATTTTTATTCTGCTTGAAATAATTTGCATATGGTAAAAAATATTTTATTCAGCAAACAAGAATTCTTCAAATGTTTCTCTTTTAACTAGATATTACTAGCTACTTTGAACTGAAACTCAATAAAAATACTCATACAAATACCTGTCTTCCAAGGCAGTTACATACATAGTATTTTCTGAAGACTCAGACAGTTCCGATTCTTTCTCTTCCTGACTGGGTGTTTCTTCTTTAATTTTAATCTTTTCAACTTCACTCACAATGTAACTATGAGAGTTATTCTTTCCTTTTTTGTTGTTACCAAATCCAATCTTCTTATTAGAAACATTCTTGTTTGTGATATCACCCAGTATTCTTTTTTTACCAACATTATCTGGCAAAGGATCAGCAGCCCGCTTTGAAGCATCTTTAACAGAAATATGCTTAACATTTTCCTAAAAGAATAAAAAAAAGAATAATTAGAATAAATTAAAAGAATAAAATAAAGAAAGGAATAGTCTTGACAATAAGTTAATTATTAAACAAAAATAAATTACCGAAGCAAACTTGGCACTTCTGAGTTTACTAATTATACTAGATTCCATGATTTCACAAATTCTGAAATGAGATTTTTTATTAGCAAAAACAAATTCTTCCAATCATTACAAATAACTTATATAAAGCAAAAAACAACACCATAATTGCAAACATAGCAAAATAAGAATTAGAGTATCTGGCAAATAGGGCTGTCTATGGGCTGAGAAGATTTATTAAATCTAGGTTTCTTTCCAGAAAAACCAAGTTCTTAATTAACAAAACTCTTGTCAGGTCGGTCTTGACATATGCATCTGAAGTTTGGACAATCATAAATATGGAGGAAAATTATAACACAATATTTGAGAGAAAAGATATTCTGGAATATACTTGGTGGTGTAAATGGAAGCAATAAGTGAAGAACTGTACAAGTTCTTTAAACATGATATTAAATACATAAAATAAATAGAAAGAATTGGCCGGCTCGTGAGATTTGAATGAGTGATAATACAATAAAAAATATATTGCTTTATAGACCCACTGGAACAAGAAAGTAGGGAAGGCCAGGGTTGGGATGGGCTGAATCAGTGGAATCTGATTTTCTAGCAATTAATGAAAAGAATTGGAGATCAAAGATAAATCTGAAGTTGTTATGGAGAAATCTTCAGAGGAAAGCATTGGCCCAATGATGATGATAATGAACAATCCAAGAATGTTTAATATCACATACACACACCACAAGCAACAAACAAACTCAAAGTAAAATGCAAATTTGACTCAAAATCACTTGACAAAACCCAAAATTACACCCACCAAAACATGTATTCTACAGGGGGAAAAAACTTCACACAAAATTCAATCCTAAAACCAACATTTAATAGACTTCTATAGATTATGTTACATAAAAAAAAACAATAAAATTAGTCAACATGTCATTACTTTTCTTCTATCTGCCTAAACAAAAAATAGTCAGGATCATCACCACAATGTGAAATATCTACATCCAATATTATTTAGTCTACATCATTCAATACTTTTAAATCTTTTAATTTTCTGTGATAACGTTATAACACAAGCCAGATTAAAATCAGCTATTGTAAAGCTACAAACAACTGCTTTACATGCCGAACAATTTCTGTTAAAAAAATTCACTAATCACTTAAGGGCATTCTTTCAACATGATGAAATAACTGAAGTGAAATGAGGTAATAACTGAATTTGATCTTCAACAATTTTTACATACTATTTTACATGCATATTAAAAAAAAAAAAAAAAAAGATTGATTCTCATTATCAGAAGCGAAACATTTGTTTGTAGTAAATAATGACAATTATTTTTATAAAATAAATAAAAGCATGCTAATATATAATTTCCAGGCATAATTTTTTTTTAAAGTAAACTAAAAAAATTTATTAATAAACTTATTAGGTTTATATAGATAATTTAAACTGAAAATGAACATTTATAAAAAAGTTTTTTTCTTCAATAAAAAGTTATTAAAAGAAGAATTTTAAAAATTAAAACCACTAAAAAATTTATTAATCACTCCCTCTGAAAAAAGAGATACTTAAAAATTAAAAGAGTTGAGAATAGTCCTAACAAAGTAGATATTTGTAATAGTAATCAGAATTAAACCTAGAATCAGATAATTTTGCCACTGTGTAATTATTTAAAGAGTGAATTAATTTTTTTGAATGGAATATAAATAAATAAGCAATGTTTTTAAGGAATGGGTGACTGATTTTTACCAAAAGGACACATTTATAGGAATCAAAGAGCAGGCAAGGACAGACCACCCTTCTAAAATCGCTTAGGGAAAACACTAGTGTCTTGTCCATTTACACTTGGCTATGTAGGAAAATAGTTTTTGGCAGAAAGTAGCTTTGATACTTTAATCTGAATTATTTATTAAATAAATCTTTACTAGTTTATTTATATTATATGTAATGCAAAAAAAAAAAACTACAATACATGTGTTCATGCTTATCTAAAGGAGGCAAACCCCAAATTTTATTTTAAGAGATAATATATTAATAAAATTAACATGAAACAATAAGTGGTAGCAATGAAAAAGTAATTTGTTTTTTGACCAATTAGTTATATCTATAAAAGCACCCACATTCCTCAGAGACAAGATGCAGAATATTTAATAAGAATGAAAGTTATCTGAAACATAGTAATTATTGGAAATAAATACCATAAAGCTTTTAAGAATTCTTATATTATTTCTCCAGAAATGTCGAAAAACTTGAAATATAGCCCTTTTATAAGAAAACCCTAAACAAGACCACCTCTCACAAAAAAGGCTACTTTTGACTTTTTCCCTTTAATTTATATTTCTTTAAAAAGGCTGTTTTTTACAAAACACTTAATAACAAGATTAACAGTTACTACATGCAACAACTAATTACATAAATACACATAAAAATCATTCTTAATACTTAAAAAATCCTCAAAAGCATAAAAATTATTTTGCTTTTAAATACATTAAATTTAAAGAGAAACATTTCATCAAGCATGTATAATTTTGTATGAATACACAAATTCTATTAAAGCTGCATTGAAATTCCAAAAAAAAAAAAAAAAAAAAAAAAAATCTTTGTTCTATACTATAGAAAAGAAAGTTAAGAATTCTTGATGAGGAAATTTAATAAAAAATCTGCGAATTATATAAATAGTTTAGTTAGTTAATCCCTAAAAAAACTTTCACCAAAAATTGTGTTTTGTTAGTCGTTTAAACGTTGCTTTTTAATCATTTGGATATTAAAACAATTTGCACCTTGTGTCTGGATAAAACGAAATTCAAAGGAAAAGAATAAAACAAGGTAAAAATAAGACAATCATTAAAAATTTTCATACAAATGAGGAAAGAATACCGAAAATTTTGTGCAGAGCAGTTGGGTAAATTCAACTATAGAACTTATATTTTGACTAAGATAAGGCAATATGCATTTGAAACAATAATGATGATAAGTAATTTACTTACAAGTTCAAATGAATTAAAATTTATCTTTAGAATTTACACATGAGCAATTTAAAAATTCTTTTCAAGATAAAGCATTCGAAAATGTGGCAGTTTATTCAAGCGTTTTGATTGGGTTTTGAAATTTGAAGGCGGTAGCCACTTCAATTAAAAGAAGTTGAAGTGTATAATTGATAATAAAAAATAATAAAAAAATTTCGTTATTTACGTTTTTTTTATTAATTATACTATAAAGCTTCTGCTACGATAAAATTATAGCATATACAAATAAATATTTTATTTGCATTTCACGCAAAGTCATCAATAATTATTTTAAGGAAAGCTCAAGCAACTCATCTCTTGAAATTTATGTAAACAACATTTTTTCGTCTATGAAATAGAAGTTCTTAAAGTAATATTATTAAACTTATTCAACGGTTTAGACTTATTCAGACTTAAATGTTTTCAATTTACTCTTTTTAGTCTTAGTAAAGTCAGTAAGAACTCAACTATTTTTTACGAATTGAAACTCAAAAGTTTCTAAACAACAACAACGCTTTGAATCTTTTTATTTTTAAGAAATTGACAAGATGCCACTTTGTTGTTATCAATATCACTTGTGTCACGCGATCATTGTTCAACCTTTCCGCTTTTAGACACCTATAATTATAAGAAATCTATAAAAAACTTGAAAAATGCAAAGTTTAGTGAATAATGTTAAAGGAAAAGCCTTGAATGTAGCTGAATTTTTTACTCCTATTCTGAAGGTATCGTCGCTTTATTTAGTATCTCTGGATCTCTTATTTAAAAAGATTGCAATGAGAAATTTTTAAACAAGCTTATAAATCTTTCCAATTATTATTTTCTTATCATAATGATATTGCGATTAGTTAAATCGTATCTAATATTTGCCTCATTCGCATTTTATTGCAACAAATTCATTCGATTTTTCTATTGTAAGCTTTTAGAAAAATTACTTATAAAAATAGATTGTTTAAGTTAATCTTTTACGATTTTAAAATTATGTGGAAATTGACTTAGTCATTTGCACATAGCAGCAAAAAAATTTTAATTGGTGAAAATAAAGGTTTTAAATCAAGTATGATATTATAATATAGAAAGATTGACGGATGAAAATGGTTAGAAAATTAGGGAGCGTACTTGCTAAATATGTTATGAAGATGGAGAATAATCTAAAGCGGGAATATTTCCGTGTTGTGATCTGTCGGGCCAACTACAATCAAATAGATTTTAAATTTGCACATTTTTATAAAAAAAAATATGTAGATACTGGCCTAGGGGGTGGCTATGAGTTATACCTCTCGAGTTGGTCCCTTTCTGTGATTTTTTTTTTTTAGTTCCCCGATGCCCAGTAGTTACCAAGACTTGGCAATTTTTCTGCCACTGATCACGATACAGAAATCTCCTCATGTCAACTACAATCAACAAGGCGCCAAATAGATTTTATACTTGCAAATTTTTTTAAAAAACAAAAAAAACGTGTAGAGATTTTGTATGGGGATGGCCATGAGTTGGTCCCTTTGTATGATGCTCTTTTAGTTCCTTGCTGGCCCCTACCAGAAATTTGCTCTGCCTCAGATCACGGCTTAAATCCTTGCTCAGAAACCATAGGGACAAGCTATTTCCATTATTTCATGCAAATTTAAATTTTCCATTGGATTTTTTGCGTTTAGATTGATTTTAACATGTATTTCCCCCATAATTGATCTTTGATTGTTTTTCTCTAATGTCTACAGTCGTTTTTTGAAAATGACTTTTCTTTAATTAAGATTTTTGTCTAGGATCCTTTGCTAAAATAGACCTAAGTTTTTGGTTATTACTTAACTCATCGCCTTCTCTATATCACAAAATGATGCAAACAACACAATCTTCTCATTTATCTCTAATCATGGTAATTTTTCATCTTAACTGCTCTATAGATTCAAACATCCAAGATCCAAAGGAGCTTTAAAATTATCAGCAGATTTAGGTAAAATGAAAAACTTTTTGCAAGTAATTTGTTGACTCTTGTAACTAATTTCTACCCTAATGTCACCACCTAATTTTGAAGAAATTTGTTTGAAAATCACTAATTATTATTATTTTTAAAACTATATACATTTATTATTAAACATAGACAAACGTCTACAGTGCCTCGATTTGTGGCCCGGACCCAACTTTAGGAATCACTCCCGCATTCTTCTGGGCCTCTATTTTCAAGCTCTATGGCAAGATTGCCTATGAGCAATGGTGCAACTTGGACGGTCAGACACAAGCTAAGGAGTTAAATCTGTCCTGATGTGAATGAAAAGGAGCTTCTTAAGCTTATCAGGAATAATTTGATGAAAATCATAGGTCTTCCTAACTGGCTATTGTGCCCTCAAGAGACATTATGAGTCTTCCACCTGATCCTCTTTCTGGGGTTAGCATCATAAAGAGGAGACTTCTCTACATATTCTTTGTGAATGGGAGGTCTTTTCTGCCTAAAGATTTGGACATCAAGGACAACAATGTGTTAATGTTCAGGAGCTACAGGACATTCCTGTCTGGTGTTTGCTGAACTTTGTTTCAGCTGTAAAACTTTTCCAGTAGTCATGGTCTAAGGTTAGGGTACAATGCACCTCTGGTCGATGTGCCATACTCAGAGCTGCCAAACCTCTATGTCTATCTATTAAATTTTCCTTGGTAATGACAAATTTTAGATAGGTGTAATTGAGAAATAAGGCCCGAATAGTTTGGTCAAGAGAGCTGCCCAAAGTTAAGCCTTTTAATTTTTGCGTATTTCCCCATGTCTCGGAAATTCATGAAGCAAATCAAAAAAGTTTTGCACGCAATTATAAAATTCATTTATCTAGAGATAAATTCATGCATAAAAAATTTAATCACTGTTTATTATTTTTTATCATATTATTTGATAAAAGTTGAAAAATTTAGGGCTTACAAATTTTCATTTTAAAGAATATAATTTTATGGTGCAAAATACAAAATTTGGCGAATAGTTTCGATGATGTAAAAAATTTTATACCTTACAATTCAGAAATTTAAAACTTTTTTTTTTTTTAATAAAAATAATTAAAGTAAAATTATAAAAAAAATTGCATTTAGTTATTATTGAATAAACTAATTTTACAATTGTGTACAAAAAGTTTTAGATTCGCTTAGAAAGAATTCCCAAGGTATGCAAAGAGTAAAAATAACATTAAGAGTTCAAACGTTGGACTGCTTCTCCTGAACAAATTATTGGTACCATATTTCGAAGATTGTGGCTTCCGCCTTAATTTTGATGGTCAGAAATCCTAATCCGTCGAGGAAAAGAAGTATGTTTATTCAGAGAAAGTACTTTTTTGTGTCTGATTTTGTAATTTAATATATTGTCTGTCCCTAATTAATTAGAATATTTGATGTCACCCACCCATTAAGATTGTGTTGTAGTAAGTGAAAATTCAATCATTAGATCAAAAGATATTCCGAATGATTTATTTTTTTTCTTCCTGCACTGTACATCACTGTAGAATACTTATCTTATGTCCATAATGTTACGGTTTTAATTATTTAAGAAAAAGCTGTATTAAAATTTACATTTTATGATGTATTAAAATTTTAATTATTTCACAGCTGCTTTTATTATTTAAAAACTTTACCAAGTCACCATAGTTATCTTGTTATCTATATTAATTTGACTATTTTTAATCATCTTATTATTTTACTTTTTAGGAATCGAAATTTAAGGAAACAGGTGTTTTGACACCAGATGAGGTAAAATAATTTTTATCATTGATAATTATAAATTATTTTTAATGAAACAGTAAAAGAATAATTATTTTTAATGATCTGACAATCATTAATAGCACTAACACTTTTGTTTGATTTGAATTGAAGCCTTAAAATTTTTATTAAAATATTTCTAATTGACTTAGTTTTACTCAAAATCCCAATATTTGCAGTGTTAAATATGTGCTGATTATTTATGAAATGCCAACAAAATGTAGAACTTTATTTTACTATCTGTTTGTACTTGTACAACTGTATGTACTCAAAATTAATGTTTAATTTTTTTAAAATTTATTTTTAAAAAATGTTGTATTACTTTATTCAACTCTTTAATGCATGGTGGCATGATATTGGAGCCAATCTTTTAAAATAAAATGTTTCTTGTGCGGAGGTCGATCTGAGAAACCAAAACTTCCAAAGTAAGATTTAATCCTTTACAATTATTACTAGATGGCAGCTCCACTCTTCCCCTCTAAATTCCACTCTTCATTGAGGAAAATAAAACTTTTTCAATGCATTATTTTTAATAGTTTAAATTTATATTTTTTTACATATTTTTTTATATATTTTTTTTATTTGCCTTTTTTTGTCCTACTAACCCAGCTAATGAAATGATTAAAAACTTATTTAGGTTTTATTTTGTTCCTTAAACAAATATTAAACAGCAGGCTTGTCACTTCACAGGGAAAACCTGGA
The DNA here is from genome assembly GCA_949128135.1 of Parasteatoda lunata. Classification (NCBI taxonomy): domain Eukaryota; kingdom Metazoa; phylum Arthropoda; class Arachnida; order Araneae; family Theridiidae; genus Parasteatoda; species Parasteatoda lunata. The sequence continues at coordinate 73,451,153 of OX421970.1, read as the reverse complement.
AAATGCAGGGAATTTAAAAATCGCCTAAAATAACAGGGAAAATGCAGGGATTTTTTTCTTTACAAACTGGGAAAATACAAGGAATTTTGTTTCTTATTTTTGTCTTTTAAAAAATGGTGACCACTCAAAGCATAATCTATGGGATATTTAACCATGATATTTCAGCATTACTAAACTATTTCATTAATTATAGCATTAGTTAAGTATGTTCAGCTGTTTTTCAAGCAATTAAAAACTAATAAATAAAGTTATCCCAATATAGCTTACATAAGAGCACAACGATTGTTTTTTCCTCATAATATGTTGCGTATAATATGTACAGGGAATTTTTTTTTTTTTTTCCAGATTTCAGTGGCAACCCTGAACAGTGATTAATTTAATTTATTAATCTTTATAATAATTTTTGTAAAAAAAAAAAATAATAAAAAAAAAATAGAAATATTCCAGTTTATTAATAGTAGTATATATAAAATACTGAAAAGTAAGGATATATTATTATTATTGTACAATGAAACCTCCAGGAAAGACCACCTCTATTTACAACCACTTTTGGGAATAACTGAATTTTTTCTATAGACTTTGTATTAAAGAAAGCCTTTAAGAGGGACCATCAAAACCTCTCCCAGTGGCTGGGCAAACCACCAAATGAGGATAAGTTCAAATAAGGAAAAAATATTAACAAAGCAAATGAAGATATATTTAAATGTATTCAAAATATTTGTAAGTGACTCTTATTTAGAGAATTCTTTTTAACAATCTCTGAAAAAGATTGCCAACCTCATGTTACATTCAGAGTATACTATGATGCTATCAATGATTTAGTTTTAGAGTTAAAAGATAGATTAGAAAAAAAAAAGTTTTTTAGAACAAACTAAGTATCTTAAACAAAAAAAACTCTCATTTTAAAAAGTAAACTAATTTTCATGATATAAAATTTAATGCAAACTTATGCAAAAAACATAATTGTTTATTTATTTAAAATTGCTGGATCCTTTGCTATTGGAAATTTGTTTTTACTCATAATTATATAAGTAGGAGTCATTTTTATTGATGCTAAAATTTATTCATTAATCTGATTTTCATGACACCAACACAAATGGCATTTTCTCAGAAAGAAAATGGCACTGAGTAAAATTAAAATTTACATACTTGTACAGTTATTAAGTACATTATTAATACTTTTATTAGGAATCTTTATAAGAGATAAATCTGTGTGTCTTAAGGAGCTCATAAACAATGAATCTGAGTGATAAAGAACATTATTGTGAAAAATAATTATAAAAAATTTTTTAAAAAAACAAATTAAAAAATTATTTGTTTGTCACATGAAAATGTTCTATGTACACAGTGACACACCTCTGAAACCACTAACCCCAAAAATTCCAATGTATCAGGTTTTTTATGTTTTTTTTAAATGTAATTTTACTATTTTTAGGTCCTATGCATCATAACTAATAGCTTAATTTTAAGAAAATAATTGTGTGTTTAAAGTTTGGTATAATTTCAAGGTATTTGAAGAAAAGAAATAGGATACACCAGAGTGGGAAATGGGAGAAAGATTGTCACAAAACACCATATCTCCTAGCATCAACTGCATTATTGTGCATTCATTCTCTCAGTCCAGGAATGAATAGAAAAGTTTTCCAGTTGAAGAGTTGCAAACAACAAGCATCTTATAAAGTTGATTGAAGTAGAACCTAAGCACGTAAAAGATAACCAGTCTGTGAAATAGAATTGCTGGTGATGTAATAGTGATACTCTTTTTTTTTAAGCTATTATTTTATCAATGACTGTTTGAAACTCACGATAAATCACTTCCAAAGACATCTATACAACATTAGTACCAGAAAGTCATGGGAAGAGATAAATTAAGAGAATCAATCAGAAATAAAGTAGCACAACATGTTTCAGAATTTGTGGAATTCCTAAATAACTGTTCTGCAAGTACTGAGCAGCATATTACTCATTTTGTCTTTTGCCCTCTTCTGGATCTTGCAGCTTATACATGTCCAATGGATTGTCATGTCGAGGAAACTATTACAATGCCTGCTATGTCCTGGTGATATTCCTTGGAGCTTAGATCTTCATATGGTGGTCTTGTCAGATTTATTGTTGAAACTATGGCTTCTAGAAAACGATATCTTTAAGTATTCCATGACCGTCAGTAAATTCTGAATAAAAACAACCATATCTGAAAAAAAGAAATGCTGCAGCAATTCCTAACAGACCAAACAGGACCCTTTACTTGCACTAACTTCATAAAAGTGAATGTATTGGTCTTCGAAATTGTGAAATAAAATTACTGGTGACAAAGTAACGTGAAATAACAATAATACAATCTTTAAAATTTTAAAAATCATGATTACAACTGAAGCAGCTAAGTTTCTAAGATTAAAACTTAGAAAACTGTAAATTTTAATGGATTTAGAAATTTGACATTTTAAACTTATGAGATCTATTTTTTATATTTATTCTCTTAAAAATTTCTTTATAAACTGATAAGAAATTTCTTCCATCACATTAAAATTAAATATTAAACTTACACATAAAAACTCCCCCCCAACAAATTTCTTAGATTCTCTTTATATAAATAAAGGTAAAAGAGATTTTATCTTACCTTTATTTATTTTCAGATACTATTCGTAAAAATATTAGGAACTTTTATAATTATTATAATAAGTTAAAGAAATATCAAAATAAAAAAAACTTTTAAAATTTGGGTCAAGACAAACAGCTTAGGAAACTCTGGTATTGTATATATCTGAATGTGTACTACTTAAGTCTTCAAATTTCAACACAATATAATGACTTTCATCTGTTAAAAAGGTAGCAAACTCTATGTCTTGTGTTTTGCTGTAAATATTGAGGATCTGAAAGAAAGTGTGAATTTCTGACTCATATATCCTAAACTTGAGTTACAGATTAATTTAAATGAAATTATTTTTATACAATATAGCTGACTCAATCAAACAAATTTTGCGTGTTTGAATTATTTTGATACTTTAATTCAATTAATATCTAAGATTCTGCGATTTGGATGTATGTTACAAAGAAATCTTTTAATAAGAACATAAATATGCCAAAATACTGTGTCAAAAATAAGAATTTTTTTACGTCAGCAAAAAAACAAGATAATTAGTACATAAAAGTTAAATTTTTTGTTTAATATATATGCTATTGCTAATTTTTTTTTTTTTTTTTTTTAAAGATTAACATATAACTATTATTTTATATATATATATATATATATATTGTATTGTATAACATGTTAAAAATCTAGAAGATGTGTAAAGTCTAATTTTCATTAATTCTTTGACGCAGATTCACGGGTATTTCTTTTATTTGTTTTTTTCTGACACTCTAAATACAAGCAAAAGCATATTTTGGTATTTTTGAACTATAAAAAAAAGTGTAATAGTTACTAAAAAAAATTTTTTTTAGATTATTAGAATTGTATTTGTACTAAAATATAAAATTCAAAAAAGTAGTTTGGAAAATATAATTTCTTTACATTCAAAAATTTATCAATGATTGATTTTGTAAATTAAAGAAATGTCTATGATGATGTCGCATTCTCTCTTGGTCCATTTCTCTTAGATTTTTTAAGTGCAAATTGGAAAAATTATCATTTGGAAGTGAGTGGTTATTTGAAAGTTTGAGCTTTTAAAATGTAGAAAAAGATGCTACTGTTCCATGCTGTATTTTATAAAAAAAATCATTAAAATGCTAATTATAATATTTTTTAACTTATTTTTACCTAAATTAATGCAAATTAATGAAAAAGTATGAAATATATATATTTAATAGAAATTCTGCTTCAAAAGGTTAACTTTTAAATTTTTTTTACTGTAATGACAGTTATATTAGGATTCTCATTTTAAGAAGTATACTTGTTATATGGGCTTGTACTGCATAGATCTGGAAATCATTTTTTCATGAAGTAGAGATTTTTTTTTTTTAAACAAAATTTTCAAAATCAGTTCTTTTTTCACATATTAACCTCTAATATTTACTTGAATGTATTCCAGTCATAAATAATTTCCTTTTATTAATAATAATGTAATAATTTTTTTAAATAATTAATAATAATATTTTCTGATTTTATTGCTGAAATATTTTAACTTGCTACAAACAATCAAAATTATTTTACACAGAACTAAATCAATATTGTTAAACTAATCACTAATTATTTTAATAGTTTGTGTATGCAGGAGACCACCTAGTTCATCATTATCCAACTTGGCAATGGGCTAAAGGAGATGAAGCCAATTTGAAACCATATCTCCCTCCTGAAAAGCAATTTCTTGTTACTAGAAATGGTAAAATAATTTTCCTGTTTTTACCTTAAATTAACTTTAGTTATTTAAAAAAAAAAAAAAAAAAAAAAAAAAAAAAAAAAAAAAAATTTCACTTTGTTATACTGTTTTGATTTTATGTAATGAATAATTCAGCTGAAAATTTTTTATAAAATTTAAGTCTTTGTATTTTACAGGCTATTTTTTAGTGATTTTATTTTTATTGTAATTCTAAATATTTTTGTTCCATTTTTTTTTTTTTTTTTTTTTTTTTTTTTTTTGCCTTTGTTGTTAGATTTTTAATTTCTCAAAAGATTTTGGATTTTGAAAATTACGTTTTATAATAAAATTTTTAGCCTCTTACATTTGTATATCAGATTTTAACCACCAATATCTATTGAGATTTGAGTATCAATAAAGGCAATTACAAAGGATTAATATTCTTACCTTAACACTACTGCTCTCCTTTTTTAAAATAATTTAACCCTTGTTATTAATCTTATACAGACAAGTGTTCAATAGAATTTTAATTGAATAGAAATTTTAATTTTTTTTCAAAGGAAAAAAATCGAAACCTGTTACTGTTTATTGCAAAATATTTTACAATTCTTTTAGCTCGATCCTAAATATATATTATGTAAGTTTATCAATATTTTCTTCTACCCACCACATAATTAAAAAAAAAAACGTTTAACAGTAGAAGTAAACAATATGTCTAGAAACCCTTTGCATAAGTAATAAAATAAATGAAAGTTATGATTAAAAAAAATAAGTACATATATGAATGCTTGTTGCTTATAAAGCAATAATTATTAAGTAATTGTGTTACTCTGCAAAATTATCAATAGTTGCTTTACAATTAATTAACAGCCTCAAATAGTTATTTTTCTGCACACAAAATTAGTTCCTTTTATTAATAACCATTCATTTTTTCTCCTACTCGTACGATATGAATATAAAAAAACTAATGCTTAATATTCAGATTATTAGAAAAAAGACAAGAACTGTTTAATTTCCTTGAGCTATTTAGCATGATTTTAAAATGTCATTAGTTCATTTATATGCAATATTATAGAACATATTTTTAATTACTAAAAAATTATGCTTTTACATTATATAATATGTTTTAGTGACATATATGACTTTTCATTAAGATTATTTCAAAAGGTAGCTTTGAGCAATATAATAATAAATCATAATTTAATTTTTTTTTTTTTTTTTTTTTGGAAAAACACATTAATTTTTATACAGGAAATAAAATTTCTCTGTGTATTATGCTATTGTATAATAATATAAAGTACCTATCTGGAAACAATAGTAATTAATAATTTTAAGAAAAACAAATGTGACATTTAAAAAAAAGTGTAGTTTATTGCCATAATTTCTTGAACCTTTCATATGAATTGTAATAAATATTGCTTTGCATATGAATAAAAGTTATTGTATTAAATGTCTTTCTTCCTTTTCTCATTAAGACCCATTTTAAGGTATGGTAAACCTTTAATTACCTTTGTTAATTTATGACGAACACTGTCTACTTAATGTTGTTTTTTAACTTTTCAATTTATTTGTATGTAGCATGGCTCATCAATGCCAGTTTTTTAGTTAAATTTTAAGCATTTTATTTTGCAGTAGTTTTATTTGAAAATTTTATAATGTTAAGAATTATATGTGAGTCTCAAGAAAGTTAGTCTCAGTCTAAGTTAAAAATTTTGTCAGTCATAAAAACAATTTGGTTTACAAAAAAAAATCAGTTTTATTATCAAACTAAACTACAGAAAAAAAAGTTTATACATGTATAAATTTTTTTATGTGTGAAGAAACAACCTTTTTCTCAATTAAGCTAATGTGTAAAAAGATTTCGCACTTCAAACACTGAACATTTTTATATTATGACCAAATTTCATTTCTTATTGGAATGAAAAATTACTTCAAAATAAATAAAATATTTAATATTTGCTAATGTTTAGTTGTAGTTATAGTTTTCATCAAAGTACTGCTGGTATTATTTTGATGGGGAAAATATGTTGTAAGTAATTTAGTATGCTCTTCTGTCTGTATTTGTAAATGATCTGTCAAATTGCTTAAGCTAGTTATTTAATTCCATTTATAGATGTTATTTCACGTCTAAGTTTATTTTTTCTATTTTGATAATTGATATTTGAAAATGAATCAATATTGATAATTTAAAAATGAAAAATTTCTATTAATTTGTGATTGACGTTAAATGTGTTATTTCTTATTTCATAATTTTTTCTGAGCTTTAGATAGTTTTATATTAATAGAGATAGTTTTATATTGATTCTATGAAACTGAAAAATGTGTGTATTGAAATATGTACTTGACAGGAAATGTTATTCCTTATTTCGAATTTTTTCTGTGTTTTCTGTAGTAAATTTATATATAGATATTGATAGAAATGGTTTTATAGTGCTTTAGTCAGTTTTATATTGTTAGAAATAGCTTTATAAGCGTTTAGATAGTTTTATATAATGTAAAACTGAAAAATGCTTGTATTAAAATATGTATTTCATTAAATATATGCATTACTATAACATTAAATGATATTTTTTTTGTGTGTGCTTTTGATTTTAGATTGTTTCATATTGATAGAGATAGTTTTATAGTGCTTTAGAAAATTTTATAATAATGATATAAAACTGAAAAATGTCTGTGTGTATTAAAATATGCATTTGACTATAAATATTATTCATTATTTAATAATTTTTTTCCCTGTACATTAGTTCCTTGCTATAAACGATGTAAAGAAATAGAATTAGCTGAGCATCATGAAGAACTTCTTGAAACTGAAGATGAAGATGGAGGTTGGGTTGATACTCATCACTACTCTGGTAATTACATGAAAACTATAAAAATTTTATATTATTCAATATTTTTTACGTAATCTATCAATGAAATCCTTTGTTTTTCAAATATATATGAGTTAATATTTGCTAAACAAAGAAATGATGTTTAGCAAACATCATGAAAATCAATTCCTTTAATATAAAGTCCTCTCTTTGTAGAATTTATAAATTAGTTTCTATAATCTTTGGCTCCCCTTCTAATGTATAAGTTACAGTTAAACTGTTACTTTCTAGGACATTTATTTGTTTATTTTTCTTTTTGATCCTTTAATTTAATTAATATTTATCTGTGTATCATTATTTCTTGCAGATAGCTCTGCTGCTGCCCTTGCAGATCAAGTTCAAGAGATGACTGTACAACCTAATGTAAGAAATTTGTTTCGAAATTTCCATGTTAAAATATATTATTAAAGATATGTTGATTTAAAAACATTTTGAGCATCCTTTATTCCTTGGTGTTAAGGTATCTACTCCAAATCTAATGAATAAAGTTGTTGCTGATGCTGATAGTGATGAGGACGAAGATGATGATGAAGAAGCTCTAGATATGGATGATTTCATGCAAAGTGGAATGATTGAAAACAATGATAAGGTTTGTGGATAATTTTTTTTTTTTTTTTTTAATTCATCGTTTCGTATCTGAAGGTATACTACAAAATTTGAATTATTATGATCTCTAATTAAAAACATTTAATTGATTTCTAAGACTTTAAAAAATGTTTAAAAAAAACATTGACTATTATTTTAATAACAGGTGTGTTTTTACTTGTTTTTAACTATGCACTCATGTGCCTTAACACTAATTTTTCTCTAAAATGAATTACATCATCACAATAGCAACTAGAACTAATTAAACTGCTATGTTGTTTTGCTTATCTTTGAAATATATGAAGTGTCTTGTTGCTGTGAGTAATCTGATATATATATATATATATATATGTATATATATATATATATATATATATATATATATATATATATATATATATATATATATATATATATATATGTATATATATATGTATATGTATATATATATATATATATATATATGTATATATATATATATATATATATATATGTATATATATATATATATATATATATATATATATATATGTATATATATATATATATATATATATATGTATATATATGTATATATATATATATATGTATATATATATATATATATATATATATATATATATATATATATATATATATATATATATATATGTATATATATGTATATATATATATATATATATATATATATATATATATATATATATATATATATATATATATATATATATATATATATATATATATGAAGATGATAATGTTAAGAAATTAAGGAAAGAAAGGAAGAAAAAAAGGTTAAAAAAATAATTTTATTTTTAAGAGAAAAAGGGAAAAAATTATTAAAAATGTTATTATTATTAAAATATATTATACTGGATAATTCATTCAATTACAGCATTTTAATTTAATTATTTTATGAAAAATATTAACATTTAATGAATAATATTAGTTTTAAAAATTTTAGCCGTGGATTAGCCTGGATCAGGGGTGAAAGTTTTCCGTATTTTGACGGATTTCCGTCTTTTTAAAAAGAAACACAAGACGGAGTGAAACGGAATATTACTATAAGTAAATTCTAAGTTCGTTTTTTTTTTTATTTTATGCAATAGACGGATTCAGTGGGAAAAGTCCCAAATGACCGATTCATTAAAATTGATAGATATACTGTAAAGATAGTTGTGTACATGCAATATGTTTTTAATCAATATATCTTAATTTTAATAAGCATTATAGACTTAACATTTATTAAATATCAACATTTTGTTGAATATTATTTTTACTATTGAACTATGTTTAGCTTGAAAATTGTTTTTGTTATTTATTAACAAAGTATCAACTTAGCTAAGTATTATTCTTTTCCTTAAAATGCTAGCACTTTATTTTGTTAGAAAATTATATGTTTGAAAAAAATTAAAAGCTGAGGTAATTTTTGCTTGAAATAACTAATAACTTTGCATTTTTTGTTTATACTCCTGAACAATAGTAGGTTTGCTAAAATAAATATTGAATTTTTATAAGCCTTATTTGTCTATTGTAATTTTTTTTGAAAAGTTTGTTCACAATTTTTTGAAAAGAATTCATATAATTTTTTGTTTACTTAAAATTATTGGACGGGACACACCCACTTCTGATTTTGAAATTTTCAGTCTTGACAATTTTTGAAACTTTCACCCCTGGCCTGGATTGGATTTGCACATAGCAAAAAAAATCAATCTAGATAACTTAAAAATTTCAATATAAATTGAACAAAAACTTAATAATTCTTACAATCTTATAAGTCTTAATATAATAATCTTAATTTTCCTTAGAATTTTTCTCTTTTCTTTAACTTTAAATTGCCTCTTATGTATATATATGCAGGGCCTGTGCTAAGCATTCACCACCTCGTCAAATGCGATAAAATCGTAAATTTGGCGAAAACATTGTGTTTTGGCAGAAGTATTGGCGAATGATTTTTTTCCTCTGGAAAAATATGTATTTAGCACAATCCTTAAAAGGAATTTTTCTAAACAAATCATGATTTTTTATTCAATTACAGTTATTTTTGGTAGATGCGCCACGTAACCAATTAAAATTGGGTCCTGGGTCCGACGATAGCTCCGTTTCACAAAATATTTCAATAAAAAAAATAAGTTCTCAAAAATTCTCAAATGAGCGAACTGTAATTATTAATCACAATATTTTATTCACATAACTCATTTTTCTCCCATCCGAGCTCTTCGGATTCGTAACACACACTGAATTTTCACAGATGGCTCTTCTGGCGTCAACATACCGCCGGACGTTGAATGACGCAGCATTCAACAAAACACAAATAAAAACAAAACAACTAAAACAAACACAAATAAAAACAACCATACAAATATATAACAATAAAACATAATTATATATCTCAACACAATTTTTAATTAACATGAGGCAAAGTTACTAATTTAATTACTGGCCGTTTAAATATACCATTTTTATCTTTAAGTGTTACAACTCTGGCTATGTTATCCTTACCTGGATGAGTTTTGATAACCCTTGCTAAATTCCATTTTAAAGGACAATACACATCTGGATTTTTTACTATACTAAATCACCTTCCTTTATATCTATTTTACCCTTGTACCATTTAGGTCTATTTAAAAGTTTATTAAGATACTCTACTGACCATCCTTTCCAAATATGTTGAGTCATTTTTTGAACCAATTGCCATCGGCTAAGACGATTCATTGGAACCTCAGTATAGTTAGGTTCAGGTATTGCTACTAGAGTAGAACCAATAAGAAAATGTGCGGGTGTTAGTGCTTCAACATCATTTGGATCACTTGAAAGAGGACAGGGTGGTCTAGAATTTAAGACTGCTTCAATTTGAACTACTAAAGTTAAAAATTCCTCGTAACTTAAGATTGTTTTTCCAACTACTCGTTTAAGGTGATATTTCAGAGACTTTACACTTGATTCCCATAATCCTCCAAAATGTGGAGTAGAAGGGGGATTAAAATACCATTTAACTCCTTCATCAGTCATATATTTCTCTATTTCTTTTTTACTTTCACATTTAAATAGTAATTTAAGATATGAATTTAATTCTCTATTTGCACCTATAAAATTTCGGCCGTTATTACTAAAAATTTCAGAAGGTTTGCCTCTTCTAGATACAAATTTTTTAAAAGTAGCTAAAAATGCAGCTGTAGTTAAATCATTCACTATTTCAAAATGTACAGCTTTTGTTGTGAAGCAAACAAAAACACAAATAAATATGTTTTTTACCTGCTTACTTCTACCAATAAAGCTTTTAACTACAAACAGTCCACAAAAGTCAAGTCCAGTTCGAGAGAAAGCTCTAGAAATGGTTACTCTAGCAGCTGGTAAGTCAGCCATTTGCTGTGATTTAGACCTAGAACTTACCTTTTTACACACAATACAATTAAAGACAATTTTTCTAACAACATTTCTTGCTGAAACAATCCAAAATTTTGATCTCATAAGTGATAATGTAGTTTCTGCACCTGCATGAAAATAAAGAGTATGAAAATAATTAATCACTGTTAAAGTAAAATTATGTTTGGTAGGCAGAACCATTGGATGTTTTTGAGATTCACTTAAGTCACTGTTTTGAAGTCTGCCACTAACTCTAAGAATTTTATTTTGATCTAGAAAGGGACACAAATTTAAAAGTTTACTATTGTTAGGTATCGGTAAGCCTTTTTCCAAACACTGAATTTCAGTCACAAATGAAGTACGATGAACGTTTCTCACAACACACAACAAAGCTTGGGAAAGTTCACTGGTTGTCAATGTTCCACGGGTAGGATGCAATGGATTCAAAGAATTATGCAAGAATCTCTTGCACCAAGCCACAATTCTTAAGACTTTCATATAAGAAGAACATTGATTAATGACACTTAGAGGCTCAAATGTGTTAATTAGGGCACAAATTTCATTAACTTCTGGTGGTTTTAATTCTCGAAGAAACAATTCATCAGACTCTACAGATATATTATCTGTGCAATCATCTACTGACGATTGTCGCAGAAATAGAGGGCCACTCCACCACAAGTCACATGTTTTAAGTCTCAATGGATCGATACCTCTAGAAACGAGGTCGGCAGGGTTCTGTTTTGAAGTAACATGATGCCACTGTTCATTCACAGTTAATTTTTGGATTATAGAGATTCTATTGGCAACAAAAGTCTTTAGGTCTCTACACTCCTTTCTCATCCACGCCAGAACGATGATACTATCTGTCCAGTAACAAGTTTTAGAAACCTCTAGCTGCAGAGCACTTAATACTTTCCTCATTAGTTTCACCAACAAAACTGCTGCGCTATTCTAGTCTAGGTATTAAGACACACTTCAGGAGAGCTACTCTGGATTTACTGATAAGTAGCTTTGTTTCTGAGTCACCAAGAGAGTTGATGGATTTAGCATAGATTACTGCTCCATACGCTATTTCTGAGACATCGGAAAATCCATGTAATTCTACGATGAGAAATTGTTCACTGAGAATCCATCTTGGGACACTGATTGAGTTCACTGCACTCAAGGAATTAAGAAAACTGTGCCATTCGGCGTTTTCTTTAACTGGAAGAGCATTACACCAATCCAATTTTAATAACCACAGTTTTTGTAAGAACACTTTAGCTCTAGTGATGATTGGTCCCAACAAACCAAGAGGATCAAAAATTTGTGCGATTTGAGAAAGCACTTTTCGTTTAGTAAAAACCTCACTTTAGTCAATAATTACATTAAACCCAAAACTGTCTTGTTGTGGTTTCCAAAGTACACCTAATGTTTTAGTTTCATTAGTAAATGAATAACTCGATTCATTAGTTTCATCACAGAGAGGGAATTTGTTATTAGCTGACCATTTATGAAGCTCCATTCCTCCCTTTTCTAACAATGATATAAGCTGTTGTTGAATGTCTCTTGCTTGATTTAAACTCTCTGCACCGGAGACTATATCATCCATGTATGCATCATGTAACAACACAGTTGATGCTAATGGAAAGTCTCTTCCTTCATCTCTGGCTAACTGCTGTACTGTCCTAGTTGCCAAAAAGGAAGCACTTGTTGTGTCATAGGTAACAGTACACAGTTTATACACTTTCACTGGATCATTAATCTCTGTCTTAAATAAAATTCTCAATAAATCCCTTTGGCTATGATCCACAAGTATCATGCGATACATCTTTTTGATGTCAGCAACAAAGGCAAATTGATGTTTTCTAAACCTAAGCATAATGCACAATAAATCATCCTGAATTATACCTCCGTTGTACTGTAAACAATTTAATGATTTTCCAATAGAAGTTAATGCACTTGCGTTAAACACAACTCTCAAGGGGGTACTTTTGGATTCAGATCTAAACACGCAATGATGAGGAATATAATACTGCACATCTGGTTCTTCAGACTCTTGTACTTCCTCCATATGACACATATTTAAATACTCTAGCATAAATGCTTTGTAAAGTTCACAAAAATTGAGGTTCTCTAGCACGGCGATTCCATAACGAATTCAAACACCTTGCAGCTTTTTTCTTAGATTCACCCAAACACGACTGATCTTCTCTAAAGGGCATTTTAACAACGTATTTTCCACTCTCAGTTCTTGAATAATTCTCAAGAAAATGCTCTTCACAAATTTCAGCTTCTTTAGTTTTAGAAATTTCAGACTCTCTCTCTATATTTTCTATTTCCCAAAAAGTTTTTAATGTTTTTTCTAACTCAAAATTATCTGTAACGAGCCCACAATATATTTTATTTTCGTTTTTGGTCGGAAGACTCCCACTGACAATATACCCGAAAACGCTATTTTGCAATCTTAAATTTGTATCCTGAAGGAAAATTTGACCCGATTTTAAGATTTCATAAAAGTGTTCTGCTCCTAACAACAAATCAATAGGACTCGGAATAAAGAATTTTTCTTCTGCTAGTTTAATATTATTTAGCGATAGAATATTTACATCAAGAGGATTAGCTGGTGTAAGTTCCGTAACTTTAGGAATTACTAAAAAATTTAAGTTTAAATCAAAACTCTTATCTCTATTTAAAATAGTAGCATTAACTTTCGATTTTATGCTCAGAGACATATTATTTATTCCCGATACAGTTATATTTGTACTTGACCTATTTAAATTAAGAGAATCTGCTAACCTTTTACTCATAAAATTAGAATTCGCTCCCACGTCTAATAATCCTCGAACTTCAAAACACTTATTTGATTCATCTTTAATCAAACAAACAAAAGGACTGAGTAAGACTGTTTTTAATTCCCTTCCCATAGTTGTAGAAGAAAATATATTTTCCCCACCCTCACATACCACAGGCGTCTCATAATTCACAGGCATTTGGAAAACTGGTGCCGCAGAATTCAAGGACGATTGAATGTTCCTATTTTCATTACTCATTTGATTCGAAACTATTTCTTTATTTATTTTTTGCTCTCGCGGAAAGTGAAGAGAAATATGATGCTTTTTTCTGCAAATACTACAAGAGATTTTGTTTTTACACTCACTTACTTTATGATTATTTAAACAGTTAAAGCATAAATATTTCGATTTAACGAACTCAACTCTATCACTTACGGACATATTTTTATAAATAGAACATTTATACAAAGGATGAATTTCATCACATAAATTACATATAGTATTTTTTACATCCATTAGAAACACTTTTGACATAGTTTTCGAATTATTTTTATAACTCATTCTAGCATTATCAACTACGGGTTTTCCCCTAGAAGTATAGAATAAATCAATCTCCCTAGCTAATTCTACAGGTTTAAACCAAGAACTTGCTTGTCTTACATTTATAAAGCACATAACATCTCTATCAAGTGTTTGATTAATTTTATCAGATACTATTAATTGCTTCAAAGTTTCGAAGTCAGTTACATTTGTTAACTTTAAATAATATTCCCAACTCGTTATTAATTTAGACGCGAATTGCACGTACGTTTCACTAGTCATTTTTTGCGCTTTCCTAAAATTCTCTAAACAGATTTGGGGGGAAGGCTCGAATTCTCTCAAAACTATAGTTTTAATTTTAGAATAATCTCCTAATTCGTCATCTTTAATGTATGTAATTACATTTGTGGCCTTTTCCCCTAACAGATTTAGAAGAGTTTCAGCCTTACATTTCTCAGGGACATTTTTTGAAATAAAAGCTCTTTCTAATGACGAAAAGAAATATCCCCACCCTTCTGGTCTATTAGGAATTTTAAGAGTTAAAGTCCTCACACTTTAAATGAGAGAGTCTAAAGATTCTACACTTTCGTTTTTCAAATTATCAACAGATAGTTCACTTTTAGATTCGATTCGCAATTTAGCGAGCTCAAGTTCCGATTTCACTCTTTCAGCTTTTAATTTTTCAATTTCAATTAATCGGATTTCATCACTTTTTCTTTCTTCGATTATGTTATTTGCTAACTCTTCAACTAACTCAATGTTATTTTTATACGTATCACAATTCTGAATTGCTGCAATTAGATCAACAATAGTTTTCATATTAGAAATGTCTACATTAAGCTCGACAGCAAGCCGAACATAGTCCTCTTTTTAGCACTTTTAAACATATTGAATTTCAATAATTAAATAATAAATCATGTACCTTTTATTAGGTATATTATCCACTATTTTCACAACTGATAACTCCGATAGACAGGACCAACAATGGGTCCGACGATAGCACAGTTTCACAAAATATTTCAATAAAAAAAAATAAGTTCCCAAAAATTCTCTAATGAGAGGACAGTAATTATTAATCACAATATTTTATTCACATAACTCATTTTTCTCTCATCCGAACTGTTCGGTTTCATAACACACACTCACACACGCTCACTGAATTTTCACAGATGGCGCTTCTGGCGTCAACAGGTCCAAATAATATAATCCTGAAACAAACTAACTCGAAATAGTTTTCTGTGGAAAAAAAATTAATCACAAAAAGTTAAGATTTGGATTTGTCGCAAACTTTAGAAAATTGTCTAATACTTATGATATTTGGCTAATTTACTGGATAATAATTTGTAATCCTTAGCGCAGGCCCCGTATATATATGTGCAGGGCCCTCGCTTAGCATTCACCACTTATCCAAATTCGATAAAATCGTATCATTGGTGAAAAAAATTGTGTTTTTGCGAATGATTTTTTCCACTGGAAAGAAAAATTTATATGAAAAATTGTTTGTATTTTGTGAAGACTTTCGAAAATTGGCAAGTACTTTTGATATTTGGCTAATAATTTGAAATCCCTAGCGCGGACCCAGTATATTTGAACATGCAGTGTATGTGTGTGTGTATATATATATATATCCTTGATAGCTTTTTACATAAGATATGAACCGTTTAAATTCTATACTTTAAGCTATTTATTATAATTAGGGTATTATTGTGATTTATTTTAATTTTAGATTTAAAAAAATCTGAATCAAAGCAAAATTCTGCATTATAGTTCAATTTGTTTTAATCATTTTAGTAAAATTTTAATTTAGTTGTAAAATATAAATGTGCCTGTTAGTGGCATTAACTAATTCAACATTAGGGAAATGAACTCTATTGTTCCTGATAATTAATGTATTAACTTTTAAATTTAATGGAAAACCTGGAATCGTCAGGGAATTTTATTTTAACTCCAAAAATCAGGGAAAGAAGCATTTTTTTTTTCTTCAAAAACCTGAAAAAATCCTACATTATACCTGAAAAATAACATGTCTTAAAATTGTCAGTAATAGTAATTAGTTTCAAATTGGACTTAAATAATTCTAACATTTATTACAATTGTTAAAATATTCTATACTTTAACAAATACGTCAAAGTATAGAATATACATTTAAGTCAAACTGTAATGTTTCCATCCTCATTTAGTAATATTTATTTTGCACTAAAAATCTAGTACTTAGCATTACACATAAAATAAAAGTTATCTGATGAAAAATGTGGTGTAGATAAATATGGTATGGATTTTCGTTGAAATTTACCTAGTATACCGAGAAAAGTAAGGGAATTTTAATTTTTTTTTCAGAAATTGAGTGAGAACCCTGTAAACTAAATACCTTTTACTATTCAAAATTATAAGTAAACATAATACATAACATTTCAAGTTCATTTAATGTCCATCTTAACCGGAAAATATTGCAGTTTTTCTATTTTGATGACTATAAATATAACTAAAATTCCCTAAGTGTAAAATATTTAGTACATTATTGAACAATTATCGTGAAATTTATATTATTTCGTAAAATCTACTGGATTTTTTTCTTATCTATGTTGGCGGCAGCCTTGTAAATGCCATAAATATATTTTTCCATAATTTAGACATTATTTTATTAAAATAGATTTCCTTTAGATGATACGATTTTTTTTCTTTATCTTTATAGCATGGTTTTTCAGAGCATGGGTTTGTTGCTTTGTCAGTATTTGCATAATTATTAATGAAACATGGCAAATTTAAACTTATTTCTGTATCTTACCTACTCTTGACCTAAGTACTAATAACGACTTCTTGGTAATAGATGTTCTATATTGTATGACTATGATTTATGAAATTTCGACTAAATTACTTTTTTTTATGAAACATTTCTAAATCTTATATATATATATATATATATATATATATATATATATATATATATATATATATATATTGTTTTTTAAATTAGGCTACATTGGACATAACGGCTGCTACAAATCCTGAAACTGATACTAACAATGCAGCAAGTAATGAAGCTGGAATAGTGCCAACACGCACCTATGATTTAAATATTACATATGACAAGTACTATCAGACACCCAGGTTATGGCTTTTTGGTTATGATGAGGTTAGTATTTAAAGTTGTAAAGCAAAACATATTTTATGTAATTTCCCATAAAAAATTCGAACTTTTATCTGCTAAAATAATTTATTTTAGATTTTAAACAAATGGGCAAACATTTTCTTTTATTGAACCAATTTCAGGAATGTAGTTAATATAATAAATGCATTTTTTTTAAAAATCTACATGTAACTGTTAAGTAGATTTGTAATTTTATGATGTGTGTCAACTGTGTGTGTAGTTCAAAAATAAAGACAAGAAATCTTTATAAAATATATTTAGCAACCAACATGACCATTTGGTAAGGAGGATACTTTTGATTCCTTTAAAGGTTGATGTTTGTAACTGGCCATCAGCCGAATATCACTGAAATCTAATGTGTCTTCCAATTTGGAATACCTGACTAAGTCATGGAAAATAGTGTGTCAGGAAATAGTTAGTTTTTTTTTTTTTTTTTTTTTTTTTTTTTGAAGTAAAAAAAAAATTACATTTTTTTTGTAGATTTTATAAAATTTTGTCTATTAAATAGATGTGGACATTCACTTAGAAAATACTTGCACACTATTTTTACTTACAACAGAGAATAAAATAATCAATTTTGACAGGCTTTATAAAGCGTGTCAAGAGAATACTGTTTAAAAATGCCATTTATATTTTGAAAATTTTCATCTCTGTAAACTTTATGAAATCTAATGTATAATAAATTAGATTTTAAAAAAATTCCTTCAGGACAGCCTAAAAAAAATCTCCCTTTGGTAAATTAGCTTCTTTCAGAACATTGACCAACTGTTATCAATTATTTCGATTTGTTAACAGATATAGTTTTTGAAGGAAGGTTCTTGAAAAGTCTTTATCACTTTAAATTATTTTTATCTAGCTATAACTGAACAGACGTTCAAATATGAAGGTTCAATCAAAATTGCAGTTTGTAAGCATAAAAATGAAGTATTACTATCCAGGTGCACAATAAAATTAAAATGTATTCCACTGCATTAAAAAGCTTATTTTACATTATTATTCTTTTCTTTTATTATTTTTCATTCTTCCTTATTATTTTTCATCCCTTATTGTTATTCATTCCTTTTTTTATTAAAACTGAATAAATCACAAGTCGTTAGAATATATTTGAATTGGATTTTATACTTAAATCCAAGTATTTTCTGCATTAAAAAAAATTAAACAAAATAAAAATTAAAATTTTGATTAAGGTAAATTTTATTTTTGGAGTAGTTTGAAAATAATAAAAACATTTTTTAACATCCTTGTAAAGTAATTTTCAGTAATATATTTATTTAAAATTTATTAAAAAAAACTCAGAGCTAGGGGTTTTAAACTTCTGGAAACTCAGTGAAACTCCTTTATATTTAGAGCAAAGTGACTGAGAGAATTACTCTATCAAATCAGGGGGACCAGGAATGGCAACATGGGGTTTAGTGTGAATGAAACAATTTTACCAAAACCTTATCTCCATAAAAGGGTTTTTTTTTTTTTTTTTTTTTTTTCCTCCTTTGAATCTGTGTTGATAAAATTAATGCTACATTAAAAACATACAATTCTTTAATATTTAATTAAAAAAAGCAGACACATGAGTAATTAAAGCAGCAAACGAAAGAATCTATCCGATGGTTTGTATATAACAGCATCTTCTGCTAGTCATTGCAATGACTATTCACAATTTCTCTTTTGTTTGTTTCTTTGCTGTGCTATAACCCCATAATTCATGACACGACAGGTGTAACTCACTATTTATCATATTTGCTTATCTACACATGATTTTTGAACTAAAAAGAATTTTTGAAGATTTTTGCTCGAAATAACATTTTTACAATTTCAATTCTACTTCAAAATAAATCGGATACTTTCTTTATTAAATCTGTGATTTCATTAAATCATCAACAGTCGCACTAAATGAGCTTGACTGCATACTACTTTGTTAAAGATGTTTATTGAGATTATAGATGGAATGCTTTATAATATACTAATCGAAGTTATTCTGTAGAATCGTAAACCCTTGACAATTGAAGAAATGTACGAAGACATTAGCCAAGACCATGCAAAGAAAACTGTTACCATGGAAAGTCATCCTCATCTGCCTGGTCCCCCCAGAGCATCTGTTCATCCTTGCAGGTACTGTTTATTTTCATTCCTTTTTACGTTTAAGTCCATTTATGAAGAGGAAAAAATAATGCAGTCTTTAATATATTATATTTGAAATATACTGTATAATTTCCTTTGTTGCTTGGGACTCTACCTTATTAGAATTCATATAACATACAGTGTCTTAAATAAACTTTATCATGAACCTTTTGCAATTGCTTTCAACTTAATAATAACATGAGATATCTTTATTATAATTAATTTCAAAGGGCACATGTGTATAAATTCAATTATAAAAAATATTGTCATGCATGGTTTAAAAAAAAAACGTTCACACATATTCAATTCAAACTTGAAGCAAAATTATCAGACTGAACTTTCCAGTTGACCTAATATGATGTTACGCAAATGATTATTGGGTGATATTTTGTTTTTATAGAAGTTACGTAAAGATAGCTTGAATCCTGTTGGTTTTTTGTTTCTTGCATAGTACTAAAGCATTCTGTTTTGTTTTGTAATGTTTTTATTATTATTGGAAATGGATTTTTTTGACATAAATTTCTATTGTTACTTGTAAAAAATCATGAGATTTAAATAAAATATTCAAAATAAAAGTTTAAAATATTGACAATCCTTGGAAGGAAATCTAAGATTGATTACTGAAAGATTTCCCTAAGGTTTCTGTGTACCTAAATCAGTATGAAGGCTTAAAAGATAAATTTTGAATTATGCATAGTAAATAGAGTTGGAAAAAAAAATTTTTTTTTCATTAAATTTTGCTCACATAATTTATTTTTATAGATATTTTTGCAGGAAAGCTGACATCTAAACATTTAAAAATCTTATATTTGTGTCTATTTTAAAAATAAAAAAAATTCATATTGCTACAGTCGAACCTGTTTATCTCGAATCTCACGGGAAAAGCGAAAAATTCGAGATAAAGAGGTTTCGAGTTATACAGGTACTTTAAAAAATTAATTTTAATTAAGAAATTCTATTAAAAGTGCTTTAATTGTTTTTTGTAGAAAAATATAGACATTTCTTTAAATTAATTATACCAAATACATCTATTTACTTAACAGTTTTTTAGCATACATTAAATACTGAAAATAATTTTTCGAAGATTTTTGATGTATAACCTTACGTGTTCCGATTATTCTTTTGAGGTTAGAAAGATCGCAATTTCCTCATAGCCAACATTTTCCTGGAATTCAAGAGTTGTTTA
Source organism: Parasteatoda lunata (assembly GCA_949128135.1). NCBI lineage: Eukaryota > Metazoa > Arthropoda > Arachnida > Araneae > Theridiidae > Parasteatoda > Parasteatoda lunata. The sequence continues at coordinate 73,430,274 of OX421970.1, read as the reverse complement.
TAAGAATTCTACAGCTTTTTCTACTTCTTTTGCATTCACTTTTGATTCATCAATATGATTTTCAGTTTCTTCCTTTTCATCTGATATTCCTTTGACATTATCTATGATTTCCGCAACTGTCAATGTTCCACATGTTGCCAGGCAGTTGTCCACTTGTAAAAATCATCAAAATTAATGTCAACAATTAATCCAGATTTTATTGCATTCCATTCTGGCAAATCTGGCACTGCATTTTCAGCGTTAACATTTTCTTCTTCTTTACTGATGCCTTCATCCTCTTAATCATCATCTTCACAGCTATTCTTAAAACCAGCTTTTTAAAACCCTTTTGGATAGTTTTTAGAGACACATTTCTCCAGGCAAAACAGCAATTCTGATAGTGTCTAATTTGTTTCATCCATGGCATCTACAAGTTTGCATACCAACTGTTTTCTCTAGCTTTCTTATCTATGTTGAAAAGCTAACCCCTGATGGTCACTATTCATTAACCCCTCACTTACTGCCAGAATCATTGTATTCCTTTCTAGTTAAGGAAGTGCAGGGATAGTAATTGAAATTTCGAGAAACACCCCCCTACCTGTTCATCCCTACTTCTTGTGGATTCACGGAATTCATCTCTGTCTACGAGTTCTACTAATAAAGAAAGTTTTGACATTTGTGCTCTACTATTAGAAATTCGAGAAACGGAGGTTTTGAAGAAAAAAAATTCGACATAAACATGGAAAATACATTGATTTTAGACAGTAAATGTAAGGAATTTTAGAAATTTCGAGATGAAGAGGTTTTCGAGATAAAGAGGTTCAACTGTATTACTATTTAAACATAAAAGTGGAAAATTTTTAATAAAAAATTTTATATTTATTCATTTAGTTTTCAAGTTAAAACTAATTTATATAAAGAATGAAAATTGAATTTTGAAAAGATTATTTTTAAAAAAATCATTTGGTTTGAACTAGCCAACTCTGGTGCTAACTAAACAATTTTATCCAATAAATAAATTATTAAACTAATTTTAACTGTTAATAAAAATAAGTTTTTAAAAGAATGTACAACTGCTAATTTTTATTATGGAATATTATTGTTAAGCAATGCATTTTGTGGATTCTTTCTGAGCAAGATATTCTTTACTAACTTTATGCCTTAAATTAATTTCATGTTACTATATTATATTTTTGTGCATTTTTTGGATTTACAAATGTCACACATTTAAAATGTAATCTAATAATATACTAAATATATAATATATTTATAATATACTATTTATACTACCAACCTTCCTATGATATACTACTAAAAATGTGATTTCTATTTAAAATAAATTAGTTGCAAAGATATAAAGGTAATAGTTTTTCATCGTATGTATTTTTCATGAATAATATAAATACTGTAGCTTTTAAATATTTGTAAAAAAATAATAATAATCTTATACTGGTTAAAAAAAAATCTGTAAAACTGTATTACTTAATTACATGAAATACTTTACATACTTATGTGTGATATTTATTGTTCTGAAATTAATTCTGAAAAATTTATTTATTTATTTATTATTTTTATTATTTTAGACATGCTGAGGTGATGAAGAAAATTATTCACACTGTGACTGAGGGTGGTGGAGAACTGGGTGTGCACATGTATATAATCATTTTCTTGAAATTTATGCAGGCAGTCATTCCAACTATTGAATATGATTATACTCAAAACTTTTCTTTGGAATAAACTGCTTGCTTTTCAAAAATAAAGAATGAAAAAACAAAATGTAAATAGAATTGCTCTTGCATATTGTGTGATAAATAAGAAATAATTTCTGTAATTTTTCATTGTTATTCAAACTTCTGCCAGGCTAAATTATGGGTCCAACTTATTTATTTCAATATTTTTCATTATTTTTTTTCTGCATTGTTAATTGATAATGATTAACTGTAATGTTAGATTATGTGGCATGCAATTGCTAAGATTTATCATTAGATATTTAATTCTTATTTGTCTAAAATTTTAGTGACAAAAAAATAATGTGAAAGAAAGAAACTATATTTATATAATATAGAACGTTTTCTCATTTTTAATAAGAATGTACACGTAGCTATTTTATGCTGTGGTGTATTTTTAATTGTAAGCATTACTGTTAATTGTAAGCATTACTGTAAATTGTAAGCATTACTGTTAATTGTAAGCAGTACTGTTAATTGTAAGCATTACTGTAATTGTAAGTATTACTGTAAAAATTAAATAATTTATCTATTACCTAATTTAAGCGAAAGTATAATTATATTGTTGCACAAAATGAAAAATAATGTGCTTAAATTCTTCCTGTTAAAGTTTGAGATTAAAATTATAAGAGATTAGATATTTTAAGCTAGTAAAATCATTCAAAAAAGAAAAACTTGACTCAAATTTTTTCTTTTAAATGATGTTTGCTTCTAAAAATATTTTTAAAGTAAATTATTTATATTTTGTAATAAGCTAATGCAAGCGTAAATAATTTTTATTTCTAGTTTTAAAAATATGTTTGTTTATCATTAAATTATCCTTCTTTTTTTTTCTGCTGATTGAAAATTTTTAAATGCCACGTTAAGATATTTTATTTATAAAAAATTTTTTAAAAAGTTCCATATTTTTATATACATCTTTCTTTTTTGTTTTCTTCTGTATTAAAATACATTTTGATGCTTAAAAATATTTAACGCTTTTAAAATTAATTACTGTAAGGTTGTTAAATCTGTTGTAATTAACTGTTGTAGCTTTATTTTAGTCAAATGTTAAAATTATATGGAAATACTTGAAATTCTGAATTAATTTTTAACATTTCATTAAGTAACTAGTTAAAACATAATTTTTGTTATAAATGTGCGTTAATTTATTAAGTATGTAGACACATTTTACATTAAATTTAAAGAGAGCTGTTTTTGTAAATATCTTTGATCATTTCTTTTCTTTTTTTGCTTATACCACATATCTGCTATAATTTTTATACAAGATATTTAAACATGAAATCATCTAATTCTACTACTTTGATGTGTTAAAACAGAGATTGACAAATAAAAATAATGTAAATTTTGTAATTATGAATGTTGCCAGATTTGTTTCATTGCATGAGTGTATTTAAATTTAATAAAAGTGTCTATTTCAATATTATGAGCTATTTTTAATAACATTTTTATAACATAAAGTTATAGTGCTAATTTCAGTTATTTAGAGCTTATCCTAAGAATTAAACATTTTGATATACTTCATACATGTCGATGATTAGTTTTGCTACAATATACTGTAAATGGTAATTGTTTTTTCCATCATATTTGAGAATATATTTTAATATTATATTTAAGCATTTTTAATTTATAAGCATATGCTTAAAGAAATTAGCCAATGCTTGATAACATTAAAAAAGTGTTAATGTTATTAATATACTAATGTTTCCATTGAATAGTATGGACTGATATTGATGCTTTTGTTTAATAGCATTAAAAAATTATTATTTTGACATTTCTTTAATTAACTAGTAGTATATTATATTTCAATGAGCATTTACATTTGTTACTTTCGTTCTTGATAATTTATTTTGCAGGTCAAATATACAGCATACATGCACAAATTAGGATACTGAATATGACTAGTTGACTTGTAGTTAAAATTGTGTTTAGAAACAAATTAGACATTATTACTATTGAAATTTTATATTTTAATTTTCCACAAGTTAAATATAGTTCTTATATAAGTTTTACCTAGCCACATTAAGCTAAATCCAATTTTCTTAGGAGATACTTTGTTTGAACTGTTGCTTTTACAATCTGTTGTATAATTATCAAAACTGTAAAATAGAGCTTACAAAAATATAAATCGATATTGATTTATATTAGAATCAGTAACAATACGCTTAAACATAAATAAATAAAAATTCACAATACTATAAAGTACAAGTATCAATATTTTTGTATTAATGCTGAGTATTGATACTTTCTTTCAACACTTTTTCTTTAAAGCCAAAACTTTTAATTGGTAGCATATTTTGAAGAATATGCTTCTCTTACTGAAAAGGTATTTTCAGCAAGGGTGATGAGTGAGTTTACTACTCATTGCATATTTTGTCAAATTGTGAAATAATATGCAAATAGGTATAAAGTAGCAATCGAAAAGAGCAACCATAATTTTTTTCCCTTTAAATAGTTACAAATTACTATAACAGTAGTAGAATTAATAATTTTTTACAGTAACAGATTGCTTTACAGAATTATTATGGACTCTACATAACACACACACTTGGGTAACATCCCTATTTGTAAATTATACATTTTTTTTAATGAATAACTCCCACGTAAAAATAAATTTAAAAATACTACATGCATTTTTTTACTTATTAGAATGCACATAAATGTTACTTTATTTACACTATTGTAATACAAGAAATCATTCAAAACTATATAAATAGTTCATGTGGGAAGTTGCTTGTTAATATTTAAAAAGTTGACACTGAGAAATTATTATTAAATTGCTCATTTCTTTTCAGTTATTATACTATGAATGTCTTTTAAATCAAAAATGTAGGCCTTTGAGCATTTGACATCTGGTAAATCCACTCTAATCTGAATACTGACTTGTTGAAATACATGAAAAACTGGTTTGTTATGTGAGAGAGCAAACAGGTTAAGTTAAAATTATTGGAACTTCTTTAGGGGAAAAAGGTTTACTCTTATTATTATAATTATATATTTAGTTAACTGATAAAGCGGTACCAATAGAGTACGTTTGATCACATACACTAGTGCAAAAATACTACGACCAGGGATATCTTTACCTGTGAGCAAGTCCAAAAGTGTTGCAGAGTATGTCCTGTCTTAGTCTATAATGTTAATCTCTTCTTTGGAATTACAATTCATTTTTTTTAATTTAATTCATTGAACTTTTAATTCATTTTCTAAAAGTAATTACTCTGCTGAACTTGTTAATTATTAGAATAAGGTGGGTTAATATATTCATTGCGCTGTCAAAAACACTTTCGTTTTACTAAAATTCTGTTCTTGATATGTAAATAGAATAGGAAAATAAAGATCATTATGTTATAAACTTCTTAATAGTTACACATTTCAAATGTGCTAGTATAATCAAATTCATAATTTTTTTTATCAGAGCCTAAATTTTCTTTGAAACAAATAATGTAATCATTCAAATATTCGTAGAAGCAAAACTGACTGAAAAAGTATTAAAAATATTTTGCAGCTTGTAAAATTTCGTTAGAACATTTTGCTAAAAAAGTAATGTCTTTCAGTTCTTCCATCAGCTCACAACACATTTTTTTTTGGATAGTTTGTAGCTTTAAGGTGGCGTCCTGAAATGTGCTTTGTACTCGTGTGATTCCCTGATCAAAAAAAATTCCTATTTCATCAAGAAATGTTCGAAAATCTTGCCATCTATAATCTGATGCCAAATTAAAACAGTTTTCTGGAAAAGTGCTTCTCTTGTACATAAATTTATATGTAACTAATATACAATAAGCGACTTTAATGCAATTAATATCAAACAAATATGCACAGGGTATGTTAGAATCTTTGTTACAAATCTCAAGTAGCAAATCATTAGTAATGAAATCTTTTTGAAACACTTTGTAAACAATGAAAATTGCATTTTCAGTGACTGCAGTAATGAATTTTAAAATGAACTGTGCTATTTGCATTGTGTTATCTTCACCAAAAAAACTCTTAATGTGCTGGCTGTTGGTTATTATATCGGCCAAGGTGCACACCTTCCGTATTAAGATATTAGTGGCAATTTGCAGCGGATACTTGATGAACTCTTCTTGATGCCCAATCGTTCTCATTTCTCTGAATAGCTGTCGGAAATTGTCATTTAGCTTTCCTAATGTTGGAGGGACAAAATCACTGTAACTTACTTCAATTTGTAAAGACTGAATGACGTCATAATAAAAATGCTTAATACATGTTTTGAAAACCATTTCCGTCTCTTTAATCAAATCACTTTCCTTAGTCTTATCGAGAGCTGACATAACATCAAACGTTATCTGTATGCTTTGATAGCCACATGCTGACATAAAAGCCACCAGTTTTGTGTCATCAGCAATGTTATTAAATAAAGTATCGTGCTTACTAGTCGGGAGCCATGTGCCACTATCTGGAATGTACGTATCAAACTGTATATAATGATGGAGAGCTGAGAGTTCTGCTATGCCATGTGACATGCCAAGACTTTCTAGCAAATCTTCAAGTATTTCAACGCTTTCAGCTAATTCATCTTCATTGTATAAATCAGGATGATCTTTTGCTGCCTTCAGTTGTTGATAAACACATAATTCGGAAATGGGTAAATGATCATTGACATCTTTCCACCAAGACATCAAACGAAGCCAATTCGATGTACAGTCACCGATTCCTATTTTTAAAAAAGATTTATTGCTTAAGTTTTCACATTCATACAAAGACAGAGGCCTCATCTGTTCATCAAAAAATTTAAATGGTCGAAATGTGGGCAAAAAATTGGGCAGTAACGAGTCGTTTTCTTCTTTCTTTTCAAGGTTTCTCTTAACAGATTGTTTCATTATTTCCCAATTTAAATTATACATCTGGTTCTGATCAGAGGATGGTATATCAAAATTATTGTATAATCCCACAAGTTCCATTATGTTGTAATACTTAATAGTTTCATCTGTAAGAAGTAACTTGAACCTTTTTTCCACATGGATTTCTGGCACATATAAATTGTAGAATGTATCTAGTTCTGATTTCCGTTGTCTAGAATCTTCAGAGTGGAAGAAGTAAACACTTTGATGCATGGGGAGTTTCTGTTCTTTACTTTCGTCACTTTGCCAGTTGTAACCTGGTAATGATGTCTCAATTTTCAACTGACTCCAAATACCTAACTTTGAGATAGCTTTACTTTTCTTTTCATGTTTAGCTATTTTCCTTTCCTATAAAGTAAAGTGATTATTTTTATCTGGCAATTAAAAATTTCCTGAAAAAATTTCATTGTTCATGAAACCAGGACACCATAAAAAACAAACTTGAGAAACTTTCAAAAAAAATATGTGCTTCTCTGATAGTAATTCAGTTATCAAACATCTTAGAAAATCGAAATAAATTTTAGATTTTTAGTTTCTGATACCACTATGGAACGAAGTTTTTGGAAAATAATTTAAGTTTAAAAATTTGAATGTACTATATGTAACTCGGTATAACTTCTGCAAACGATCGTATATTGGAAAATCATTTTAACACATTTTACATTCAAAGTATTCTATGAAGACAAAAAAATAATAATAATACTTTTTGTAATTGTTGAGATTTTTGTACCCTGTGGTGATTTAAAATGCGGGGTATGAGAAATAGTTTAGATTAAGATAATATAAAGTTTTAATGCTTGTTAAAATATCGACCGCATTTCGCTAACTGAATTTTTTTTTTTTTTTTTTTCTATTCGTTGCACAAGTAGGGATACCAAAATGTTATGAGGTCCATAAAACCATATCTCCTGGGTATACCAAATGTAAAGAACCGTTAGATTCATGTCTGAACATTCTAATGCAATAAGAATGTGAGATTTGCACTTTTCTTTTTTAAATACTTATTATGATTTTAAAAAATTGCATTGAAACCTATATTGAACAAATATTAGTGATTATATAATGATTTTGCCAATATAAGATCTCCCTGACGTAAAAAATTTCGAAATTTTTAATTGACAACACCTACTCTATAGTCCTGACTCTATCCTATCGAAAAGGGACTTCGAAGTAAAGTATTTGCTAATGTAGTTGAAACGATATTTTAGCATGAATAGCAGCGGCGCTTGTCGGAGATAAAGAGAACAAGATGCAGCCTACAAATAACTGCGCTTTTTTTTTTTTTTATCGGCAGAGCTTGCTCAAATAGAACTGAATCACACATCAAAAATTAATAAAATTCTCTGTTCTTTTTTAATATATGGGCAAATCTCTAGAACCTTTAACTTTTGATAATAAAAAAAAAATAATAGGCACACTATTGTTACACCTCCAGAATTGTTTGAAAATGTATAAAATATCAGAAAATAATCCTGAACATCGAAAATTTTAATGCCCTTATAGGTATAAACAAAAAATTTGAATTTTCCATATTTACCCTTTATTTTTCATCAAAAATTATTAGATTCATAAAGAAATTGAAAAATTTTAATATTAAGTTAAATTGTTATAAAATGTATAAAAAGGCCTACTTTAATTATTTTCAGTCAAAAAATATCTTCAATTAGTAAAACAGGGTAAAAACTAATTTCTGATATGTTAAATTCTATTAATTAATTAATCCTGAGGTTACGGTCTAGACAACCTACGGAATAGATCGAAAACTTTACTCAGATGCAACGCAATGCGATGCACACAACACAGAAAATAAATTAGTCAATGACAAACGTGTGCTCAAAATTTTGATTGATTTTAACATTTACTTTTTAGATCTGCGTCTGGTTACGGTCTTGACATCGTTACTGTTACCTCACCGAATGACAGTTTGATTAATTTATAATTACTACAAATAAAAATATTTATCTATAATAATGATACAAGTTTGTTCTACTTTAAATAAGCTTTTGGAATATCACTAACATAAAACTCGCAAAATTGGATTGTATACCTTTTTTTTCAATTTTTGATGGTTACGGTTTGACGTGCCAAAATTTGGCGACAAACTTTAAGTGTTTGCAAACGTCAATATTCACGAAAAATATTCAAGAAAATAAGATAGTACAGCTGAGCTACTAAATTATGTTTTTAGTAATTTTCAGTTTTTTTTTTAAACAGAATACATATTGAAAAATAAAATAAAAAGTATGTTAAACACTCTAAGCGACACTCATGAGAAGTTGTCAAATGTAGGATTGAAGTAAGAAATGAAAGCCAAAAGCAAGTTACTCGTGATTAAAACTATACGTATCTTAAAGTTAGTAATGTATAGTTATTCCTGTAATTTTATTAGAATTAATTTTCCCTTATTATGTTATATATTTATAAGAAAAGTTTGAAGACACATAGGTTAAAGGTTCTAGAGATATGCCCATATATATCTCCAGGGGCGGATTAAGCGTACGCGGGGCCCTAGGCCATTCAAATTTTTGGGGCCATTTAGATAAAAAATTTTCTCGTATATTTTTTATTTCTTCAAATATAAAAGTATTTATATATCTTCATTTAAGAAAGCATATTTAAAATTAAAATAAACAATAATAAATAAAATTTTACTTTATTTTGTTAAATTAGAACTAAAAAAATTATCGTATTTTATTAATATATATTTGAAATTGATTTTTTTTAAGAAAAGTATTGTTTTTCCTAATTTTTTAAAATTTATTTTCAAAACAAATTTTGTAAGGGGGCACCAGGCCATGGCCTAGTCTGGCCTAATGGGTAATCCGCCCCTGTATATCTCTTTTCGAGCGCTAGCTTTTTTTATTCTAAAAATAGGGTTTTAACTCTATTTTAAGCTTTTTACTGTGAGGATCGCGTTTATATGAAATATTTTTCTGCTTTATATGTCATTGGAAAATTTTGAAATTCCATCTCTGTAACCGTAACCGCACGAAATAGATAATTTTTTTTAACAAGATTCTGAAGTGCATGCCTAATAAAACCTGTATACTAATTTCTATTCCATTTTCTTGAGCGAAATACTTGTCAGAGGGTTTTGCAAAGCTACTTCATAATCAACTTGTATAATCTATCCATAATATAATAAGGCAGACGAAAGATCATTTCTCTCAGAATTACTGCCTTATCCTAAAACATATAAATACAAAATAATTGTTGCGGTCTGATGAAGTCTGTTTATAATTTTCATATCAGATCTTTCTTCTATCAAGAACTATTTTAGCGTAACTGCTCCCGCTTTTAATTTTCTCTTGGAGTTTTAAATTACGTTTTGATTAAAATTAAAACTCAATAATTACTCGTAATTTTTTTTCTTCATGCAAACATCTCAATTTCAATTCTCTCACCTCTACAAAGCCATTGGATGTTTCAAACTCTATAATTTCCGGGTTTTTTTTTTTAACTTTTTTATAAAACTCTTAGAATTTTCTTTTAACCCCTTCTGGATCGTTATCGCGATTGTGGCGTAACTATCGCTATAAATATTAAATACCACTTCCCTAGTATATAAGACATGTTAATTTCATTCTATCTAGAGGTACCTTCAGAGCCTGACTAAGGCAGGGGCAGCCGCCCCGGGCCCCCACATCTAAGGGGGCCCCAAACCGAGGAGTTTATAGTACATTTCCTTCTTTAATGAACCTTTTTTTTAAAAAAAACAAGATATCAGTTCAGTGTAAAATCCGTCAGTTTTATGTTAGCTTCTTCATTAATCTATCGTATAAACAAATCTATATTTCGTAAATCCATGGCTTTCTAGGGCAGAATTCAGCTTAAATTTCACAACTATGACGGACAAATTTGGCCCATCAAAAGTCTGTATTTTTAAATTTCCACAAAATGCGATATGCTTAGAAAAATACAGGGTTCTGATTGGCTCAATTGAGCCATCGTAATTGTGAAATTTTTGCCGAATTCTGCCCTAATGTCAGCAAGGATATGAATTTTTCACAGCTAGATGAGAAAGTTAACAATCAGAAAACTGCATTTGGCATGATGGACATAGAATTGTAAGAAAATCAATATCAAGGACATAATGATATTTCATCTGACCATTGGAGGGGGGTGGACTTTATTTTAGGTTCTAGTCATTTTTTCTTGTTATTTTTAATGAGGTGAAAAATTTAAATACCTCCATAAAGATAGGTTCTTCATTACTGAAAAAGTAAATCAGAGGGGGCCCAAGAGGTTTTTGGCCCGGGCCCCAATTAGGCTAAGTCGGGCCCTGGGTACCTTATGATAAATGTAGATTGACATGGTCAATATTTATATTAGTGAACTCCGGACGTTTTCTGAAATTGCCAACTTCACTACTTTTAATATTTGATTTGTTCACAAAATAAAGCTAAAAAACTGGGTGAAGTCAATAAAATTCTCCCGGTCAATAAATAAATAGAGAACAAAAATTATAATGAGTAAATAGCTTAAATCAACAAGTGGTATTCGTTCATCGAATTCTATCACAGATAAAATTCTGGAAGGGGATTAATGTGGCGTAACTACCACTATAAATATTAAATACCTTGTTCACTAGTATATAAGCCATGTTAATGTCATTCTGTCTAGTGATTCCTTTTGATAGATAAACGATGACATGGTCGTTAAAATCTTCTGAAGGTGATGCGATTCTCCTTTCATGGTGTACGTAATCACGTGATTTCAATTTGGAACATTTTTCTTCAATTTATAAACGACACTAAATGGCAGTTGAAGTCCGTTACAATTTCGAACAATGAATGTCTTACTGGCGTTTAACCTTCAATGTGCTCTTTCGGCTCCGTGTATTTTTTCCCCTTTTTGGTTCTGTGTTTTAACACGTAAACAATAGCAGGTGTTCGGCTTTTTCTAGAGGATAAGTAAATTAGGCAGGAGAATTACTGGACTCCATCTATAGTTTTTTGTTAATGCATATTTTGACGGAGTGGGAAAAGGATGGAATAAATGTTCCTTGCGTGCAAATTTTATCGTTCGAAGTTTGGGGTGTGCTAGGTAGTATTTTGTATGTATTGGATCAGATATGCAAATTTTTTTTTAATATCCCGAATATTTTATTGCAGAATATTCAGGTACTATCAATGATAATTAACTATAAATATCTGCCCAATATCTGCGTGAATCATGATTGGAAACTTAAGTATAAAATAACTCTTGCACGCAAGGGTGAAGCTTTTTTTTTTTAAACATTTCGGAGTTAAAAACGAATTTTGTGTGGTGTTTGGAGGACTTAAAATATTATAAACTATTTTTATTATCACAATAAATACTTATGGAGGATTAAATATAATTTATGAAGGATTTTCACTTGAACAAAAACATTTATTTTTAAATGACTGTTTATAGGTTTTGATCGAGGAACTGAAAATAAAAGCTTTGAGTTTATAAAAACAGGTGAATCATACTACTTTCGAATCTTCATACAGGAACACCTGTTTAAATAAGGTCATTGAGCTATGGCTAAAATTTCGCTTTGCTCCTTTCTTCCACTGAAATAATTGTTTTTTTTTTTTGTTTTTTTTTTTTGGTTCTATTTGATTTTCCCGGCGACCGCTATTAAAACGTCGCCAGGCTAGAATTATTCGCTTTTAATTTATGGCTTCCACATTTTCACCATTGCTTTCAATATTACATCAAAAGGCTTGTCTTTAACAAAAACGAAACGGCATCTTCCTCTCTCCTCTATTAATTAGAAACCGCCAAAAAAAATGTTCTATGTTTAAATTGGAAAAAAATAAATTACTATATCACGCGGTTTTAATGCAAAGCCTAAATGGAGACAAATGTGAAACTATGCACTTTCTCTTAGTTTGGCACCTTTTGCCGGTTTTTTTTTTTTTTTTTTTTTTTTTTTTTTTTTTTTTGTTTACTTGATTTAGCAATTTATGGTGGTCGTCGTGGAAATCAAATAGTACCTTTCTTTTTTTCTTTTGAAAATAATTTCTTTTTAAACTTACTTTTTATCAAATTCTACTCAGCTAACCCATAAAGGCGCAAGTGTTTTTTTTTTTTTTTTTTTTTTTTCAATAATCTTGTGTAATGAACTCATATTTAAGGTACAAAGGATCCAGCGCAAAATTACTAATAAATGTACTGTCTCAAATTTTTTATTATTTCATTTTTTAAAATTTGATATTAAAATGTTATTTTATTATTTTAAAATTGAAATGTAAAACTTGGAAAAGTCATGGAAACTGACAAAAAAAAAAAAACTATCCAAGTATGAACTTATGTGCAGAACGTAGCAATAAAGGAAATAAAAAATAAAAATATGACCACCAAGTTTTGTCTATTTAGAATTTAAAAAAAGTTTTGTTTTCTTTTAGTACTTATGTTCAGAACCTGACAGTTGCCCCGGGCTCCCAAATCGAGTAGAAAGTTTTTACATTTTCTTCTTTAATGAACTTTTTTTTAAACAAAATATCAGAAGGGTGTAAAATCCGTCAGTTTTATGTTAACTTCTTCATTAATCTATTATATGAACACAAAAAATCTATATTTCGTAAATCCATGGCTTTCTAGAGCGTAATTCAGCTAAATTTTCACAATTACCATGGATAAATTTGGCCAATTAAAAGCTTGTATTTTTACGTATCGCAAAATGCGGTATGTTTACAAAAATACGAGTTTTTGATTGGCTTAATTGAACCATCGTAATTGCGAAAATTTTGTTGAATTCCGTCCTAATGTCAGAATAAATCTTTGAAATGTATGCTAATTCAGAGGAAGTACGTTTTTGTGTGTGTTTCGGTAACTTAATTAATAGTTAGCTCTGACTAATTTCGCATGTTTGAGGTCACACCATTAAACCATTAAGATTGACGCTTAATTTGTACAAGTTCAATCATTAAAACAAAAGTTTTTGCAAGATTTTTTTTTTTTTTTTTAATAATTATTTTGCGCACATTCGTTTTTTATTCACTAAAAGGCATTATTTCATATAACGAAGCTCCTCAAATAATGAATTTCATAAAGCAAAAATTTTTATTTGGTCTACCAGCTGTTACAGTAGTTTATAAAATAATTTTTAATTACTTTGTTATTAAGATTGAATTTTTCAATTTATTTTGCAAGTGGTTAAGAAATTTTAAAACTAATGTCAAAAACTTGAAAACTAAACTAATTAAAGAACAGTAGCTTAAATATTTTACGTACCACATAATACTTCTTAATTGGTAAAGGACATAAATATGACAATCGTGGTTGAATCAACTTTTCCATCTTCTCTTTCTCTAAAACATGATGAGAATAAAACAAAAATGCAGTTGAAATTCGCGAGCAGTTGGCAGCATTCGAGTAAATACAGTTTTAACGCATTTCTCAATTTTTCTTTTAATTTCATAAAACGTAAACAATATTTTATTTATATTTTTATTAACAAATTCTCTTAGAAATTAGTTGATAAAAACTTAAATAAAATATAGTAAAGTGTTACAAATTAAAGAAGTTTTTATAGTAATTTTTATATCATGAATTTATTTAAATAACTTAAACACTAGCAATCACTTCTAACAACTGAAAAGTATTAAAAATTACAGTTAAATAAAATAAAAAGTAATGAAAGTATCTATTCTGAAATCATCTGCTAAATTACTTTAATAATGTAGTGTAGTTTTTTATTTTATGTATTTTGAGACAGATTCGAATATTAATGGTTCGCGCAAGTATATGCTTTTCAATAATATATTGTTTTTTTTTTTATTATTATTAAATGTCATTTTAGATAATGAAATATTCTTGGCCATAGATGGCGCCACTGAAAAACAAGAATAGCACAGTCTGCCTTAAATTTGCTCGTTTTCTCCAAGCCCCCGTGTGGCAAGTGGCATTAGAACCAACCACCCACCATTTTTTATACAGAGACGTTAAAAAAATTGAATTTTCTGATTGGTATATCTTAAGCCATTGTTTTAATGTAAACTCTACACGTTTCAGTTCAAGCCTAATAATTTAAAGGTAACACCAATGAAGTTAGCTTATAGCCCTTATACAATTTTTTTTTTTTTTTTTTGTGTGTGTGTGTGCGTGCGAGTTCTGTTCTATTTTTTATTCGTCATTCAAAGTTATCTAAATGATCAACATTATCTTGGTAGCGTAGGCGGACCTCGCATATATTTTGTTTATAATTATGATTTAAATAATTTAAAATCAAAGGTTATTAAAATTTTAAAAAAAGCTTTATACTGAAAAAGCAAAATTAATGGAGAAATGGAACTAATCTATTGGGGGTAGACATAAAAAACACCAATATTATTATTATAACGCCAATGATAATTAATTTTGGCTAGTTACTAGTTAAAGTAATGTAATAAGCTAAAAGACTTTGTACTTAGAGGCAAAATAAATGGAGAAATATTACAAATTCGTTTGAGAAAGCGTAAAAAATCGGCTAACTATTATTAACGTGAATGATGCTTAACTAACGTCGGTAATAGGTACTAATAAAAATAATAAGTTATGAACTAAGCAAAATTGATGGCAAAAAGCAAAATTGAATTGTAAAAAGAAAAACTGACGGAGAAAATGTACTTAATACTTATGGGAAAATTTAAAAAATCGCCTAATGACACCAAAAATGCTTAATTTTGGTAATTGGCACAACTGGCATCCTGGTAAATAGTGCAGTTTTGGAAAGTACCAAATAAGCTCTTATATAGGTACAAAGTATTTTATGATTAAATTTGGTGAAATTGCAATTGCACCAATACCAATACTGTACACTTTTAATGATATATTTTTTGGCCCCTCGAAGATATAAATACAGGGTAAAGTAGCTTGATTGCGGTAAATTTTAACATTTTCTTAGCAAATGAAAAATAACAACTCTTTAAAATAATGATTTAAAGTACCTATCTCACAATACATTGTTATCATAGGTAAGAGGTGCGGTTATGGCCAAGAACTCGACTTCTACCACACGCATTTATAGGGTGGACCCATTCATTCATCCACAGATCGTAATTTTAACCTGAACCAGAGGATAATCTATTTCCAATTCAGTACCACCAGAAGTATAATTTGTTATGGGAGCATGGAGGGCTTTGTGACCCGACAGATTTAACGTGCACCACTCACCATTTACTTCACGGGGAGTCTTCTGTCGGCCAGATTCGAACTCCCGATCTCACGAATCCAGTACAGCGCTTTGCTAATCAGGCTATCCTGCTCTTTACAATATGTTAATGACTACTATAAAACAACGCTATGAGATACTTTTTTTGTGTGATTGCAATCGGATACCTGCAAGTGACGTCATAGTAGTAACCGTGACATTTGCGCATTCAGAAGCCAATCAGTTTCGACACACGCATCACGTCGCTTACAGGTATCCAATTAAATCTGATTTAAACCACATGGTTAGCCATAATCGATTCACTTCTCTAGTTGCATGAACCCAATTATTATTAGGTGTAATATATATAGTTGTATAATGTTAATTATAATAGTTCGATGAAAACAATTCTAGAACTTATTTATTAAGAGTGATTTCAGACGAAATTGAATCAGTACAGTTGTTCTCGAGGAATAACAATTTTAAAATATTATGTTGTTTTATTTTATTATGATTTTAAAAAAAATATTAAAAATTTTTATTTTACGAGAATTATTTAATTGATTATTTTCTAAGTTTGGATTTTTTTAATACAAATTAATTAGTGAGATTAAGTACCTTTTAACTATCGGGATCTTATTTTCCAACCAACTTATATTGTATATTATCAAAATTTGAACCTGTTAAATACAAGGTTTGTTTATTCAGAGAAAGCGCATTTCTGGAATTAATAGTGACCAGTACTTAATTTACCATATCTTAGGTTAGGAGGGCTACCCCAGACATAGTCAGAATGTAAAAAAAATGTTTTAAATTATCGTATTTTTATGATCTATGTGTTAAGGTCTGAGAAGTGCACTTATTGATTAGCGCAGACGATAATTTAAATTAGGAAATCAGACATAAAATCTTCAATCTTTCTGAATAAGCATTCCTTATTTTTGACAATTAATAATTTATTTAATTACTTTAGAACCGGCGAAAAAAATTTTATTGGAAAATGCTTTTACACTTTTTTTGAGAATATAGCATTAAAAAAAGTTAACAAAAATCTATTGCACATAAACGAAAAAATTGCTATATCTTTCTCTTTTTTTAATCATAAATTTATAACTTGCACTTGTAGGAAAAGATTTTACCAAACGTGTATACTATCGAATAATGTGGATTTAAATTTAAATACAATAACTTTAAATTAAAATTCATGTTTAAAAAAATTTGTAATATTTAGTCAAAACCTTCTTTTATCGTTACTATATGCTTACAGCAAACAAGATAAAACATGAATAAACACAAATAAAGTAACAGTATGTCGATTTCTGAATTTTATTTATACTTTTTGACCGTTGTATTTTGCTCAGACAACGTAGCACAAAATATACACTATACCTCCCTTTTAGATATATTTATAATTATTTTATTTATAATATAATTTTTAAAAAAACCAAGAATATTAATATGATAACGTTAATAAAAAAAGATATTAAAAAAAAGTAATAATTTTTCTTTTCCATCTCTTAATAATAATCACTTCCTGGTTTTTTGGACATCAATGTCATTGTAATAGAATTTTTGATTTTAAATGGTTGGAAAATGTTTTCTGAGAAAAAAGAAAAGTACTATAAATAAATAAGTTGTGAGCCAGCAGGGAATGTCTTCCCGGCAGTTTGGAGAAAGTTTACGACGAAACAAAAATATCAGAATCATTACTTAGTACATTAACTCCAAATGGAATCTGCCGAAACGCCGACGATTCTCTGACGTAGAATCGTGACCGCGATCACGTGATCTACACATGATATACACGAGATTTTAGGGACATCCTCTTCTTTTAAATATGAATCACGAAACGTGGGGGCTCTGTAATCATTCTTCTGTTAAAGTTTAACAGTAATTTTAAAATACAGATAACTATATTTCAAAATTCAATTTTCATTTTTTAAATTTTCACTCTTTGTTTGTAAGATATATGTTTAACAACTATTTAAAAATATTTCATGAAAAATTATTATTTTTCCTGCATTAGTTATCATATTTTAAATGTAAATGCTCAACAGAATGAAATTTCCTTATAAAAAGAAGAAGAAAAAAAAACATCATGATTTCCTGTAGTTTTTAATTAATTACGAATTTCCTGTAATGTTTTTTTTTTTTTTTTTTTTCATTCATTGAAACTCGAATATTTCAACTTTTATACCTTCTTTAGTACTTCATTATAGATATTTTTGCTGACTAAAGATATAAAATTTCCGAAAGAAATGAAAATTAGGAGCATAATGTTAACTTCTAATTTTAAAAAAAAATTATAATACTAATAATAATTGTATTATAAAGTTACCCAGTCGATATTCTTTTTCATAACTAATGCTTTAAATCTTAAAGACATTTAATTTCTTTTTAATTTAGAAAGGTAAAAGTCTTAATTCAGCCTATCTTCTCTAGGAAATCTCATTGTAAGAATTTATTTAGAAGAAACAAAATATATTATCTAAACTAGACTAACAATATAAAAATCTATAATGGTATATGAAATAATGTTATTGTCATTATTTATTTTTTCAAAAGTTATAGCTTATGGAAGAAAACATTTATTTAATTTTAATATACAAGAACTACCTTCCTTTTTTTTTTTTTTTTTTTTTTTTCCTTCTTGAATTTGATTTAAATTCAGAAAACGCTCAATCTCACTGTTAAATCTATATGCATTTACTTTAGTAGCTAACATTGTTTAGCAAGTATTTCTGTTCTCTTCTAATGATGCTGCCATTATTTTTATTTTACTTTTTTCTTTTTTCCAGATCGTCTGGCATATAAAGAACATTTTTTTCAACATTCCTATAGCATTACGTTTTTTTTTTCTTTTCTTTTTTTTTTTTTTTTTTTTTAAATTTCATAACTGATGTTGAACAACAGTCTTGATTCTGAGCTTACAACTACCATTATTCAACTTGCCTTGTAATTTTGAACGTAACCCAGGAAAAAAGGAATTCCGTTTCCTGGGAAGCGTTGGGGCAATTGGGGCAAACTAGCCTTCGTGGAAGACTTTTTGATGGTACTTGGAGAGGAAAACCACCCTCGGTTGGCTCAACGCATGGTCAGTCTACCACTGAGGATATTTTACGTCAGCACTAAGAATGGGGCGAACCGGAAGCAGAATTTGTATCAACCAGCCACCGCTGGGATTCGAAACTGGGTCGCTTCTTTGGGAGGTGAACGCTCTATACTCTGAGCTACCGCGGCACACAGCATTACGTTTTAGAAATATTTATATAAATCGACAGTTATGTTAGTCATAAACGCTTTATAACCTAAATCTTCTCGAGTGACCGCCATAAAGACGCCTTAAATGTACCGTGTGGTAGCGAATTTTGTTCATTTGTAATGCATTCGTGTCCAACGCAGTATATTAATAGTTTTAAAATATATATTTATATTTGAAATTATAATGAGATGACTCTTTTTTTAAAAAAAATATGATACAGCTGAAACAAAAACAAAAAAAAAAAAACGTGATTCAGCAAAAACAAAAAAAAATATATGCACTTAGTTTAATTATACATTTATTACTACTTTTTAACCCTTGGAAGTCGATTACTGACATACAATATGTAATGCTATATGTATGCAAAACTATACAATTTTCAGAACGCATTTTACAACCGTTTACAAAGCATTCTTTCCTTTCCTTCAAAATGGAACTTTTACGCTTACTGACTCACTTTTAGTAATAATAGTCCACACCATTACCCGTCATCCCTTTCTTACTTAAGTTGGTGTTACGCATATACCGTCGGCAGAGACAGAAACCCGGATAGTAAAAAAGTACGCTAACTTTTTCGATTAAAGCCTTAAATAATAATTACTGCAGCCTTAAATAATTACTTAGCCTTAAATTGTTACAGATATTTTATTTAACCTGACCATAAAAAAAAAATTTCAATTGAGAGAGGTTAACGAAACACATAGAAAATTTTTTAGGAATTTTCGATATGCGATGTCATTCTGAAACAACTTATCACTGATTTTTTCATCGCTCAGTTTTCAAAAAGAGGCCTGCAAGTTGTGTTATGAAGTGTCGTCGCTACTTGATATTTTCACTGATAGAAAACATGCGAGGAAGGAAAGTTTACAAGAGGATACCTGCAAGTGACGTAGTGTGGGTATCTTGATCCTGATTGGTTGTTGAAATGAGACTTTGTGTACCTTAGCAACTGTTCTTTCCATTTTATTTCGAGTAACTTGAGCCCGTCAAGTATCAGTTCTCTTAAGTGACACATTCTATATTCTTACACAAATATTTCAATTCACAATATTTTTTTTTTTACTAGCTGTACCCTGCATGCGTTGCAACGCTTTCAGTTTGAATTTTAATTTTGTATTTAAGTGTGTAAATGAGATTTGCGATTATGATTTGAAATGAGAATTTAAATTTAATGGTTAAAAAACCAGTGATAGTCTCAACAGTTAATTCTCTAAGATATCGTTAGAGCATTTTCAAACAGACATGTATGGTGATGCACACGAACCATGAAACATATTTTGGATGATGATCTGAAAAAAGTCTAGATCAATGGCGACATCGGATATTTCTGCTGATATGAGCTGACCAATTTGTCACGGTGTGATTTTTTCAATAAGCCAAATCATGTGGCAATTCTCTTTTTTTTTTGCCATTCAATAGAATACATCAAACACCGCGTGTCTCCAAAAACATGACGCTTCGCAATAAAACCGAGTATAGAGCTTAATATTTGTTTTAACTCACGAGCGGTAATGTATCATGAAGATCCGAGGATGTTTGCCTAGGTTACATTCTTGCTTCCCGTTACTCTGATGTTTCCGACGAGCGGGCTTGAGTAGTGCGTAGTTGATTTGTAAACAGTCTTCTTTCCCGTTGCTCTGATGTTTCCAACGAATGGGCTTGAGTAGTGCGTAGTTGATTTGTTAGCAGTCTTCTTTCCTGTTGCTCAGACGTTTCTAAGGAACGGTCTAAAGCATTCTGTTCTCGATTAGTTTCAAGTCTTTTTTCTTTGCGTGCGTAGTTCTTTTTTTGCGTGCTTGAGATGTTGATCGACTAAGAGCGATTCGTTTAGGCGGCATATTTTTGCAAATATTCTCTCTCAAACGAAAAGAAATGTAAAAATTGACAGTGGTCGCAAATTTGCTAAATCGAAAATTCACATATTTATTTTAAATAATAAAAATGAAATAAATTAAATAAGAAATGTATTAATGATAAAATTTAAAGCAAAAATCTATTTTTTAAATGAAAGAAATAAAATGAATGTGAAGTTGAAAACTTTGTAATAATAATCAATCTAATAGTTTTCAAATGACAACTGTCAGCAATGAAACCTTCAAAAACTATATTTGATTGTGCTAACCTAAAATTGCATACTAAATATAAATAATTATTGAAAACGTGCAATTTGAATGAAATTTGCCTTTACAATACTAAATCTGTGATACTACCAATAATTACGAAATCTATTCTCGTTGATTTGTGCTCACCTGACATAAAAAAACTTGCGTGAATTATAATTAAATATTGAAGTATATGTAATTTACTTTTCTAAATGAATAAAGCTATAAGATAGAAAATATCACTGTTGTTATCTTCAAGATATTCGAAAACTGAATCGTTTATAGCAAAATTTAAAACAATGGCTAACTTTTAACCAATCAGAAAATTCCATTTCGATTTTCGCTGATACCGCTGGAACGGTTTGTCGCAGAATGTTCTAATGTCGACAGTGACTTTCCTCGTGCTTTGAACCATCCGTATGCCAAGTTTCATAGCTTTCTGTCGGATGGTTTAGGAGTCTATAAAGGACAGACACACATTCATTTTTATATATAGATTTAACACAAAGACAGGTATGAGGCCATGTAGATCATACACAAACTAATTATGCATCAAAGTTGCCAAGTACACAAAACAAATCCGTATCACGGCTAATTATTGATGGAATCAGCAAATCGAGGTTGTTGTAAGCAGTCTGACTGATGGATTGCCTTGATTTCTTTGTTGTGCTTCTTCACAATTTTTGGAGATGTGACCCCATTCTCCGCAGCTAAAACACCTGACAGTTTTCTTACAATTTGAAGCAGTTTCGTTGTTTCTTTTTGCTGTCCATTTCTTCACAGTGTTTGTCTGCATTGGTCTTTTTTGAATATAATTTTTTTGTGTGAAGTGCACGTTCTTCCTGCTCTTCAGCAATGGGCACATTTCTATATATTCTTTTTTCATCGACTAATAGTCTAGACTTCACAATGGTTGTTGTCAAGTTGTCTTCGTCCTTTTCTATGTTCAGGATTAAGCTTTCATATGATTTTGGCAGACCTATTAACATGACAAGGGCAACTTCTCTGTCGGTGAAAGCGTAACCATCACTCGATAGTTTTCGGTGTATTTCAATCAATCTGGTCAAATATGATTGAATTGTTTCACCAGGCTTCAAGGTAATGTTGAAAAAATCCTTCATTAACTGCAAAACATGCAGCAATCCAAATTTAGTATGCATATCTTTCAATACAACCCATGCGTCCCTCGCCTTGGCGCAGTCGCCAATATCATCCAAAAACGTATCTTCTACAATCAAGAACATTAGGGTTAATGCTTCGTCATTTTTCCTTCTCTCATTTTCGGACATTTCAGCAAGGCCTTAGCCAGGCTCAACTGCCTCCCAGCATTTCTTCTGCACCATCAGTGCACGGGCACGTATTGCCCATGCATGATAATTTTCGCTGTTTAACTTCTTCAATTTGTATTCTTCCATGGCGGCGATTACTATTGTGCTATTCTGCTGCCTATCTTCTTACATCCGAATTTCTAATGTTTATTTACACAGAGCATCGTGCTGATAACATGTTGAGATTAAATTATAATTGTAAATAAACAGATCATTTTAGAGAAAGAAAATATTTTAATAAAGATTATAACATGAGACAAACTTGGTTGAAAAAAAAAGAACACTTCTATTGATGTTTTTAAAATTACAAAAAAAAAAAAAACTGTTGCCACAAGCAGAAGATGAACAAAATAAAGCAAGGCAATGCATCAGTCAAACTGCTTACAACAACCTCGATTTGCTGATTCCATCAATAATTTCCGGTCCTGGTATTTACATTCTTTCATAAAATACATAAACAAATAAAAAAAATCCATTTCAAACAAATTTGGTGTGCGATACGGCGCTGTATTTAATTAACTTCACGTTAATTAACATTCTAACTATATGGCGGAAGGTTGCTTATAAACGATCAGCTGAATCAATTCATCTGACTGTAATTGAAACAATTTACAACAAAAGAAGTAAATGGGATTGGAGGAAAGACGACATCTATCAGATCATCCCGGAAGCTACATGCAACTACTTACTAGATAACACAAATATTGATGCACCAGCCCCGATACACCCTGCAAAACTAATCGCTGTGCCTTGGGGATATAGTGCACCACAAAACGTCGGCTGGGAAACACTGACGACTCGAGGAAGGAGGTCGAACAACAACACTACAGAACTGGATTTGGCATGATCATCAAGTACAGAGGTAACACTATATTCAAGACCTCATCCAGAGCGTCAAACTATTGTACCATCTTTGAGGCCGAGCTGATGGCAATCAGAGAAGCCGTCAAGTGGGCGGTTAACAAAAACAAAAAAAAAATAGCATTTTTACCGATTCGCTTTCCTCACTCGATGCCCTTGCAAACACAAAAACGATAGTGTAAAAAGAGATAAAAAGCCTAATTAATGTGAAAGTCAGCCTAAACTGGACTAAGGCTCACGTGGAGACGCATGGAAATGAGGAGGTAGATCGGGCCACAAAGGATGCCATCAGTCTTGGCCACATAGATTACCACACCCAGCTAACTCCCACACAGGTCAAGTCGGTAATTCATGACGACATTATGCGGCGATGGAGGAGAGATTGAACAAACAGCAATAAAGGGCGGCAAACTTATAAGTTCTTCAAAGATCCAAGGGTCACCAGACTGCCTGCCAATTTTTATCCCAATCAATTTTTAACTGGCCATGGCGTGTTCGGAACACACCAATCTAGATTTTTCAGGAAGTCGCCAACTTGTAGTTACTGTGGAGAAATTCAGGACCTCAAACACCTAATTTGCGACTGTCCTGAATTTTGGGCACGTCGTGGCAACGATTTCCAACCTCAAACCGATCATCAATTATTCTCAAAATTGGCCTGCAGAACAACAAATACATTATTAAAGTGACCCTGGAAGACACATTGAACAACTTGCACAACTAAATCTTCTACTTTTAGCACATTGCCGAACCTCAATCCGCAACATCAACTTTTCCCGCTGAAATTAAATTGACATTTTTAAAATTGACTTTTACCGATGCATCATTTTAGATATCTCTTTCTGGAGCAGCTTTTCTGTCACAGAACTTGTAAATTTTTTATACTGAGTTTTTAAATTTTGATTCTGAGTTTTCAATCTCAAATTTTTAGGATTTTACTGTTTAATAACTTTTATACACGTTTTACCTTTGTTTTTTTTTTTAAACCTAAATTTTAATTGTTCTATGTAATTCTAGCTGTAAATTTTACATACTACAGTTTTAGCCGATCCTTTTTAAATTTGCTTTTTAGCCATTACGGCTTTTGTCACTTTTACTGTATTTTATTGTTTTAACTATTTTAAATTTTGATATCTTTTAACTCTATAAGGGTCCTTCGACCTATAGTTTTAAATCCGTTAAATTTTTTCATGGGTTATTACGTGTTGTGTTAATAATTCATTTTTATATAGAGATCCTTTGACCCTGTTGGACAGAGTCCGGTTGAGTAATTTTTAGCTGGCAATACGCACAATTAGTGAATATGTCAAACTGTTTTATGTTTTAATTGTTTTCTTATACAATCTTACTCGCCTGCCATGTACATTGGCTGTTGCCATGTATCTTATGAATTTTATGTTAAGTATTTCATGTATTGTAATTTTTAGATTTTAATAAACATTTACCCGCATGCCCTAAATTAGGGCGGGTCGGGGTAAATTTTTCATAACCGATCAGCTGGCGTTGTCGTCATAGTTCACATGTGTGTGTATGAGTGATTTTCTTGAAGTGCAGGTACCGAATTGCCTTGTTTACAGTAAATTACTTTGTATCAAAAATAAATAACTAGAAAAAATCAATCTGATATCTGATTTACTGATCATTCAAATGATATTAGATCATTCAAACTGATCATTCAAATGATATTAGATTGTTTTGAAATTGGAAGAATGTGTTAGCATTTTTTTTTTTTTTTTTTTATCAGTGATTTGCTTATAATGTTGGAGAGATTCGTACGGTACTTTTTTATTCTGAGATATCAAATTTTAGAGATATTTTTTTTTTTCACCTTTCGCGAAATCAGCTTTGAATCGTTTGCAATTCTTTTTTAATTTCAAAAGTTTGATAGTGTGAGTTGATTGAACCACTTCTATTCCATGTTCATATTTATAAGTTAAACGACATGAGGACGTCACAGTTTGTGGAAATATTATCGTGGTATTTCAAAAAAAAAAAAAAAAAAAAAAAAAAAAAAAAAAGGGATAGCTGATGATAAATTGGCCTGACGATAGGCTTGATTTTTAAGCGATTGATAACAGTAAAAAAAATACAAACTTTAATTTATGATTTTTGTGAAAATGATTCCTGACTTTTAATGTACTTTTGGTCTTAAAGATTTCTTTTTATATCATGGTTTACGTTTTGGAGTATGATCATACATTACTTTAAGAGAAAGCAACTTCTATTACAGAAGATAATTTAAGCTCTGTTTAATGATTTTCGCTAGGAAGGAAAATAACTTTTTTCTGAAATCATTTTTCCCATAAGGTGAAAAAAAAAAATCAGATTGGCACAAATAACCCACATATCTCCAGAACTTATTCTAAAACATCATTTATTAATTTTGTAGCATTCCAGAAAAAATTAAATAAAAAACGTAAAACTTGGTAAGGTGAACAAACTGAAGATCGATCTGAACTCGAAAAATATCACTCGGGAACTTCAGGCATGCTGGACTCTGCGTTTACCAAGTGAAGGAAATTTGCCGGGACTGTGTGAATGTAGGAACTTTTTAAACGCGTATTTTATTTATTCGAATGTCAATGGACACTTGACATAATTTATTTTGATAGTCTACCTGATATTAGGTAAAATTGAACGTCTGAAAGCCGATCTTTCTTGCAACACAGCGAAACATCAAGTAAAGCTTGAAAAATTAAAAGTCACACTATCAACAGTAGTTGGGCAGCTCTAAACTTTTTTTCTGAGTCTTGAGAATTCAAAATTAATTAAGGATATTAATTAATTAAGAATAAACAATTAAGTGATTGATTTCGGGAATATTATATTTTGTTCAAATAATTAAAAAAAAATTCATAAAATCGCAATTTTAAATGGAATGCTTAATATTGCTTAATAATGGCTTTCGGATTCAATATTTAATTAAAAATATAATTTTTATTTGTGCAAGCCAATAATAGATTCCATTGCCCTTAATATCGTTCTCTACGGAAACGACACAGTTTTATGTTCTAGTTTCGAATGTTCAAAATGGCGCGATCGATGACGAAATGACGATTAAGAATGAGAAAAATATCGATTAATTTTACGGTCGTCTACTTTTCCTATCAATTAAAAGGATTAAAAATATTTAAAAAAAAAAAAAAAAAAAAAAAAAAAAAACGAAGTAGATAAGAAACATTGATTAAGCGTGATAATTTGGAAGTTTTTAGAATTAATGTGACATGACATGAAGGCTTTTTGTGGCATAATGGCTGGAAAGCACGAATTTTCGGAATAAGTCCACATACGTCTGCGATGCATGGCATGATGATAAAAACCGCAAAAATCTTTTTCGCTATCTATAATCCATTCATTATGCAAGTTGTTAAATATCAATTTGATAAACGCAAGTCAAAATAATAATAAATAAGTAAAAAACCACTTAATGCACGAAAAAGAAAAAAGAGCAAGAAAGTAATACTTTGTCAAAAACAAAATGGCTGTTTATGTGCAACCTGGAAACTCTAGCATCTTAATCCAATTGAGAATATATCGACTATATCAAAGTAAATTAAGACTCTTAAAAATGGATTACAGAACGAAAATTATCGTTACTCATTGATTCAAGCATATCACACAGGTTCTTAGAAATTGTCGAAAATTGATCTTTCGAAATTGAAAATGTCTCCTGGTAGAATAAATACCAAAAACGATTGAAACTGGTTTTGAAATCGCAGGAAGGTAATATTCTCAACAAGATGTTTTCATAAATATATTTTTTTATTTCATTTAATTAATAGGCATGCGCAATTGTATTTTTAAGAAAAATTTAGAAACTTTTTGTGCTATTTTTAAGATATTTTTCAAAATAGTTGCCAACATTTATAATTTCATTTTTTTTAAAAATAAAATTTGACGGAAAATTATTCTATTAAAACATAAAAAACACTTCATTTTTGATTGCAAAATTGTAGTTTTTATTTTTTTCGTAAACAAAAAAATTTTTTATCAAAGAAAATGACCATTTAGAGATTTTTAATGGAAGAAGTCTTTGTAGTAATATTTAAAAAGAAAACTGCTCTCTTTTTCTAAGTACACGCTCTAAGATTTTAATAAGAGGTTTAATATCCTTCCATTAAGGAAATAACCTTGGTGAAGGATACTGTCAGTTTTCAAATGAATAACACTCTATTGTAATTAATCCGTCTATTGTTCCACTATTGAGTCTACCTCACTCGACGATGCGAATAAAAAGGAAATTACAACAGGAAACTCACGGTGCTGTAGATATTTTACAAATATCATAAGTAACGTAGATCTTCCAGGCTAAAAATATATTGAAAAAATGCCTGAAATGGAAATTTCATGTCGAAGAAAACTTGAAGATATTTTTCTATCCACTTGGTCAGATTCAAATTTAACAAAATAATTTCAATTATTGGAGTTCCGTTTCCGTCCTAGTGGAAAAATATTTTCCCCACTAGATTACATTAAGTCTTAACGAAGTAATTTCAATACATAGTACTCCGGTTCAAATATCATCAATAACATATATATCTTCTTCCAGCCAAAATATACACTGATAAAATACCGGAAAGAAAATTTTCTTGATTAAGAAAACTTGAAGATGTTTTTCTATTCACTATGATCCATTCAAATTTAACGAAATTATTTCAATACATGGTGCTCCATTTTTCTTTCTAGTGGAAAAATATTTTTCTTTCCACTAGATTACATTAAGACTAAACTGAAGACAAATTAATAAAGTGAGAAAGAAAGAAAACGTTTTCAAACAATGACCAATCATTAATGAGATCGAAAAGTAAGGGAGATGTAAAAATAATCTAAAATTAGTTTGTTATGTGACGAAACCTAAAGGTAATTCCTAGCGGAAGAGGAATGCATTCCATTACCACAAAAGACAAGTAAACTAGTTTTTAATGCTTTTATTCCCTCCTTCGTACTTCACGTCCTCACAATAATGTTTGGTCTGAATTTGGAAACTGTTTTCCCCCTTAATTAATTTACTCTCCCTGTCTATGTGTAGATTTCTTTTATTTTATATTCTTTTGTTTATAGAAGGATTCTAAAAATACATCTCGAGGACGGTCTTTACAGTTACAATAGGGAAATAGTAAAAGGGAAATAGTTTATATAGCGAGTGTCCCAAAAATAACTATCAATAACTTTAAAAATCAGTAAAAGAAAAAACGGAAAAATTAAAAAATGTACGGTTTTTTGTGTCTTGATTAGGTAACCAGATTATTTGATTTCATTGCGGTTTGAAATTAGTTATTAATTTCATTAAAAGATGCCGCTGTTGATTGGAAAGCGCGAACTACTAAACAATGTTTTCTGCAGCCTGTAAAACTTATCCAATTGAAATTTTTGCTCAGGCGTCTGTTAATTTCGTCCTAAAAATGTACGGAGCTGTTGTCTTTAAAACTATAAATCAATATTCCGCTGCCTGTAAAACTAATTCAATAGCTAATCGAATTAAAATAATTACACAGACGTCTGTTTATTTTATCTTAGGACTGCCCCAAACTGCTATCAGGAAACTATAAAGCTATGTTTCCTGCTTCCTGTAAAACTAATCCAGGGATAGAGCACTCGCCTCCGAGTGATGCGAACCAGGTTCGAATGCCAGCGATTTTGTACATTTGATATTGCGCCCGGCTCGCACCGACCACGGTGCTTACGTAAAATATCCTCAGTTGTAGACGTAATCATTTGTTTGAGTCTCTTTGCCATCGGGACAACTGTGTGAGATTTTCGAGGTTTTCTTCTCCATGCAACGCAAATCCGGTTTAGGTCAATCAAAAGTCCTCCATGAAGACTAGTTTGCCCTAATGCTTAATTCAGGAGTTCCCTTATCTTATGGGTTGTGCTCAAAATTACAAGGATACGGAGTTGAAGAATGATAGTCCTAAACTCAGAATTGGGTCTGCTCCTTAACGCCGGATATAACATTGAAATCTTTGCACAGGCGTCTGATAATTTCGTCCTCAGAATGCATCCAGCTGTTGATTGAAAAACTATAAACCAATATTTTCTATTGCTTGTAAAACTAATCCAAGTTAAATATTTGAATTTATACAGGCATCTGTCAATCTTTTACCTCAGAATGCACTGAGCTTTTGACTGGAAACTATAAAACGACGTTTGTCTGTCAGACTAATCGAACTGAAATATTTACATGGACGTCTGTTAGTTTTGTACGCAAACTACATCGAGCTGTTGACTGGGAAACAATGAAACGATGTTTTCAACTGCCTGTCAGACTAATCCAACAGAAATATTTGCTTGGGCGTATGTTAACACAGAGCTTTGATGGTTCAGTTTGAAAACAATGTTATATAGTTTTTCTCAGTTAGTAGCGCCATATGTTGACGAACATCGTAACTAATTTTGAATCTTGATGATATTAAATCCTTTGGGTTTCGAAGTAGAACGCAGTAAGTCACACATTTTTCTCTCGTGCTATTTTTCTATTATCGATTTTTCCAATCGTTGAACATTTTTTGGAATACCCGATAAATAAATCAATAATTTCATAATCAAGAGAAAATTAAAAATTTCACTGAAACAGATTAAAAAGCCCTGTAACATTTTGAAACGCCTGAAATATTCACTTTTATTCTTTAAAAAAACAATTTATGCTTATAATCACATCTGATTTTTGTTCTTCTTAATTTGTAAGAGTTGAGAATTGCTGATTGATTGGAAATCCGATTAGAGAGTGACTTTCTCATTTCCTGAGGGATGGCTATATAACCTAATGACGCAAGTTATTTCCCGGTCTATTTTTGAGGTCAAACGTAAAAAGCAGTCGTAGATTATCATGGAAAAGAATGTCTGATAACTGTAATTGGAAATTGGTCAACGGAAAGGACTTTAAATGTTATTTATGAGGAGTCTTGGAAAGAGAAAAATGTATCTGAGATACTTTTTCTATTACTCATCTTTGCTAGAACTCTGTTATTAAATCTTTTTCTTAATAATTTTATCACGTCTGATTAAGGGAATTTTATTCTAGCTAAACGATGGATAGGGCGTATAGGACGTAGAATTTTTTGAGGGGAATATTATATCTATTTTAAATCGGTGGTTTTTTGGTTCATTATTGTAATTTTTTGGTAATCTGATTTGTGAGATTCGTATTTTAAAGTTTAGATTTTGTGAAAAGTTTGTTTTTAGGAATCTTAAATCTCGAATATATAGTGCATAAATGTTTTCAAAACAATGCGATATAAAAGTTTCATTTAATATATTTATATACGTATGTGTTTTTTATCAGAATTTTATTTTCAACATGATTTTCCTAATAATGAATTTTAAATACCTATATTTGCATTATGATCCATATTTTATTTTATAACAGACGTTTAACAGTTGATTCTGAGTTTACAACTATCGATGTTCAACGTGGTAGCCTTGTAATTTAACTCAATACAGCAGACAACGGAACTCCTGGATGAAGCATTGGGACAAACTAGCCTTCGTGGGGGAATTTTGATGGAACTAACCTGCATTTGCGTTACATGGGGAGGAAAATCACGAAAACCTCCCATGGTTAGCTCGATGGCATGGGGATTCTAACCCATGATTCTTCTACCACTGAGGATATTTTTATTTAAGTACTGTAGTTGGCGAGATTTGGGAGGCGAATTCGTATCGACCAGCCACCGCTGGAACTCGAACCTGGGTCATCTCAATGAGAGGCGACTGCTCTATTACTGAACCACGGCGGCTCCATATCCTTTATATGTATATATAAACTTTGTTTTGACAAAATCCTGACTTTTCTATATGACTACTATAATAAGAGATGTATACCGGGCTCTTCGCAGTATACTAAGGGTTGCAAATTAATAAAAGAATATAGAAATCCAATGAATCACTAGTGAGAAAAACGGAAATGGAAACATCCAAACCTGTTTCATTGTCGGAGGAACAAGAGAGGAATTTTGGTGGATGGTTTTTTAAAACATCTCCAAATTTTATCAGGTAATAAAACCTATTTTCTTTTTTTTTTTACCTCGTCTCTCTCATTAGTGATTCGTCAGATTTCGATAGCGTGTGTGTGTCTTGTTTCTTCTCCGCTTAAATATGACTTTGCAATTTCTAATGCGAACCCTACTTTTTTTTGTTTTTACAAAGGTCCTAAAAGTATTAAGAGCGGTAATTACAGGACACAGTTCATAGAAGATATTTATTATTTACTTGATTGAAAGACCAATTCTCTGACCGTGCGATGAAACATTGCTGTTATAAATAGCTGCAAAAGTAACACAAATAAAATTCCTAAAGAATTGTACGTGTATGGACGTCATTTTATTTTGAAATTTGATAATGACTGAAATTTCTTATCGGTTTTTCTGAGAGCTAATCGAAAAAATTTTTCCCTTCAGAATCTCTGTGAAATACAAGTTTGCAAAAGTCGTGTTTAATATTCAATGACTGAAATAGTTAAAGATCTTTCTTTAACTAACAGAAAATATTTATTTTTATAAAATTTTATTATTGATTTTTGCTTGTTATTCACTTTTTTGCGAGAATCAAGTTCAGTCATTAAAAATAAGAACTGTTAAAATAGTGCTTCAAATAGGAAAATGTATTCACCAAAACTCATACAAAAGATTTTAATATAACAATTACTAAAATAGTGTAAAAGAAATCTTTTAAGTGTCTTATTTGTTCAGAATATATTAGTCGCAGAGAATAATGCAAGATAAGTTTCTGAAGGATAAAAAAAAAGTGTCAAAAAAAAAAAAGAACATTAAAGTTCTCTCCATTGTAGTGAATGATAATTCTAATGCATCTTTTAATAGACGTTTTCCTGCTTGCGCCGATTTCAACTTAATACAGACGAGAATAATAAGAAGAAAAAATTCAACAAAAGGGAAGCTCGAATTGGTCAACAAAAATAAAATATGACGTATTGCAAGCAGGAGGAAGACTACGGAAAGATGAATCTATCTACAAGTGTAGAACGATCCTGTCAACGGGTATAATCTTATCCCTTATGGAATGCGATAATCTGTCAGAGAAAATAAATATAAGATGAAGATCTAAGAGGCTTTAGGATTATCCGATTTATATTTTTGAGTCAATAAAACGTAGGATGATGTCGTAATCGAATTTTGTAGAATTTAGATAATAAATTCGATTCGAAAAATGTATAAAAATGCATAGTTTAAGAGCATTTTATCAGACGTTAGCGCAGTGATGTCAGAGAAATTAATAACTATCGTAATATTTTTGAGAGACAGAAATGTTTACCAAACTAAGACTTAAAGTCTAATTCTCGTTTTCTATTATTGAGTCAGTTGCGCTACAAATCAGGAACATTTAGACAAAATATTTATTTGCTATTTCGTTGTTTCAAAGTGTATTTAAAAATGTCACTGGGAGACAAGTTAAATTTTTGTATTTCAATTTAAAATATTTATATTTTATTTGCTTTGCAAAGAAAAATCATAGCGTGATTATGGCGCTAATATTTTTGAAATATTCTCATAAGATTAAAGATTTAACAAAAAATTCAAGCACGCATGCGTGCATTATGATTAAAAAAAAGCTTCATTTATGGCTTGTAAAATCGTAAGAATATAGAATTATTTAATAAAATCTCGTTAAGAATTTCATATTTTAAGTTATGTTTTGATCAGTATTTGAATAGTAAAAACTAGAAGTTCCCTCTTCAATCAAATTGAAAAATTCTCTAAATAATCAGTTATTTTTTGACGATTTGTTTAAACTAATAATACTGTTATTTTGCACAATATTTCTGAAGAGATTTCTTTATAAAGCAATATATCATAAACGGAAATAAGTCATATATATTTCTTAAACGGAAAGAAAGAAGTCTTTCGTAATCAGAACTCTCTAATATTTTTTTAACCAAAATATTTTGGGAGGGACTCATTTTTTTTTAACATAGTGAAAAAATATGAACCACTAACTTCTAAAATGTTCACTTTTGTTGACCCTTATTAATCTCAAAGACCTCTGCACGTGGGGTGAAAAAATAAAGACTTGATGTTCCCATTTGTTCGGAAACTAATTTGCATTGACGTCTTTGCGGTGACGTTTTTCAGTTTCAAAACAAAACCACCAAGACGATTATTTTGGTAATAAAATAACCGGGTTTACCGGAGGGCTTAACTGTAATAACAAGACCTGGATTTGTCGGAATATCTGTGAACGTTTTAATTTAACTCGTGTAGTTAAATTAAAATCAAATTTTCTCCCAATTACAAAATTTTAATTTATGAATTTCTGCCTCTTTGGTCAAAAACTAAAATTTTTAAATTCAATTTAAATATTAATGTTTATATTTCGAGATATAATATTAATTTAAAATAGTTATCCGTAAAAAAGTTTTTATTATTAATACTTTTTTTTCCATGAAAGACCTTTTAAAATACTGAATTGTAACCTCGTACAATACCTTATTTTAGGGAGGCAAAAATTAGTTGGGACATGCGTCGATTATTACAAAATTTATTTCTCACACCTTTTAAGTTTAGCCTTTTTAAAATACATATGTTTTGATAATATTAACAGATTATGTATTCTTATTTTTATTACTTGTTGAGGGGTAATGTTTTTATTAATCAAGTGTTAATAGTACATTGTTCGGTCATTTGATATGGTATTATATGAATAATTCACTAATAGCTTGCAAATTTTTTCTTCTTTCTTTGCGCAAAAGGAAAATTGCTTTTTTTAGAGTTTCAGTCTTAAAAATAATACTTATTTATTGTACAGAATGTCGTTTTAGCATTTTTATTTGTGCTGAATTTGTTTTCTACGTTCATGTACATTTGAGTATTTTATTTTGTTAAAGAAAATATAAAAAGCAATGTTTTATCGATTCGTGTTATTATTTTATCAATTTTTGTTGATACTTAACTTATATTTTATGTTTCAAAGTTTTTCTTTTCATTTATTTTTTTTATTAAAAAAAATAACCGCGAAAACATGAGCCATGCATGTTTTAAACATAGAGTTCGAATATCCACTCTAAGATCCTAATTGGAGTGAAATATTTAATTAGAGATTCGAACACTTTTAAATACAAATATTATGTTAGCAGATTTTTTTTTGAGATTTCGGATCCATCTCATTAGTAAAAACTAAGCAAATCGCAAACTTTTCCTCCTTTTCGTTAAAATAATAATAGCCGTTAACATATTAAATTTTTTATTTATTATTTTTTTTTTTGGCAATTTTAAGTCTCCATTTTCTTGCAGCAAAAATAAGCAAGCAACAAAATCCTTGCTTCTCCTAACGTAATATTGAACGACCCCTTTATTCACGTATTTTTTTTTTTTTCCTATGTAATCTTTTCCATTTTCTTAAATTATTCACAAGAGTTTTTTTTTTTTTTTTTTTTTTTTGAATTGTGTATTTTACGTGAACTTAGCTCATATCCCCTCCCCCATTAGATGCTAACACATCTTTTAAACAGCTCCTACAGTAGTCCCTTTTAACAGCAAGTAAAAAAAAAAAAAAAAAAAGAGTTGATTAAAATTTTTAAAATATAAAGAAGTATTTAAAATATTAAGAATATTTTTAATTCTCTGCCTCATCTCAACTGATTAGTATCGTAAAGGATTAACTAATTGACAAAATAATTAGGTAATATAATTTTAAATTTAGCAAGAGATATTTAGAAGAGTAATGAATACCTAGCAAGAGATATTTAGAATAAATAAATAAAATATCTGCTGTTTCTTTAATTTTTGAGGTAAATAGCATATCGTAATTGTCTCTTCGAAACAATTAGGAAACAAGTGCAACCAAAAATTTAGAACAAATTGACTGATGTGGAACGCGATAATAGCTTTCATTTTATGCCAGTGTTGAAACTGATTTTACCCATTCATTTGAAAGCAATATCTACCATTACAAGCATTCTTGCATTATTCTTCCATATAACCTCTAACTAAAAAAATCAATGTCATTGTTTCCATTTATTTCATTGAAACAGAATAAGCGAAAGTCCAGACATTTCTTTAGCAATAAGTTTCAGGATCGTTTAAACATTTATTTATACATGAACTGCGTTTAAATTTATTGTGTTCTAGAGTTAAAATGAATTTTGTTCCTTTAAAATTTCTGTGGTACAATCGTGTGCTTTTCGATTGGTGCATTACGAAAAATTCCTTTTATATATATATATACAGTAAACTCTCGCTACTACGATATCCAATACAACAATAACTCCCTTTATTACGATAATGTTTCTTGGTCCCGACGAACTTCCATATGAATTAATGTCATGCTCCTCTCAATATTACGATATTCTCTGAAGCAACAAATCTCTGTAAAACGATTTTTTTTTCCAAATTTCAACTTTATTTTCCCCATTCATTATTGGTTTTCAAATAATGCAAAAAATCTTATTTTATCATCTTTTGTCATTTTTTCCATCTTTTCTGACAAGAGATGACTCACTGCTGACCACACCAAGAGCTTCTATTCTTAGAATTGCCTCTCTTATCTCTAAAGAAGTCACAGATGCAACATTCACATCTGATTTCATTTAATTCATGTTAAAAGCTGGTCACAAATGACCACAAGCATCACATTAACACTTGAAAGAGAATTTTTTTCCTTAGGAGGTGGGTGGAGCACCATTCACAAACGAAAATCATTTTCGTGCTTTGGACTCAGTGCATACTTTGTTGATTGACTTGACAGTCAAAAGAATGAATAAGGAAACAAAAATATCTGATTACTTTTAACAATCTGCAAATTAATTTTTGGCATAATATATAAATATATTTATAGTTAATACATATATAACATTAAAATTTAAAAAAAATCTTATTGTGTCCCCAAAGTATGTAGGCCCTCGATATAACAATATATCCCTCTACAACAATATATTTATTAGGTCCCCAAAATATTGTTGTAGCGAGGTTTTACTGTATATATATATATAAAGTAAAGGTCTGGTCATTTAAAATGAATAGCTTTGATAAAATTATTATAGAATAAATGTAAAAAAAAAAGGTAAAAGAATTCCCAATTTGTTTCTTTTAGAATTAAAAAAAAAAAAAAAAAAAAAACAGTTATTGCCGCTGTGGCCGTAATTCCAGAAAATTTTCGCTGAGCGCGTGCGAGCATTAGTTTTTGAGTCATTTTATGTGATCCCCCCCCCCCCCCCAGCATTTTCAACAAAACTATTTGTCGTAGAATTATGTTATTTATTAATTTGCTGCCGTTTACTAACCTTATGTCTGAAAACAACACTTTGATGTAGATTGGATATCGGTGTCCCTTTTATATATAAATTTTTTTACACTTTAATGATAAGTATTTTGGTATTTTTTAAATAAAAAAACCAGTCTTATTAGTTACTAAAAAAATCAGTTAAATCATCGGAATTATATTTGTACTAAAATAAAAAATCCAAAATTGTAAAGTTTTTTTTTTCATTCATATTCAAAAATTTATTAATAATTGATTTTGTAGATAAAAGAAATTTCACAGATGAATACTTGTTTTTCTTAGAACCAACTAATTACAATTAAGTGCAAATTCGAAAAATTATTGTTTGGAAGTGAACCGTGTTTAGAAAACTTTATCTTTAAAGCAGAAAAAGAAACCGGTGTCAGGCTGTATTTCTTATTTATAGATTATTAAAATATTAAACATAATATTTTTCACTTATTTTGACCTAAATTAATACAGAATTATAAAAAAAAGTGTGAAAATATGTTTAGTAGAAATTTTGCGAGAAAGGGATAAACTGTTAATCACCACAAACCATTTCTTTAAATTTTGATATAGTTTTGAAGTTATTGAATTTCTTTTTATTTTATTTTATTTATTTATTTTGACGATAGGAAAAACCAATATCACTTATATTATAATTTTATTTATTTATTTACTTTCTCGCAACTACTCATGCCTGAACACTGAAAATAAAAAGGGTCGTGGCCTTTTTCTTTTAGACATCGAATTAGGTTTTGAATTCAGATAAACAAACTTTAACAAGTTTCTTTTTTGTTGTTGCTTTTTCTATGAAATTTATTTAAAAAATTCTCAAAAGTGAATGAAATAAATTGTATTTTTTTTTGTTTTTTAGATTTTACTTATGAACAAACTGTTAATAGTATTAAAAGATTGTATTTATTGTAAAATTTCGTAAACACAAATTTGTTTTACAACTTTATAGCATAAGTTATGCGGAAAGTTGTAATTTAATTGTACTTTCTTTCTATAGAAAGCATTAGTATAATTTTGAAGTTCACGAAACTCATACATTTATGATAAAATTGAAATTGATTTTAAGCTTAAATAACATGTTGGTATTTTTCTAAGTCGTGTGTAGGGTTTGGAACGAGGAAATCTCGCAATCAAAATCGTCAACTACTTTCCGATTAACTAGAGAACTCAAATAGCTGATAAATAACTATGTAAGTTTCACTCGCTACCAAATCACTAAAAGCAGAATTTCTTGCTAAATTATCACAAACATTTTATCGTCGATTAACTACTTTCCGAGCAGCTACAGCACTTAAATTTCAATTGGAACTCTTTGTTGGATGGCAATATAAATTTAAATAACAATATAAATTTATTTCTCACTGATGCAAGCAGAAGTTATCTCATAATAATTTGAGATGAGAATTTGAGAGAGCGAAATTCAACTAAAGCTCTATCGTTGAGGCCAATACTAGTTAAAGTTGTTTTCTTAATATTGCAAATAAAACTTATCTCTCTTTTATTACAAATAGAAATTTTGATCAGAAACAGACTATCAGGCTCAAAACTTAACAAAAAAATTGTGTTAAAAAAAAACAAACATATTTTTAAAACAGTGTTTTTAAA
Source organism: Parasteatoda lunata (assembly GCA_949128135.1). Classification (NCBI taxonomy): domain Eukaryota; kingdom Metazoa; phylum Arthropoda; class Arachnida; order Araneae; family Theridiidae; genus Parasteatoda; species Parasteatoda lunata. The sequence goes on along the minus strand of OX421970.1, from coordinate 73,392,218 downwards.
GAGAACTAATAGGGACAAAATGATTCAATTTTTGTCTTATCTGAAATTTTTATTTTGCTTAAATGTTATCTATCTTAGATTCTCAAGTACCATCATTATATTTTTCATGTGTTGATTATTTTATTCATAGCTAAACAGTTGTAGGGCATGACTTATTCTATAAATTCATACATAGTTATGTCATAGCTGTCCAGTTAATTACGATCACGGATTACCACTACATCTGCTCTTTCCGAGTGTTTGAATTCACAGAAGACGTGAAACAGCAATAAATTTCCATAAAAGGTGATAACAGTTTGATGGCTGCACGCCACATAAACACAAACAAAAAAGACATCTCCAAGAACGAGGAAAACAAATGGCGGAAAAATTCCAAACGCATAAAATCAATAATTCTATATCAAACCATCCATATTCATTCGGGGAATGAACAAAAATGTCCATTTTTAAAACGTTGTTATAGCTTTTAGGTTCTAATTTTTTTTTAAATTCTTCATAGAAAATATAATAAAACGACGATAAATGGTGGAAGTTATGGATATTACAAGGATAGTATGATATTTTATAGTATGCGGCAACGCTGCCTGATTTTCTAAATCACAATATTAAAAAAAATAAATTGGGAATTAACGAACTGTAAACAAATTACGGACTTTGGCTTTGACCTCAACTTCTAATTGCGAAATGATCTATATTTTGACCCTAATCGCGTAATATCATTGCAGCTAAACGAGTATAAGAAAAGTTCCTGCTATTTTATTCTAATTATATATAAATTCGTGTTTTTTTCCCGCCAATGTGCTTTATACAGTTTTTTTAAGTAAAATAAAACACTCTTGAATAAACACTCTGCTTCTTGAAAAACCAGGATAAACGGAAATACATTCATTTTAAAAATGGTATTAAATTGACAGATTAATGAACAAACTAATGTATAATTAACACTCAACTCTCTTCATCAGTATTGTCATCATCATTTTACTTAGCATACAGCAGAAGTTGGGGTTTTGACTGCTTTTTTTTACCACTTAGTTAATGTTGTTTGGATATTAATATGTAATAGAAGTGGAATGACATATAAAATAAAAGATTAACGTTAAAATGCTTTTTGGCAATGAGACTCTTGTTTAAATATTAAAAGTCTTGCTCATTTTTTGTAGCACTTTTAAGTAGATTGTTTTTGAATGGTTAAAAAATTAAAAGATAAGTGTGGGACTGATGAATCTTAAATTTCACGAATCTAACACAATTTCGAATCTATTTAAATTTGAGTTGTTTGTATAAAATAACAAATAAGCAGAAGAATTGAATAAAAGTATATAATATTGAATGTTTCCGATCAAAATAATATTAATCTGTATTTTCTTAAATAAATTTTTAAAATGTTTTTTAATTGGTTTCCTTGTGTCATTCATTCTTGCGCGAATAAACCATGGTAACGAAAGGGAAAGTGTGAAGAGTGGGGAAATCAATTAACCTTGAAATGTTTATTCTATTTACTAAGAGTGTAACTTGTTAACCTGAATTATTTTAGAAAGATTTTTTTAATTCACTTTTTGATTTGCTGGAAAACAAACCTTACATGTGGTAAATCAATCTCATAACATTAAAATACGACTTCACTTATTTGACAGACATTTACAAAATACTAAATCGAAAATATTTAACAGAAATAAAAAATTTGTTTTATTGAAAAAAAAATGATAGAAATTAAACAAATTATTACAAAATATACATAATGCAAAATTTCCCCCCTTCTTTATTTACATGAAAACGCATAATAATTCTAGATATGGACCACTTTTATGTGAATTAAGTTAAAAAAATAAAAATACCATTATGAACACATTTGTTATTAGATACATTCGCAAGTACTTAATAGGCAGAAATCTGTTTTATTTAATGTATTATACACATGTAAAAAAGGAAAAACACTTTATTTAAAAAGTTTTTTTTTTCTTTTCTTAGCAAAATTGGCAGTGATTCAAAAATGGTTGGGAACCTCTGATCTAAAGAAAATCATCCTTAACTTTTAATCTGAAATATTTGCTACTGTTGAATGCTGACAAAAGTATAGCTTTTCAACAAAAATAATACGCTTTTCTTTTCTTAAAGAAACTTTTTGTTTCGAATAAAAATCATCATCGTTTAAAAATTTGCAAAAATAAGAGTATAAAACAAATATTCGATTTTATCTCCCGACAATTTTTGATGGGAAGAAAAATTTAGAGTTATAAATAGTTTGTGAACTGTAAATTTATAAAGTATGTGTCAATTTAAAATTAAATAAAAATGATACATATTCTTTTAAAAAAATATATTTTTAATTGTTAAACCCGAATGCAGTTAGTCTATACTAAAAGGTTCATAGGGAAAAGCAATAAAACTTATCTTATATTGTGGGACAGAATCTATAAAAACTAATAAATGCTCAGTAAAATCTCTCAAGAAATGAACAAAAAAAATTATTTACCCTCCCAGTACTGTTTCGGAACGCTTCTGACACAACCCATCTTAATGATTTTATTAGCTTCAAATTTTTATGAATAATAGAAAAAAAATTCTTTTTTTTTTGGCGCGTTTTAGAAAGAATCAGTTATCATTTTTCTCTAAATTAGTGTTCCAGATTTATTATTATATAAAAATTACATTAATTATTATTATTATATTATTATATAAAAAAAAAAATGGATTAGAAGAAGCGAAAAATTCTATCTCATCAAACTATAGGTAAATTTATGCAAAAAAAATAATGAGGTTATTTATTTATTTATTTATTTTTTTTAAGAAAACGTTGGTAGTATCTTAAAAGATAAAAATTTTTTAAAACTATATGAATTTTACATATTTTTTTATATATTTTTATTTAATATATTTTTGAATTTTAAAAGAGTTTATTTGAATTTTTTTTTTCCAATTTAAAATACGTTTTGGAGAGAAAAATAACTATGAATTATCAATTGTGTCCTTTTTATTTATATCCAAGGTTTAATAGTGTTTCTAGTAAAATAGTAATTAATGAAAAAAAAAAAAAATGAATGAGAGGAAGCAAAAAATTTAATGCCATCAAACTATAACTAAATCTATGCATAAAAATAATAACTTTGGTTCATTTTCTTTTATTAAAAAAAAGAAATAAAATAACGCTGCTGCAGTGTATAATATATTTTATGAAAATGCATTCGGCAATATAATGATAAGCAACATTTTTATAATGTTCAAGAGAGTATTTCTGGTCAGAAAATCACGACTTCCCTGTAGGCAATAAAATATTTCTATGTATTTGCTGTTAAGTATATATCCGAAAAAAATACTCAGGAACAGTTTTATGTAAAAAATATCACTTTTAAAATTTAAAAAAGGGGTAGAAAAGTTATTTGATTAAAAGGGAGGGAAAAGAGAACGATATATTTCATGAAAATCGTATTTCTTATTTTTAATTCATTTCTATTTAAACCTATTCAAAAATTAATTTCTGAAAGAAATTTATTATGTTCCCCAAATACCCTTTCTGAAAAAACATTTTCTCGATTTTTAGAAACTTAATTATTAAATTTGTTTCAAAAACATATTTTATTCTTCATGTATTTTGAATAAGTCATATATTTACCTGATAATTTTTTTTTTTATTTACCACAAATAATACAAAAAATGTTAAAGCATTAGTGTTTTTAGTTTGGGGCCAGGGGGCCATTTGCTCCTTTCATCCCTCTCAACATGCCTCTGCTAAGACACTAATATTACTCTAAGACCTTCATGGATTACACAGCTTAATTTTTAAATTATTTTACAAGAAAATTCCAAATTTTTAAAATTATACAACATTATTTTATATTTTTATTGTGGAACCACAAATAATTTTAATTGAAAATTATTTCAGTTACTACTTATAATTAATTTTTATAAATAGTTCATTAAATGTTATCTAATTTTTTTAATAAAAATTGTTTTCGAAATAATGTTTCTAAGGGTGGAAAATGTAGCTTTATTTTTAAATTAAATACATAATTTTTAAGAGAATTTTATTTTATTTTTAGAATATATGTTTTTTGAGAGCACAAGTTATTTTTTGAAATTATAATAGTAATTCAATTGAAATTTGTTCAGTTAAATATATTATAGACTAAAAATGGAAATTCTTTAGTCAATAATTTTTTTCTTTAGAACCAGTTCTTTAACTTAACAATATTACCTAATTCTTTTTTTTTTTTTTTTTTTTTAATTTCACCTGAAAATTTAATTTTTTAAACATATGCTTTTAGAATCACAAATTATTTTAATTGCAACTATATTAATCAATAAACATAATTATTTTTTTAAAACTATTTCATTGATACAAATAACCTTGTTAACAATACAAGGTTATTTGTATTAAAAAAAAATGCATTTGAAAAAATATTCACTCCAGCTTGTAGAATCTCAGAAAGCAAAAAAATGAAAGCAATGCAACGAATGAAGTTTAAAATAACCCGGTTTCAAGCTGCTTTGTTCGGATATTATTACCATCGAAGCAAAATGTCAATAGTTAAATTGCAGTCTGCCTTCGACACCCAGCTTTATCTTGAAAACAGTTTTCACCGTAGAGGTCCATTTAATTATTAGGAAGTCCCGACTACTGGCGCCAGCTAGCGCTACGATCGCTTCGGAGTTGCGCAAGCGCAATCGGTCTTCATTTTCGGATCACCTTCGGATCCCTGCAAGGGTGCGTACTGCTGTCTGTAATTAGAATAGAAACTCATAATTCTTTCAATTAAAAACATTTATTAAAAATGGAAGATAAAGGTGAAACTTATTATAAACCTCATGAAGAACTAACGGGGTGTCAGAAATTCAAAAGAATGTTTTGGAATTCGGACACTCAAGAATGTCTGGGACGAACTGGATTAAGTTGGTGTAAGTATATTTAAATGATAAGCTTTAGTATCCATTTAGAATATTTCGATTAGTAGAATAAATTGTTTTATTTTTCTATGCAATTTTAATATAAAAGAATTTGCACTTGTATGCGATAAGTTATGGTAAACGTAATGTAAATTGTATAAATTTGTCTTACTGTTACAAAATCCTTCCATGCCCCACTTAATTCTAAATATGTGTTGGGTGCTGTAAGGAAGTTTTTCTTATAATATAATGTTATAAAGCGTTATTTGCAGTTCAACTACCTTCTTCTAATGCAAAAATAGTCTTAATATTATAGATTTTAATTGCGATAATTTATGTATTAATATCAGTGCAAAGTTTTATATTGTGAAAAAGTAGAGTAATTATTTCGACTGAAAAGAATATTTACAATATATTATTTTTACTCAAAGGCGAATATTTTATTTTAAAGATATGTAGTTCTTTACTACAGGAAGATAGAGCCGTAACAATCAGCAGCAGTATTTTCTTCAAAATTACGCAATTCTATAAAACGCTCTGGCTTATTTAATTTTTACTTATGTAGTTGATTATTACATATTAATACAAATATTTATATATATATATTTACAAAGTCGAACATTATGGGAAGACGTTGCTCTATCAACAATATTTTCATTTTAGTCACAACACAATTCCATGGACGTTGTTAATACTCATGGATGGGTAAATGTCCCTCTCAATTTTTAAAATTTCTTAAAGTTTCCCTCAGTATTTCAGACAAACAAAAATTTCGCAAATCTTCATCAGTTTAAATTCTCCTACTTTCAAAACAAGAAAGGAATAAAAATAATGAATAATTTTGCAGACATAAGAATTTTTTCTCTTATGTTTGAAATTTTGACCACTATTGTGACTGTGTATTTTGATCACATTAAAAATATATATATATATTTACAAATTCGTATATAATGTGAAAACAAATAATTATCAACAATATTTCCTTTTCAGTCAAAATCACTTTGTTCTACATTATATTCTATGCCTGTTTGGCGGCATTCTGGACGTGCATGTTAGTTGTATTCTACCAAACATTAGAGAATGATCAACCAAAATGGAAATTAGACAGCAGTAGAATAGGCAACAGTCCTGGTAAGTATAATTTATTATGGTTTTTATTAAATATAAGCATTCTTTTTATTGGCAAATGTGCATAAAAACTTTTAATCATAGTACTTTTAAAACAGATTGCATACATAAATTTTTTTTTTAACCATGTTGTAATGCTGCAGTAGAAATTAAGCAGATTTGATTTTAAATTTCTAAAGTTTTTATAGAAGCTTGACTTAGTTTTTTAAATAAATTTAGTAAAAGGTAAGAAATTAATATACTTTTTTCAAAGAAAATAAGTTATTTAATATTGCTCTTAAAGTGAAATATTTTTAGTCCGTACAAACTAGTCAAATTTGGAGAATACTGCCTAATTTACGGTTGTCACATAAAAAAATTTTATCGTCTTGTTGTATAATTTTTTTAATATTTACACATAATTATCTTAAGTATTGCTTAATGTTGTGTGATAATGTCCAAATAAATTTTAACATTAAATATAGACAACTGAACTTAAATCCATTACTATTCGCTGTATTCATAGACTAAATAATAATCATTTAAAGGTATTCCTTTTTTTTTTTTAAATTTCTTTATATCAAGCAAATTAACCAAAATTAAGAGAAATACTCTAACATTTTTATAAAAATGTAAATGGATAAAAAATAACCTTGGTAATATTTAAAGGTATTAAGGTAACATCTAGAGACTTAGCGAAAGTTGGTAGTCTAAAGTAATGTTTAGTTAACTAAAATTAAGAAAGAATAATACACATAATTTTATGTATTTATCATCGGGAGTTTGCTTTAAGAACTAACTTAAAGTATTTTGGTGGCTCTAAGAAGTGTATTTCTGTTTCAAGAGCGTCAAGGTGCCAAATAAATTTTAAACTTGCAAATTTTTAAGAAAATAAAAAAACATTTAGATGTTGCCAGGGAATAGCTATGAGTTCATTCGTTCAACTAAACGCATGTTTTTCATTCAAATAGGACATGAATAGTGATTAGATTGTAGCAAGAATGTGTCTTTAACAATATAAAAAAAGTTTATCTAACTTTTTTTTAGCAATTTCATTAAACTAATTTTGAAAACAATCATAACCGAGACATGCCTTAACCTTAAATTTGCTCACATTATTTTATATCAGGGCTTGTAGTTGTCTTGATTTTCCTATTAAAATATTTTGTCCTCTAACATTCTTGATTTTTTAGTATATGTTCAAAGCATCCCATTTTCTTTGAATGATAATTTGAATTTTAAAATAATTCAAAATATCAGAATCGAAATTTTTCAATTGTCTGAAATATTTTTATTTTAATTAATAGTGCCAGTAAAAGTTGCAAACTTTGTTAGTTTGAACTTTGGGATCATCAATTAATTATATGCATATTTTAGACATATAGTCTTACCCACAGGATTCATTGTTTTTTCACTTTTGGGAATTCAGTCCTTATATGATAAAAGAAACTCCATCAACACTTTTGCATTGTCAAATTTTTATTTAGATAAATTCAGGGGGTCATACACTTATTTTTTTTTTCTGCAAACTTAGCAATAAATTTTATTGGTAGGAGTTTTGTAGTTCACAGTTATTGATTCCCCTCTTTTATATTTTAAAAATGATAGATTTCAGTCAATGATATTTTATTTATATGAGAGAAGTTTTAAATTGAAGAATAATCCTCTAAATTATTTTTGCACTAAAATGTTAATTGACTCACTGTATTTTCGAGCTTATTGAACTAAGAGTTCAAAATAATTTGATTAAAGTTATCTTGAAGTCGATGACCGATTTTATTAAATAGTGATATGAAAAAATATTAACTAATTGATACCGGCTATTTTTTTAAAAGTCTTCTCTCTATATTAAAAAATTTACGCTTCCACTGTTTTGGGTGTTCAAATTTACATTATAATTTGTTTTGTTGTGGTAAGACTTTAATTTGAAATTGCGAGTACAATGGAATAAATAAATTTCACACTCAACAGTTATTAGCTGTTAAACTTATAGTAAAATATATCTTGCGGACTGTTTTGCAGTCTGCAGAAATGCAAATACATAGTAAGAGCCGGCGCTAAGGACTTAACCTTATTAACCAGCAAATTAGCCAAATATCAATTATTTGCCAAATTTTAAAATTCTTAGCCAAAGGCAAATCTCAATAGATTTTTAGTGTAGATTTTTTTTTTCCTTAGAAAACTTCAAGTGAAAAGTAATTTTGCAGTTGAAAAAGGAGTAAATGAGCAATGAATGGGAGGGAGAATAAAAAATGTCGATGTTACTTTATCTTTTATGAGGGGGCAAAAAATAAGAATAGGTTGGGTTTAATTTTTGATAACTTCTTAGACTAGAGTGGTAATGTAAGGATAAACCTAAAGCAACATTATGTTATTTCATTATTGAAAGCACATTTTATTGTATTCTAATTGGTTATGGGATGTATATAACGGACATTATCGTAATCAGAAAAAAAATACAGGATTTGTTAAAAAAAAAATTGCCTTTGACTTTTTTTCCTGTTGGAGGGGAATTTTCTTTTTTTTTTCAGTAAAAAAATCAGTCACCATTCACTGAATTTATGATTTTTTCGCTTTTGGCAAGGTGGCAAATGCTTAGTGCGGGCCCTGCATAATTCGAATGTAATGTGTTGAAACAGTTTATGAACTTGACAAGGTTTTTTTTTTTTCTTCCTAAATTTCAATCTGTGTGAAAGTTACACCAATTTTTTCTCTAGTTTTTTTGCTTTAAATTATGACTATTTAGAAAAACTTTATCTTTCTTGATATTTTGAGCTTCGTTCTGGACTTCATGTCACATAAACAAAGAAAGAAAGTGAATAAATGTAATAACAAAAACAAGAAAGTGAGAGGTTTGTTATCTTAACATTTGTAATGAAATTTTTAAAAGTATAAAAGGCTCAAGATAAATTAACAGTTTCTAAATATTTTTTTCCACATACAATTGATTGAGTTTTCAAGTCTAGATATCCGTTCATCTCGTTTCGATTACCGTGTTAACATAATTTGCTTACATAAAATTAAAATCTTGCACTTATTAACAAAATAATACTTTTTTGTAAAGTTTTTGTTTGTTATATTGAATTTTAAGAGAAAAAATAATGAATGTGAAGCAACTATGGGGTCTGATGAGCGGAACAATCAGAAAGAGTGAAGCCATTTAATACTATAAGAAAAATCTATTGATCTCAAAGTATTATAAGTTATTGTACGAGGGTTGCTATTTATATTTCTGGCCTTGGCAACAGTAAGTGTTGCTAGGCAACCGCAGACAATTTTAATCGAAAGTTTGATATTTTTAAACATAAATTCAGCGGACGATTTTCCATTATAGCTTCATTTGTGTTGGTGACAGTAAATTAAAAAGTTCTTCTCTTTCAAAAAATGGAATTGAATCGTGAACATTTTCGTGCCATTATTTTTCATAACTTTCGACGTGGATTGTCAAGACAAGAGTGCTTCGATGAACTTAATTCTTTATTCAGCGATAAAGCGCCATCCTACAGCTCTGTAAAAAATTGGTATAACGAATTTAATCGTGGTCGATGTTCGATCCAGGACGAATCCCATGCAGGTCGTCCAAATCCGTTGTTGTGCCAGAAAAGATCGATGCTGTGCGTGAACTGATAAAGCAAGATCGTCATGTGACATACCGTGAGATAGAGGCGTCTTTGGACATTAGTATGACTAGCATCAATAAAATATTGCATGAACATTTGAGCGTAAAAATTTTTTTTCGCGTTGGATCCCGCATAATCTGACAAACACTCACAAAAAGGCTCTTGTTGATTGGTGCAAGGAAATGTTGGAAAAATACGTTCAAGGTACATCAAAGGCTGTGTATAACATCTACACAGGTGACGAATCATGGATCTATGCATATGAGCCGGAAACAAAACAGAAATCAACTGTATGGGTCTTCCAAGACGAGGCAAAACCAACAAAAGTTGTTCGAGGAAGAAGCACATCGAAACAAATGATTGCCTGTTTCTTCGGCATTAACGGTCATGTGGCAACAGTGGCGTTAGAGCAACGCAGGACGGTCAATTCTGAATGGTACACAACCATTTGTTTGCCAGAAGTCATCGGAGAAATTCGAAAAAAGCAGAAGAACAGGCGGATCATTCTTCATCATGACAATGCGAGCTCTCACACATTGACTCAAACAAAGGCATTTCTGACGGAGAGAAAGATCGAACTAATGGGTCATCCGCTGTACAGCCCTGATTTGGCACCCACTGACTTCTTCTTATTCCCGCACATCAAAAATAAATTACATGGACAACGATTTTCAACCCCCGAAGAAGCGGTTGATGCATTCAAAATGCATGTTTTGAGTTACCTCAATCGGGCTGGAAAAAGTGCTTTGAAAATTGGTTCAAACGCATGCAAAAGTGTATTGATCATCATGGAGAATATTTTGAAAAACAATAAAACCAATTTCGATCCTACATATTAGTTTTTTCATTATTAGGCCAGAAATATAAATAGCAACCCTCGTACGCTCTATGAATAAAATTATACTGAAAAATGTTAAAACTTCCTGTTCTAAAGAAAGTTATTCAATTAAAAACTGTTTATTTTGTTATTTTGCATTAAATTTGCTATTATATTGAGCAAATTAAACTAAGTAGATAAGTAGAATTAATTAAACATACTTTTTCTCGGTTAGTAGTTTGCTCCTTTTAAAAGCAGTGTGAAATATTTATACTATTAAAAAATATCTTGATATGTTTTCACAAATTGTGCTGATTTTTATTTTGAACCACTGTGAAGCCTACAGAAGATATTTCTGCAAGAATACATTGATTTACAAACGTTTAAAAATTAAATGTTTGTGTCTTTTAAGTAATCCAGTAATTTAACTAGAATTAAAAAAAAAAAAATATCCTAAATATAATTGCAACATATTTTGAGTAAATGTATTAGAATATTTTTCTTAACTCTGTGTATTTTCTCTTTTTAGGTCTAGGATTCAGACCATCACCACCTAATGCCAACATTGACAGCACTCTCATCTGGTTCAATGCCACTCGTAATGAAACTACCGATTATTGGGTTCAAAATATTAATGAGTACTTAAAACGTAAGATTAGTCATTTTTGGATGTATAAAGCATATATTTAACACTAAAAAGACTGAGCAGTTTAGACTCTTGTTTTTTGTTACTCTTTGATTTGAAAAATAACTCCCTGAAAGTGTTAAGTATTTCTGACATTTCATACTTAGATCCAATTTCAATGCTAATTTAATCATTTATGTGTTAGTGTTATAAAGGAACCTTTTACCTAGAATGATGGGAGTGGTCCTTTGGATATTTTGGTATCTCATAACCCCAGGTAGTTGTGGATATAAGGTATCTCAGTTTCATTAAAAGAATGAAAAAACCCAGAGTATTTCAACATATCTTTTATTATTATTTATCAAAAAAAAGAAAACTGATTATCTGAAAAACTGATGCATACGTATAAATAAAAAAGCCAGTGTTCTCTTTAATCAAATACTTTTGTTTACCAAATGGAGTAAAAAACTTTTTGATGATCTAGTCTATAATATATTTTTATTAAATTATGATTCTATTTTAAGATTTCAGTTGTCTAATGCTCAAACAATCTGAGAAAGGCAAAAACAGTATTTTTAGGTATACAGCTATGTTCAGTCTTTCTAGTATTAATGTTAAAACATTTATTTGTTATGTTTGTATGGTTTAATTTCTGCTTGGTGGATAAAGTGAAGAAAAAATAACTTTTTTAAAAGAAATATCAAGTATTAAAACAGCTCTTATCTGCAATCTAGTTTAAAAAATATTATTAATTTTCAAACTATTTACTATACATTTTTTAAGTAAGTAAAAACTTCAAAACATGGGAAAATTTTTGGACTTTCTTAAAAAATTAAACTAATTTTGATATTTTGTGCTAATGAAAATAGTAAAACCTAGTTTTTATAATTATATTTAAAAATTCTTAAAATATCATAATAAAATAATCAATTTAATTAGAAAACTACATGCTAAACATATACACTACTTATTTAAAAAAAAGCTCATATTGCCTTCATTATTATAAATTACAAACTAGTTTTTATTTTTTCAAATATCAGTTTTTTCAAATATTGTTAAATTTGAATATATAACTTGAATAATATGTTATATAAGTTTTTAAAATTAATCAAATAATTAAATAGGCTTTTAAAAAAATATGACGTAGTCTAAATGGTTGTAAAAAACTTTTAACTCATTTGGTCTTAAATTAAATTTAATTTGTTTAAATTTATTATATCACAATATCAGATTCTATCTATATAATAATAAATAAAATTTTATGGTTTACCAAGAGGTAATCAGCAAAATTTTAGAAAATCTTTTCTTTTCGAGTTTAAATCCAAGATTAATAGAGTGATTTTAATCATTTGCTTTAAGACATTGGCACCCTGCTTATTGTTTTTGTGAAATGTTTCTGTGCTATTAGTTAGAAAACTTTTCACTTATTATCTTTTATATATAAATTTTATTTTTGTGTTTTTAGCTTACTTTGAACGTGATACTGGAGGAATTGTTCAGACTTGTACAACAGAACATGCCTCAAAAGAGAAATCTTGCCATTTTGAAGTCAAAACTGGAAAAGAATACCCTTGCTCCCCAGAGCGGCAGTATGGCTACCCTGAAGGCAAACCATGCGTTATTGTTAAACTCAATAGGGTAAATGTCAAAAGACAGATTTAGTATCAGTGTGTTCATTTTTAACAATTTATCAACATCTCAGAATTTTAATTACTTTTGAAATTAAAAATAAGACTATATATCGATGCAATATTGTCCTTTAAGGATAACACTGATGTGATTATTGGAAAAAAAATCTTTCTAAATAAATTTAAATTCATTGTTATTAATAAAGGAAAATGTTCCAGACTTATTTCCATTGTTCATAGAAATTTCTGTATTTAATAAAAACAAAATAGTCATGTATGCACTCAAAATTTTCATTTTTCAAAATAAATAATAAGTTTTTTTTTTTTTTTTTTAGAGCATCTAGATTTAACCAGTATTTTTCTATTACCAAAACTTCTTGTTAAATAAATATTGGACAAACAATCAAAATTTTTCCCATTATGCCAGTCTGTGTAATAAAATTTAATGAATTATTCTTAAGATGTAACAAATGAAGAAAATGTATTACAGTAACTGTTTCAACTTTTGAATTTAAGCATTTATCTTAAATAGATTTGTTGTAAGTTTGTATGTTTTATTGTCAAAGATTTTATATAACATAAACCTAAATAATAACAGTTAAGAGTTATTAACTAAATAGTCTTGTGAGAAACTTGGTTTGCGAAAAGTCCAATTATTTAAGTTATTCTAATCCATTAATAGTTGTTTAAGTATCTCTTTTCTACCTTTAATCTTCTAATCAATGCATTGAAAAGCACACTTTCATCTGATTCCCTTTAACTGTATAAAGGGTTTGTAATTTTGACTTTATCTAGTGCTGTTATCAAGTGAAAACTTTTAAATTTGAAGAAAAATGTTGGCACATAATATTATTCCAAGATCTTTAAATAACTTATTCCAATTGGAAAAAAAGTTTTAGAGTAAAACGAGAGATTTATTTTTCTTACATATTTGTAAATACTTTTATTTGGTGGGACTCGATCAGTTCCTAAATTTTTTTTAGCCTTTAATTAAGGATAATAACCATTAAATGCTTCCCCCCCTTTAGATTTATGATTGGATACCAGATACATATGACACACCACCAGCTGATTTGGCTAAGCATTTATCAAAAGAATTTGCTAAGGACCAAGTATACATCACATGCCTTGGAGAAGTAAGCTTGTTTTAACTTTTTAAATCAGCAAGTAATTTTTTTTTAAAGTATAAGATTATATACTATTAAAAAAAATTATTTTGTGATATTGATACTTTATGATTAGTTAATTATTTGACTTTCTGGTATTCCACCTTTTAGATTATGATGTTCATTTTGATATTTTTGGTACATTAGACATCTAATTCAATTCTTAATGATAGCCATACTATCCTATATATTATATATATATATACATACAGGGTGATTCATAAAAGATGGGCAAAATTTTAGGAAGTGATAGTACGCACCCAAGCAAACAATTTTTACCAAAGAATGCATGGTCTAAAACAAAACTGTTAGAGGGCGTCAAAAGTTACGTTCTTATATGAGGCAAAAACACACAAACAACGATGAAATTAAGTTATAAAAGCAAATTTAATGGCATGTGATTACAATATGTGTCCAAGACAATGCAGCCAGCGGCTATGCACGCAGTACAACGGCAAAGAAAAGATTGGCGAACATTCTGAAACACACCAGTCATGTCGCGAACTTCCCCTGCAGCAGCCGAAAGCTTGCCTACAAGTTCTTCTGCAGATTCAATGTGAGTCTCACACATAAGAGCCTTCAGCTGTCACCATAAAAATAAATCTAGACATGAAAGATCTAGCGAGCACGGTGTCCAAGCTATAGGACCACCTCACCCAATCCATTGGTTTGGAAAGGTTATGACCAAATAGTTTCGCACTTCTTGTACGTAATGAGCTGGTGCTGAGTTCTGCTGGAACCAAATGCATAAACAAAATGCATATCGGCTTTTTCCTCATTGGAGAAGGGCAACATCTTCAGATTCGCTACTACCACAATTAACAATGCACTCTCGAATCAGCAGCTTTAATGTATGAATCGTGACCAAAATTTGTATACAAGCTCTTCTTCCTCCCATAACATGTTAATAACTCGCAACAGGAATGGAGCTTTCACGTTTGCATGAACAACTTTCCAAATGCGCCAGCACCTTTGCGTTTTGTTTTCGACCATGCATTCTTTGATAAAAATTGTTTGCTTGGGTGTGTATTATCACTTCCTAAAATTTTGCCCATCTTTTATGAATCACCCTGTATATATATATATGAGAGAGAGAGAGTATAAGTTCTGTTTGGAAAATTATTTAATCAGGTCAAAATAAGCTTAAGCCTTTATGGCAACTAGAATAATAGTAATTTGAACTATTGGATTTTAGTTTAAAGAAACAGTATTTGTTTAATTTCAAGCACTCTTTGATTCAATTTATGTAAATAAACTTGTTAAACTGAACAGTGTGATATTAGTGTTTCATTAGGAGGAGTAAATCTAAAAATATTAAGATAATAATACGAATTTCAATTGACAAATTTTGCTATGTAGATCTAAAATAATGATTCAATCTTTATCAATACCTTATTTTAATTCCCGTTTACTTTTTTTTTTTTAAACTAAATTTAAAAATATTTTATTAATTATATGTTTTTGTTTCAAACGTGCAAGTTTTCCGATCACTACTTTTGTATTATGTGTACTTTTTTATGTAAGTGTTTTGAAACTGCGAATTAAAAATTGCTATTTTGGTAATATTGAGCATTGAATTATTTTATAAAAATAATTTTATTTTATAAAATTTATTTATTTTTATATAATTAATATTGGTTAAGAGCTATAATCTAATATTTTTGTCAAATGCAAATTGTTATAATGAAAAGAAAAAAAAAAAACTCTGCTTGCAAGTGCTAACTTGAAACAATATTTAAAATACTCCCCCATCCCATAGTTGAGTAAATCTTTGACTTGATTTTATTAGGTAGGTAATGAAAAAAGTACATCTAATGTGCCAAAAGGAAGAGTTTTTTGAAGGATAATAGTTCAACTTGAACAATAACCAAATGTTGGAACTGAATAGCAAAGACTAGTCATCGAATAACTAAAACACATATAATATAAAATATTAATACTTATTAAAATATCTCAATTTTTGAATAAACTAAAACATTACCAGTAATCACCTCTGTTCTTATAACAGGCTTGTAAAGGTATAAGATTTCTGCTATAAGATACGTTTTATCTACTGATATTTTTCCCATTTCGCCCTCTTTATTTTAGGGATGCATATGTCTTAATTGTCTTTTGTCAATGTTTCTTTTTTCTAAGCTGTACTAAATGAAAATAAATTGGGCCATTGGTAGACCTGTTTTACTCTAGCATTGTTCCTTTAAAATTAATCACCATCGCAGAAAGTTTTTTACCATTACTGGAAAAAAAATCCGCCTCTTCAAATAAAGTTTGTTTTTTTGGAACTCCCAAGAAAATAAAATAGTAGTTTTTACACTTTTTCTACCAATGCAAACATGATTTTAAATCACGCGTCACTATTCCTATTTGTTGAAAATAGGCTCCAACTTATTAAGTTTCAGATATTGCAGGCATCTATTATGAATGAAGAATTCAAGTCACAGAGAACTGTACATCTATGTTTATTGAAGAAGATAAAACTTTAAATATAAAGAAAGAAAACTACTCTCAACAAAACTAAACAGAACTCTTCAAGAGAAGAACATAACTCTATACAAAGCAAAACATGACTAGCAAAATCAAAAAACGCCCACTTCCTACTAGCTGAGAGACAACAAGAAGTGACACAGCAAGGAGGAGAACGCTGCCCATCTATATGTTTACATTTTCCAACACTATTAACATGTTTTAAGATCACCCATTGTATTTCATATTTTCACAATTTTATATCAAATATTGCCTTTAAATGACTCTGCTGTTTGTTGTGCACAAAATATTTGGTTTTAAACTTTTTAAGGCATTTCTTCTCACCCTTTGTATTTGGAACTTAAAAAATAACTGGCATGTGATTCTTCCTCTAATTCACGGATCTCTGTTACCGTTAGTGTCTTTTTTAATCTAAAAGTTCGTTTTTTAATGCTAAATCTTGTTAACGAGACATTTATTCCGCTTTTGCCAGCGCCACCTTTTCCTATTAAGATCTCATTAACATGCCATAACGACTTTTTTTAAGCAGATTTGTTAGAGAAAAATACACTTTCGGATAAACTTTGAGAACACAAGACAGCAAAAAAAATTTTATAAGTTTGGCTTGAACTACTGAGGCAAACAAAAAAGTATAAAATTCATGATCTAAAAAGTAATTCCAAAATGGCAAATTTTTGAAAGATCGTTTGCTTAAAAAAATGCTTTTTTTTTTCTCTCTCTCTTTTTTTTTTTTGAACTTATAGTTTAATGAGTTGTAATTTTGCTGTAAATTCTGATTTGTAATGGAAGAAGTATTTAAGCATTGTAATATATTTGCTCTCTTTTTGTATTTGACTAGATTTAAATATTTTTAATGTGATATTACGACATGAAAATTTTGAATCTTGCATTTCAGTAATCAGTTTTCAACGTCCTTAACTCCATCATAAATCTGTGTTTGACTTTTTTTTTTCTTTTGCAGTTAATTGATTTACTTATGGTTTTTAGAATTCTGATATTATTACGAAAATCAAAATCATACATTTGAATAATTTCTTTTTTAACATGTTTGATTTGTGCAAAATCCATGTATCGTTTCTATTAGGCTTTTTTGGCAGTTATTGCTGTTGATTTCCACATGATTTTTGAAAATGCTGATAATATTATGATATGGGCAGCGTATCCGTGCACCTGGAAAATCCTGAATTTCAGTATTGAACAAAATTTTTCATGAAATGACATGATTTTTACCATTTAAAAAATAAAAAGTCATGGACTGTCATGGATTTAGGTTGCCTGAAAATCTAATTTTATTTATATTCTGAATACATAAATTGATAAAGTAAGCTCTAAAAAAAATTTCAGGTAGTTACTTCCTGTTATTACAAATCTGATGAAGTCTTCCCTTAAGTTCAGTTGGCGATCCAGCTTTCATTGATGTGTACAATTTAGTTTATGTTGTATTTTTTTAATAGTTTACTAATTACACTTTGTTACTCTTTTAGAATTCAGCAGATAAAGATAACATTGGAGAAGTTGAATACCACCCCAGCCAGGGTATTTCATCCATTTATTTCCCCTTTATGAATCAACAAGTCTATAACTCACCTTTTGTGTTTGTGCAGTTTAGCCACATCAACCGTGGCGTGCTCGTCAACATTGAGTGCCGTGCCTGGGCTAAGAACATCAATTTTGACAGAGGAGACAGATTAGGAAGTGTTCATTTTGAACTACTAGTCGATTAAGATATAAAAAAACACGGATAAATTAAAAACATCTGAGACATGCAGCATGTTAATATTTGTCACTCTTTCACTACAATTTTCTGCATTTTATCATTGAGTTTTAGTACTTTTTTTTGTGTTCGTAGAATTGATCTGAATGGAAATTGTATCTCGCTACCCCCTGTTTAATCATGTGTGACATCAAAGATCTGGTTGATAAAAAGAGCACAGCTGAAAGCACATATTTGTAAGCTTAATTATAGTGTGTTATGTGTAAAGAAAAAAATTAAATAAGTATATTATATGGTATTATAAATCTTTTATAGAATAAAGTATTTATAAAATACGATGCCAAATGTTCTCTGTGGCATTTCTTTCAACCCTTTGTAATTTATCATGTGCGTTGACTATTGGATTTTAGTAGAAAATAAGCGATGTATTACATTGCATTATATTTCTCATCAGTGCATTAGTAATAGTTTAGGTATTTGTGTGATTAGTGCAATAGATGAAATAGTTAACACATGTGTATTCTTCCTTTTTGTTGAGCAGTGGTCAGCAGTTTAAAAGATTGCTTTAATTAAATGCTGAATTTAGTAATAAATAACTTCATGTATCATTACTTGCATTTCATGTATTTATCATTTTAACATGTCAACTTAATATGCATTTTTATATGACTTAAGGATGGACCACTGGTATAATAGTCATTAAACAGTTTTGTTTAAAACTTTGTGAGACTGATCTGTATTTCTTTGTGTTTAGAATAGCGTGTCATGTAAATTGAATCATTTGTTTTTCTTTTTTTATTTGCTTTGTCAAATTTTGTTGCGTAAATACACATATCATTAACATTGTTGAATCTATTATAGTTTAAATTTTAATGTTATCAGTGACGTTTTCATATTTTAAAATTGTTTTCAGATATTATGTTTAGTTGAAATATATTTGTCCTGGGCATGTTTTTTAACTTTTAAATATTTTCCTCTGCTATCTATAATGTGTTTTTAAAATATAAGAGAAACCTATTTAAGTGCTATTTTTTGTGCATGCATTTAGTGCTAGGGATTTACAAATAAAGCAAGCATCCTGAACTGTCAGAAATTGTGATATTGATGCTACAAATTGCTATTGTAAGTTAAAATGAACAAAATTAGTATTTCTCTAAAATTAGTAGTGGTCCCTTCATAATTAAAGGACTGCTTATAATGAAATAAAGTTTTGGTGGTTATTGAACATTTAAAAAAAGTGGCATTTTATTAGTTTGCGTCAATACAGCTACACTGCAATAACTTTAAAAATTGATAAAATGTGGAATTAAAAATAAATTGTTTCAAAAAATTATTTATAACTTTTTGTTAAATATTTTATAATTTACAATGGTTGATGCAAATTTCAAAATAACATTTGGTATCTGGCAATTTTTTATTTATTTATTATTTTTTGTAAATATGAAAATTGAGCTATGTAAAATATAGGGAAAAAATTATACTGTTACATAAACTTTTGAAAGATACATATATATTTATTTGCACAAAAATTCTCTATTTTTTTTGAATGAAAAAAAAAAAATCCCTTATCTCATGTATTTGTATTTTAAAGCACTTTCAATTAATTTGTTCTGTATTTCATTCTGAAAAATATGCGGGTTTTAATTTTTGTCATTCTATGGTGCTGACATACTGATTGCACATCATTTCTTTTTTTTTACTAAAGAAATTTTTTACATTTTTTATTACCATTAAAGTTAAATATGGAACTCTGCTTATTCTGTTCCTGTGCTTTTTTTCTTCCTTCAATTGATTCACTATATTACTCTAAGGTTGTTCAATTTTGAATATTTTAATTCAAGTTATTAAGGAATTGAGCACGTATAATTATTTATATTACCAATTAATGTTTAAATTTTATGCATGTTTTTTATTAGTGATCTGAAAATCTTTGTTTTATTCTTGAATTATACGTACAGTTTTTAGGGGATTATCATTATTTGAATTGTTAAAAAGTACTGATATAATGTTATATGTTTGATTTGAGCACAAAATTGCGAAAAGCTGGTTGTTTATTTTTTATTTACATAACATTATTGGAAATGTTGCATATATTATGTATTTAGAAAGAAATAAAGTTTTGAACCTACTTTGTGCTGAGTTTTATTGTTTGAAATTGTTTTTCATCTGAAACATGTCTAATCTAGAATTATTAGAATCTTGTTTGTTAATAGTTTCTCTAACTTATGTTTGGATTTATATTTTTCATTACCTTCACTTCTTAATTGCAAAAATTTGATGCAACAACTTTTTTCTTGATAATTTTTCACAGAGAATATTTTCCCCTGAGAAAGTAAAAAATACATATAATCTATATATGCATTTCTATAAGATACATGGTAAACATAATTTTTTAGTTTTACTGTAAGGAAAACATTGTACTACAATATAATTTCTTATAACTGAAAAAGTAGAGAGACATAATTTTTCATTCAACGAATGATTCTAACATTTTTGCTCATTCAAATTCAACCTGTTTCAGTAAAATATGGTTCTCCAAGTTTCTACCTCTGAAATTCCCGCTTTTTATAGAATACCTGGCATTTTTAGCCCTTTTTAAAGTAGGAGACCACAAAATATCAGAGTTATTATTTATTTGATTTAGGCATTCTAAAGAATGTTGTTATGTCGAATAACACAGAAGCAAATGCCGGCAAATAAAGAGTTTATTAAAACATAATTTGCGGAAATAATATCGTGCACACACAGTGCTATGCAAAAGGAATACAACTGTATCAACCAACTAACTAACAACTCAGTCAGCTTCTACAACTAATATATTTCGATTTCCCCTATCGGGAAGTCGTCACATCAAATTACGCAACTCGCGTAACTTACCTGAGAGGGAGGGGAAAAATGGGATTTTATTTGCATATCAACAACAAATGTGAATTGCTCTTTAAGCAAAGTTTGGAAAAATTTTCGTATTACTAATATTTAAAAAGTTCATACCTCAAAACTAAAAATAAATTTTGTATTTTTATCCACAATCCATTTCGGCGTACCATCGGTTCATAGCGTATGAAAGCGCCAATCATTTTACATGTTTGATGAAATACTTGCGAGTACGTATGTGCGTCTACTGAGCTGGGTTCGGTGAGATTATTGCCATCTCATGTGCAACTCGGCTGCATTTTGCAAGATATTCTCAATTTCAGACTTCATTTTCCACCCTCTGATATCGAACCGAAAAATCTCTATCATTTTATAATGGCTAATATAATCAAGAAAAGAGTTCTTTGTCAGAAACTTTTCTCATGATCATCTAAAGTTTGAAAATTATTTTGCATTTTGTTAATGTATATAGTGCTTAAAAATATTTTTTGAGTGCTTATAAAGGTGCTTATTTTTTAAAAAAAGATTTGGCTACGCACCTTTGATAGATCAATAAATTTTACCAGCAACACATAGGGTAGAGAGGGCTAGTGAATTGAAACTATACAGAGAAAAATTTAACGTTAACATTTAAAAAAATAAAGTATGTATAACACATCGCCCTTTGTTGAAAATAAAATATTTTAATGAAGAGTAAAAAGGAAACTTAAAAGTTACTTTTGCAACTTAAAAACCTTTTTTTTACAAATTTCTACTTAATTGTTCACAGTGTGATTTTGCATGAACGAAAACAGTGCTCAGAAAATTAAACGGACCGCCCTGAATAACTTTGAATATGAATGAATAAACGGTTCTTCGCTATCTAGGACTCTTACTTAATGGTTTCTAGACGGTGATCTGAAATATGATAATTAGAGCCAACGATATTTTAAGGTGAGAAATCAGACATGAAACGCACTTCCTTTGAATAAAGATACCTTATTTTCCACGGATTCAGATTTCTGACCCCCAAAATGTAGGAGGTAGCTGCTATCTCGAAAATATGGTTCTAATAGTTTGGCCAGGAGAGCAGTTCACGGCCTGAACTCCTTAATGTTAATTTAATTTTTTGCTATAACTCAAAAAGTCTTTAAGCGCATTGAAAAAGTTTTGCACAAACTTTTAAATTTGTATAATGCATAGATTATTTATAAAAAATGTGTTTATCCAAAGATAATTTCATGCAAAAAATAACTCTTAGTAAATAATAATAGCAGCAACAATTTTGAATTGCTAGGTATATATTTTTTTATCATTTTAAAGATTGTTATTTTACATGGCAAAATACAAAATTTGGACGTGTTGGTCAAATAATTCCTGAAAATTCGATTCGCACTATACATCTGTGTTGCCAATCTTATAGAACAAATTTGACCAGTGAATAAAAAAGTTATTCAAGATGTTCACTTTAGTCCTGTGTTCCCCTCTTGCTTTCACTAAAATCAGATTCAACCGGTGCGCACTGGTTCTTGAAATGGAAATAATTTATTTTTTTTTAAATTTTGTTAGGTTAAATTCAAAAATTACTTAATTCTTGCTAATTATTCTAAAATTTATTGAAAAATTTAGTCAAAATTTTAAAAAAAATGCATAATTAATAAAATGATTTGAATTCCGACATTAATAGAAATTGAAGGTATTTTTATCTACTTTATTTGTCTCAACTTCACAATGAAATTAGGATCCCTACGTATTAAGTCAAATATGTAAATAAGAAGAAACTAAAATATTAAGCAATGAGAATCCTCTATTATTAATCATTATAAAGTCATAATTATTAATCAATTTATAAAGTCAGAAATAGTTAAAATACAGTGTCAAAAAATTAAAGATTACAGAGAGTTTTTATTCTAAATAAATTCATAAAATTAATTTTCAGAAGTTGAGTTTTAAGAGATTTTATGTTGCTGTTGTTGTCGTAGAGCATTAAGGCAATAGGTGCGATTGTTCTTGTTTTCCAGTGGCGCCATCTATGAAAAAGAACTCGAATTCTGTCACACCCGTTTATAGAGCTGACCCATTTATTCATCCACAGATCGTAATTTTGACCTGAACCAGAGAACGATCAATCTCCAATTCAGTACCCCCAGAGGTATAATTTGTTATGGAGGACATTGTGGCCCGACAGATATAACGTGCACCCGTCAGCATTTACTACACGGGGTGACTTTGGCCGGCTGAACTTGAGCTCCCGTTCTCATGAACGTGAGTTCAGCGCGCTGCCAACCAGGCTATCCTGACCAAGTGATTTCACGAAAATGATTAAAAGAAAAGAAAAGTACATTCTCTTGAAGGGGAAAAAAGCTATTTTTCTTGTTTTGACTTGTTGGATAGTAATAGACTAATAATTTCGCGAAGAATATGACATAAATACGAATTCTGAATGAGAGCTAAAGTTTTCCAACAGAGGTCAAGCTGGTAAGCGGCCATCGAAATGTTCGATTTGTATATAAATGTGTTGGGATTGACATTACGAAAGAACACTCTAAGTTTTCAAATGTGTCTACCGGAGTCTTAACGAAAATATTTTAGGATACATGTGAATGTAAGTTTTTTTGGATCTCATTTACACTGAATAGTTGAAAAGATTGGAATATGTATGGGAAAAAAATACTTAATCAAACTTTACAATGATAAGAAAAATGCAGCAAAATGAAAATTAAGCGATTTTACTTAGTGTTGTAAATAAAGGGGACGTTGATTTTTCCTGCAGTTCAGAGGAGCCTCAATACGTTTTGAACATTTGCATTATACATTTACATTATAACATTATACATTTTAAACTTTGTTTTAGGAATTATAATGGTTTGAGATGCTTTTAGAAATCAAATAGACCTTTGCAACTCATTTATGACAAAGGATGCGTTTCCTAGATTCTTTTGAATAATTTCAAGCTATTCTCTCTTATATTTTATTCCAAAGATAAGATTTTTTTTTGTATTTTGATATTTTTACACTATGTATCAGTACGCATTATTACCAGCAAAAAAGTAGTAAAATGCTCCATAAATTATTGAGAGAGACCACTTATAACACTGAGTTTAACGAAAATATTTAAGCTGCGTAAAATAAATTAGAGCTAGAATTACATAACTTGCATCTCATGCCTAAATCTAGATATTTGACAATAACAAACATAATAACGGAATACCAATGCAAACCGAAACAGCAGGGGTGGTGCTACAGTGGTTTGGCACGGGGAACATAGACATGTATACTTTCATAAGGATATCAAACAGTTTTTTTTAGTTATTTTTTTTATTGAAAATTAGTACAAATTCATCACAGTTACAAATTTGACCATACAGGGTGTCCTCTAAAAAGTCCGTATTTGCATTCTTAAATATCAAATGGTATAAAAGTGAAGTCAAGGCGAAGTTAGTGATTTCAGCTCGAAAACAGAATTTAGCAGGAGAAAGTGAATTACAAAATTGCCGCACAATATCAATTAAGTACAGAAAGGTACTTTAAAGAAGTTATTACAAAGAACAAAACGCTTAAAGCATGTATTTAATTGCTCGAAATTTTTCTACATGTGACATAGTTTGGAACCCCTGCTTTATAATTTTGTTCTTAGATTTTTTCCCCGTGTCTTGAACTTTTTTCGAGATAGTAAAATACGAATACTCAGTGATTTTTCACCAGATGTTGCTGCAAACTGTTATATCCTATCATATATCCACTTTACTATACTTCGTAACTTAATTTATTTATTTTTGTAACCATAACTTCAGCCATTTGGCAATTAATGTGGTGGTTTTGAACTTTAGTGGACACGCTGTGTAACATTAATTATTCATTTTCCTTCGTGGATTCATTGGTCCTCCTGTTAGGTAAACTTAGAGATTAGCATGAAAGTAAACATATTTAAAAGAAACAGCTTCACATGAAAATTCTAATGTACTCATTAAATTACATATAAAGTATCATGTTTGTATCTATTATATAACAATTCAATGAATTCCTTAAACAGATAATGTTTTATTGTTCCATGACATCCTGAAAAATGCCTGAAATAGTAAGAATCAGTAGCGTAACCGGCTTTTGTATCCGTAATTCAATATCGTTTTAATTGAGTTTTGCATCGTCATTTAAACTTTCTGCCCATGAAAATATTTGTTATTAATGATCAGAGCATTCAAAACAAACAGCAAGTCATTGGAAAAGAAAAGTTTTGAAATTATCGTTTGCGTTTCCCGTCTACCATGTTGTAATCGAAAAAAGAATAAAAAGAATTCAAAAAATCCCAAATGCGTGTCATAAGCTTAACTATCGCATCATCATCCGCACAAATCCGTAACCCGTTTACTGCGCATGTCTCGGAAAAAAACACTTTTATTTTTTTTTCATCCTGTAAACACCAGCTCCAATCTTCTAATTCTTTAGAATAGGGATGGAAATTAACTGAATTTTTTGTAAATAACTACTTTTACAGGTAAGCATTGGTTATTGTTATATTTTAAGCTAAAGAGTTTAAAATGAATTGTTTTTAAAGAATAAGAAACTATTTTCTAAATTAATAATTATAGTAGAAAATTTAACAAAATTTTTTAAAATTTACTTATATTTCAAGAGTACTTGAAGTATTGAGAATAAATAAATAAAAAAATACATTTAGAAAAAATTTATTATAATTATCTGTACTTCTAAAAATGATAAAAGAATTTTAATTTGTCCATATTATTAACCTTTAATTATTTAAAAAAAATATTCTAGATAAATAATTTTTATGTCAATTTTCTTCATAAGTTCTTACATTTATATTTAAGTTCTCTTTTTTTATAATATTATTTCATATTTATCAATCTATATTTTGTCGATGAAAAAAATAAATAAATAAATTAAAGCAGGATTTATTGCTGTGTCATTTAGAGTTAAGCAATATTTTCATTTTATGCGGAAATTTAAATTTGTTTTGTTTATCATTATTACCTTTATTTGTATTTTTGTTACACGTGCATTTTTGTTACTATTATTTAATATTGGCATGTTAAACATTTGAACTTTAATCGATATAAATATTTAGAACATTATTTAGAAAATTGTTACCATACTTGTTGGTATACTTCGCCAAAACAAATAAAAATCATTTTGCTATGTGAGGTCGCTAATATAGAGTTAACTCTTTGTCCAAGAAAAAATTAGCAAATGCCAAGGACAGAAGGAAAACTGTGCTGGTTTTGCACTATGGAATTTTTACAAATAACAATGCAATAAGTTAATAAGTTTTATCAATCACCGAAAATCATCAGCTGATCCGTATCGAATTTGTGGCCATATCAATATTCAATTCCGTATCTTTGTAATTTTGAGTCAAACACAGAAGACGGGGGAACTTCTGAGTAAAACATTGTGATAAAAACTTCGTGTAAGACTTTTTGAAGGAAAGTAACCAGCGTTTGGTTACACATTCTCCACATAATTAGCTCGACAGCTAGGTGACTCTAATCCATGATCATAATGAAGATATTTTTTTTTCAATTCACCAGTCATCGTCGGGATTCGAACCTGAGTCGCCTAATATCCCTGAGTAAAACTTACTTTAAGTATAAAGTGTTCGGGACAGTGTGGCTTAGAGTAGAGCTCAGCGACTCATTCAAGTTTAAAACCCGATGATGGCTGATTGATTTGAATATTATTGTTACAAGACGCCGAACATTTACAGTACTACTGACAAAATTTACTTTGAGAGAGTCTCATTGATGTCGGGTTAACTGCTGGAGGGTTTCAGGCCTTTCTTCTCAAGATTAGTTTTACTTAAAAAAATTTCAGAAATCCTTATTTTTTTCGCGTAAGCCAGATTCAACTTCACAAATTTCCTAAGTCTGGAATTAAAAGTTGTATATTCACTGTACAGATTGGCTGATCCAAATAAAAAGTAATTTAAGTGAATACAGTTTTAAATTTTTTTTAAAAATAAGTCTCAATAGTTTATAGGAAAATATGAACAAAACTAATGAAAAGGATTTAGTTTTTCACTTTCGCTTTTTTACATTATATAAAGAAGTAGTTTCAGTTATTTGATATTTTGTTGTCTTGATTCATTATTTGGTTGTTGTAATTTGTGGAGAAACAAATTAAGATTTGTTTTGTGGATAGAACCACGTTTAGAATATCAATAAAGAGAGATTAGTTATAATATAAGGATTTTATTTTTACTACAGTATCGATAAATTTCTTTTAAGAATATAATTGATAGATCTTAAGAGATATTAATCAATCTAACCTTAATTTATTGAATATTTCTTGATTTATTAATTTCATTTAATTTTTAAAAGAATATGGGAGCAAACTAGTTTTTTTTATTCATGTGACTAATGCTCTGATATTATTATTTCAATTGTTATCAACCTTTAAAAAAATGTGTAGCATTTTTAACTTGCGACTTTTCCCTCCCCTCCCTCTATTAAAACTTATCTAACGTGTTTAACAGATTCCAATATAATTATCGAACGGGTTCAACAGATTCTTATAAATTTATCTCACATTTTCCAACGGCTTAGTTAGTGTTCCACAATATGAAGTTATTGTATTTATTTATTTATTTTTTAAAAACCGGGTAAAAATTTAAAAGAAATTTCAAAATGTGTTAAGTGATAACAGATTAAAAAATTTCAAAAAAAATTTTAATGCATATTTTTAAAAAGGTACAGAGATTTTTAAATGGCAAAGAAATAAAATATTTCTTTTATCTGTAGAAAAGTTTTTTTTTTAATGGATTAATTTTAAACTTTATTTTCGCAATCAATTTACGTGTGCGAAAAATAATTTTAGATTATCTTTCAACAGGTAAGAAAATAACAAAAATTGTTAATTTTTTCAATCATAATTTTAAAAATAATGATACCTGAATAATAATAATGAAATAATGTATTTCAAATTGCAGTTCATATTTTTTTTATACGAATAATTTTTAAAATATTTTTAAAACGTTATAATCTTCGTAACTTAATATACGATAGCAAAGACTATACTATAACAGTGAAATGTTTTAAAACGACAAAACAAATTCTTTTTATTCTCACTAAACATTTCCATTTAATGAAAAATATTTATTTCAAAATATTTTAAACGCATTTTCAAAACATCTTGACTCGTTCTAAGGTTCTAAGACAATATAATTGTTTTCTTTATTCTCCAAATTATCACAAATCTAAGTTATGAAATTTCGTAGAATGAAAAGAAGCTTTTATTCTTTTAATTATTTATTTTGTAGCCTAATAACCTGGATAATTTACTCTTTAAGATCACAATGCAAATTACTTTTATTATTGTATTTATTTATACCATTCTTTATGCGTTAGAGCTCACCATATTTCAAAGGAAAAGTAAAAATTTGTTAAAGAGAGAATTAAAACTAAAAAAAAAAAAAGTTCTACGCTTAAAACTGTATAAAAACTGTATTTTAAGTATAACGAAAAGTTAAACTAAAGTAAAACTAAAAAAAAAAAGTTCTACGCTTAAAACTGTATAAAAACTGTATTTTAAGTATAACGAAAAGTTGGTCAAACTGCCAGTGATCATAAAGTCGAATACGAATTTTATAATAGAAGAAACTTTCTCGTGAAAAACCGTTAATAATTTTACTATATCGTTTAAAACCTGATAATTTTGTTTGATCTTTAATAACTTATGATGCCAATTAATTTTATTAATTGAACTTCATACATACTTTTTTTAAGATATTCGAATGGTTTTAACACATTTCCAAAAAAAAAATAAAAAATAAAAAAAAGACGGCTTAATTAAAATTTAAAATTTTTGTTTAGTAAGCAAGGGAAGGGTCGTAAAATTAAAAATATAAAGTAAAAACTAAAAATTTTTTAGAAATTTTTTTTCAAAATAAGGGCAAATTTGAACTTAAAAACTACAAATTTTTCACGCCACGCTTAACAGCTCTACAACAAATTGTAATGCATAAATTTATAAATATTTTTTCTCGATCAATAATGTGATTACCTGTGTCTTTAACTAAAACTTTAAAAACATTAAAAAAAAAAAAAAAAACTATGAAATAGAACTAAATATGTTGTTTAAAACTAAATTTTTAAAGAAAAATTCTAAATATTCTTACTTAAAGCTTGAAAAAAATTACAAATTCACACTTAGACATTGACTTTTGGCTCAAAACATCGACAAAATCTACATACCAGCTTTCAAAGAATTCTATAAACTTTTTTTGTTACGTAATGTGTGTTAGCGAAAAGAAATTTTTTCTAAACCAACGTTCTTCAGAAAATTCTGAAATGTAAGAAAAATCTGACAACGAAAACCCGTGTTCGAATCTCAGCGATGGCAGGTCAATACGAAATCCGCACCCGACTCGCACCGACCACAATGACGTAAAATATACTCAGTGGTAGACGGAACATGGGTTAGAGTCCCTTTAGCGTCAGGTTTACAGTGGGAAGTTTGCGGGAAGTTATCGTGGCTTTCCTCTCCATGTAATCTAAAAATGGGGTAAGTTCCATCAAAAAATCATTTCCATCAAAATTTCTTCCAATACTTGACTTCTGGATTGCGTTCAAAATTACACGGCTACGGCTAATATATATATATATATATATATATATATATATATATATATATATATATATATATATATATATATATATATAGCATAATAAAAAAATACAAAAAAAAAATACGAAGAAAATTAAGAAAAACAATAAGTATTATTTATTGCGCATAAGCTGCGCTACAAGTAAATAGAACTCATAAAATAAGTTTAAAATGAAGATAAAACGAAGAAAAATTACAGACAAATGAAAAAAGGGAAAAAGAAAATTATTTATAATAATAATAATTAAAAAAAAAAAATCGTTTAAAAAATCCGGGGGAAAAAAATAAATAAATAAAGAGATATAATCTTTTCATCAGCCCACACGATTATATCTGCAAAAAAGAGAGCTTAAAAGAGAGAAAATTAATTAGTAAAATTTTTTTCTTTGTTAATTTATGTAATTTTTCCATGTGCAAATCCATTTCGGGCAAATCCATGGCTAAAATTTTTACTAAAAAGATTTATGTTGTTAATTTATATAATTTTTCCATGTGCAAATCCATTTCGGGCAAATCCGTGGGTAAAATTATGTGCAAAACGGGCAATTCATGCTTCTTTCTCTTTTCTATTTTATATTTTTTTCTTAAATAAATATTTATTTTCTAAAATTATTTATTGTTAACTTCTTTAAATTATACAGTATAATATTACCTTGCGCAAATCCATTTTCGGGCCCATTCTTGGTAACTAACAAATCAAACGCACTTCAGTAATGCAGCAAGAACGCACTTTAAAATTCCCCTAGTTACGCTATCTCAATTTGCGCTTTAGTTTTAATATTTTGCAATCTGGCAATCTTGTTACAAAAATATTTTAAATCATTCTTGAAAAATTTCCTGTTCATGAAGTTCATTTGATTTCACTACTCGCTTTATAGATTATGTATTATGTTCTTTTCTGTTTTTTCTTTATATTTTACTTTCTGTTTTTTTGTGTTGTTTTTACTTATTGTATTCTATTTTATTTGTTGTAATTTTTGTAAAAAAAATTTTTTAGTGCTCCTCACACTATTGTATTGATATATTTTGCTTCGGCTATATTAATACAATATTAGAAAGCACTCTTTTTTGCAGATATAATCGTGTGGGCTGATGAAAAGATTATATATCTTTTAATTTATTTATTTTTTTCCTCGGATTTTTTAAAAGATTTTTTTTTTTAATTATTATTATTATTAATAATTTTCTTTTTCCGTTTTTTCAGTTGTCTGTAATTTTTCTTCGTTTTATCTTCATTTTAAACTTATATATACACACACACACACACACATATATATATATATATATATATATATATATATATATATATATATATATATATATATATATATATATATATATATATATAAATGAATGTGAGTCTGTCTGTCTGTGTGTCCTGTATAGACGCCTAAACCACTAAACCATCTGACAGAAAAAGATGAAACTTGCAATACAGATAATTTCAAGCACGAGGAAGGTCACTGTCAACATTAGAACATTCTGCAACAAATCGTTCTTGCAGGATGAGCGAAAAAGGAAAAGGAATTTTCTGATTGATTAAGCGTTAGCCATTGTTTTTAATTTAGCAATTCAATTTTCACATATTTTAAAGATAACATCAGTGATAATGTCTAGTTTATAGCTCTATTTTATATTTAAAAAAAAATAGTTTATTGCACGTATTTAAATATTGAATTATTTTATATTCGCTATGTCAGATAAATTCAATGAGCAACATGATGTGGTTACACGAGAAGGCTAAGTCACCAAATTTATACTTTTAAAGTTGTCTGATATCAGGTATTTTTTTATTATTTACATTTCTTTTAAAACATTTTTCTAAAAAACTTTTTATTTAAAATCAACGGTAATTGAATAGAAAAAAAAAATTTAAAGGCAAAAATAATGGGAATGTTGTATTTATTTGTTTAGGTGAAACGTAAAAAATCGCCATATTATTATTGATGCAAGTGATACTTAATTAATTTAAATAATATGTGCATATTGAAATAAAAGAAATAAGCTTTGTACTCGAAAGCAAAAGTAATGGAGTTATTCTATTTATTTGTCTAGAAGAACCGTAAGAAATCGTCATATTATCAATGACGACAACGTTGCTTAATTATTGTTGGTAATTTGTTAATTGACATAAGAAACTGATCAAAATTATAGCAAATATATTGGTGAAAAGATACTTATTCATTTTGAATCGGCATATTATTACTGACACTAATACTTTATTAATACTGATAATATGTATTAATTGAAATAAAATAATATAAGCTATGTGATAAAAAGCAAAGTTAACGTAGAAAAGGTTAATAAAAAATTTTCTTAGGAAAACCGTAGAAAATCACCATTCACAGATGACGCTTAATTCATATGTATCCCTGACGGTAATATGTAGGGAAACTGAACTTAAAAAACGAGATAATATGAGAGTCGGGTACCCCCGCCCAATGTCAATTTCATATGTACAGAATATTTTTTCAAGTCAATGGGCCATCGGACAATAATTGTTATATTAAAAAAAGATTATTTTCAAAGTTTCAAGTATTTATGCAGCTGGTAACATGGTAAACAATAGTTTTGAAAATATGTTGAATACAGTTGTCATGATATTAAGAAAAATTGGGGTTCTTACGTATTATCGCAACCAGGTTGGCGCGATTTGTATGTTATGTTTTTTGTATGTATGCGATTTGCACTGATGTTTTTTTAAGTTCAAGTGCCACTGCCCGGTATACATTTGCCCGGTTTATCCTACACTGATGTTTTTTTAAGGTCAAGTGCCACTGTCCGGTATACATTTGCCCGGTATATCCTACACTGATGTTTTTTTTAAGTTCAAGTGCCACTCCCCGGTATACATTTGCCCGGTATACCCTACACTGATGTTTTTTTAAGGTCATGTGCCACTGCCCAGTATACATTTGCCCGGTATATCCTACACTGAAGTTTTTTTAAGGTCAAGTGCCACTGCCCGGTATACATTTATTCAAGATGTGTGAAGAAAAATAATATAAATCACTTAGGGTTGCGGTAAGTAGGGTCGCCAAATTTGGCGATTTATGCGAATCTTGGCCTGGTTGCGTTAATACGTAAGTACCAAAATTGGTTGAATGTTTCGATTAAACTTCATTTTAATATTAAAAAAATAATTTTTTCTATACATACAGCATTAAAGTATGTAGTCTTAAGTTTAGTTTGCACAAAGAACGAAGTTTATTTGTGAAAAATTGTTCGAGTAATTACAAATTTACAAAAAAATTGGATTTCGGGTAGCCCCGCTCACATGAATGTTAGGTAACACAGCCCATCTTTATTTCGTCGATAAATGTACGGTTCCAAAGATTTACTTAAATTAAATTATTTTCTTTAAATATTTAATATAAATATATATTAAGATTATAATATATTAATATACATTAATAATAATAAAAAATATAACATTTGTTGTTAATAAATGATAGAATTCACTAAAAGTATATAAATATGTAATAAAAAAAATAATTTTGTGATAAAAATGATAAATAAGGTTTATCTATTGTCAATACATTGGCCATTTTCATTTACACCTGAAAAAACAATCAAAAAACATAATTTTTGTAACTGGGCGGGGCTACCCGACACATTTTGAAAAGAGCTGAAAAACATGTTTTTTTAAATTTCTATTTTTTTAAGTTAAACTATTCTTTTTTTGGTTTATTCTTTTTGTATTATTTAATTAAATGATAAAACAATAGAAACATACAAAAATCTTGATTATTACTCAATATTATACAGAAATATAAGCAATAGTCCTTAAGTGGGCGGGGCTACCCGACTCTCCCCTACTACTGGTATTATACTAATTGGTGCAGTTTTGATAAGAATTCTACAACCGGTTTTCCGTTGTTTCAGAAAATATTTTTTCCGTGGTAGCAAAGATAGTTTTTTAATATTTTAATGAATGAGAACGCAAGAACTTTGTTCTGACATTACTAAATATTTTAATAGTAAGTTAAAGGTTAGATAGAGAAATGGCCATTCTCCAAAATCCTTATAAAGTTCTAATAAGAATTCAAATTGTTTTTCTTTTAAAATTTCGGCTTTAGTTGGCTGTCACTATCAAATATATTTTTCACAAAACTTAAATGTTGAAGGGTTATGTAATAAGTACCGAATATGTCAATCTTGGTACAAAATATTATAATGATATATTTCGTGATGATTAAAACAGAACCTATACTAAGCCGCTTAAATACCGATACTTTAGAACGGTCCCTCGAAAAGGATATGAACTGGAGAAAATTATTTGATAATAGTAAATTTTGACTATTATGGTTTTGCCGCGAGTAATAGCATCATTCTAATGGGATAGCTTTATTCTAATGGGATAAACTACAAAAAAACAAGTTTTACTTACTTCAATAATGTAAAGCCACCGTAAAGGGCAACAAATAATATTAAATAAAAAAAGAATGAAATTATTGTAGCTATATTAATTGAAAAACTTAGTGGAAGAAGCAAGTAAGTGACATTTTCAGAATCAAAAAAAAAAAAAAAAAAGTTGTATCCGAACTATTTTATTACCAATTTAATAGAAGACGGAACTAATAATTCTTCGCTTTTTTGTTCCTAATTTTAAATAAAGCTTAACTACCTAAAAAATAAAACCTTATGGCCTAATTTGAAATAAAAATCATACTAGCATACTAAAAATTAATGTGATTAGTTGTGTTAAGATTTAAAGAAAGGCAAAACCAGTGATTCATTATTTCCCCTAAAATATACCTTACCTGGTTCTTACATCAAGCTCTTTAAATGTATCGGTATATGTTTTTCAGTTATGAACATGATTTCGTAGTGTTTCTTTACTCTGATTTATTGATTCTTTACTTATTTTTTATTCAACCCGTGCGAAGAAGTCCACTCAGCTAGTAAGTTATAAATATTACAACCTATGCTTGTTAGTATAAATATAGACTTAGATGAAGGTAATTTTATAACTGAACATTAAATTATAAAAATGTAATATTATAATTGAATAGCTAAATTGTACTTAATGTAGCAATCCGACTGTGTCGATGTGACCGCTATTAAAAGATTGCCGCTCTTTGGAATTGCCATTAAATAAATTGTTCAAAAAATAAAAATGAATAGATCATAAACAGTACAAAGCAACGAAAATATACGGTTAATTTACCCTATATTTAAAATCAGACGATGAACGTTTGAAGAAAACATTTATTTATATCTGTCTGTTCTTCCATTTTAATACAAAATAAAAATTCATTATAACATCATCAGCCTTATGATACACTCTGTCCTTCAGTATTGTGAGCAAAAATCTGTTAACTGCTTATAGGCGGAATCCAACTGTCAATGATTGTGTTTTGTATGAATGCTTAAAAATTTTTAGTTTACAATGGATGGAATGCGGTAAGAAAAAATACGTTTAGTGATGATTATTTGAAATTATCCCACTTTTGAGACGAAAAAGTGGAAAAAGTTGACTAAAACATACCTCAAAATGTAATTCGCGCTTGCAGCGATAAGGTTCGGAAATCAGGGCCAAGACGTTCAATTAATGTAAATGCTATGAAATACATTCGGTTTTATTTTTGAGAGGTAATCGTTGTTTAGAGGTGGTCTTTAAAGGAAATTTGAATGTTTTATAATTGAATATTTTCTATAATTGAATGTCGAATTATACTTGTAAGTATGAAATTATATTATAATATGATGTTGAATTAAAAAGGATATAAGATTATAATTGAGTTTTAACTTTTAAGGTATCCGACTGGAGTGGGAAAAAAAACAATTTCGATGAAAGTTTCGAATGTTTTTTACTTTCTAAGTCTCTTGAAATTGAAAATGAATGTTATGATTTCTAATTATTTTTTATGTAAAATTAATTGTTTCAGTATTTTTTTGACAATTACATACTTTTAATGCATTTTCATTGAGTAACGTTGATTTTGAGAAAATTTCTTTACGCTAACATAAGAAAAAAATTTGTTGTTTTGTTATAGGATAATCTGAAACTTCGTTTGTAGATATTGTATAGTGTTAACAATGTTTTGAATTCAAAGCTGAGTCTTAAGTTTATATTTATTATTTTTATCATGCTTTTAAATAGCAATGTTGAAAGAATCAATATTGAACGTTATAGTTATTTTTATTTCATTGCATAATTGAAATTTTTCAAAGATTTTAGTTCAAAGCATGGGTAACCATATTTTTGATCGAAAAGAAAAATTATTTTGATATTTATGCATTATAATTTGTTGTAGAGATGTTAGCGCGACATAAAATGATTGTAGTTTTTATACTCACATTTGCACTTATTTTGAAAAATATTTTATAGAGTTTTAAAGTTTACTTCAGATTTATAATTTTAGGATCTTACCCTCTTACCGAAAATAAAACTAAAACTTTAATTAATGCTGTTTTTTATTTTAAAAAAAAATTTCGTCTAACCCAGTCGGACACCTTATGAATGCATTAGTTCTTATCAAAAATTTGAACAAACGTAAAGCTCAATAGAGTGACATAAGAATATTGTGCCATTAAAATTGAGTATTGAATTATGAAAAAGTTAATATAATAGTTGAGTGTTATTTTCTACTGAGGAATGTAATATATTATAATTGAGTGCTATTTTATACTTGTAAGAATGTAATATTGTAATTGCAGATTAAAATATTCTAGAAATTTAAGAATGTAATATAATAATTGGGTAGTGAATAATCAGATTATAATACTATTATTATAATTAAGTATTGAATATTATAAACATAATATAATACGTGAGTATTGAATTACAATAAATTAATATTATAATTGAGTGTTAAATTATTACGTAAATTAAATTGTTACGTAAGAATGTAATATTATAATTGTGTATTGAATTATAAGTAATATTATACTTGAGTATTCATTTTTAAGAATGTATTAGTTCTTAATAGAAATGTGATACATAAGTGACATAAGGGATAACTCAAACATACTCAATAAAGTGACATAAGCATACTGGGTCATTTTTAACTGAATATTGAGTTATAAGAATTTATTATTAAAATTGAGTTAAATTATACTTGTAACGTAGGAATTTAATATGATAATTGTTTATTGAATTATAACAAAGATCATATTTGAGTATTAATATTCTAGAATGCAATAGTTCTTAATAGAAATATGAGACATAAGATTCAATAGAGTGACATATGAATACTGGATCATTATAATTGAGTAATTATAAAAATGCAACAATATTATTATTATTAAGTCTTGAATTTTATAAATGTAATATTTTATTATTGAGAATTATGAATATGAAATAGCTATAAAAGGTATTCAATTATAAGGCGATAATATTATTATAAGAATTGGATTTTGAATTCATTTCTATTGAAGAAAACAGTCATAAGTTAAAAAAAAGCCACGGAAGTTCATTGTGTACTGTCTTTTTGCTTGTACTTGAATTAAAACTTTTAGGATAAACAAGAGAAACGAAAATAGATATCTTAAACTATATTTTGTTTGTGCAAATATTTTCAATCATGTTGTAATTTAGCATACGTTATTGTTTAGAATTATTTTTACAAATATTAATATTACGCAAAAAATTTAAATAAATTTGATAAGATATTTCGCGCATCTTTCCTTGGGAGACAGGAAATTGAGATAAATGCTGTAATATAATATAACAGATAGGTTATTTCTGCCAATTATTTCTCAATGTGAAATTGATGAAATCATAGAATGTTATTGTCTTATTTATCGATGTCATCATTCAATAGAATAGATTTTCTATTATTTATATCCTTTTCATACATGTATTTTATGATTATTATGCATAAGATATGAATTATTGTGGAGCCTTATAAAAAATTGATGATTCAATGCTATTGGAACTTTTTAGTGGTTGAAATATACGAAAGCCATTGTTGAAATATTTGAGTTTCCGCAAAATGATGAAACGCTTTTATTTATTTTTATATTATTAATGTTATTAATAGGAAAAAGACTAAAATTGTTATTGTTGTATAAAATTTTAGGTATATCTGTTTTAATAGTTATGTTTTTGATAAGCAAAAAAATATATAAAAATTAATAATATTTTTTAAAATTTTATATATTATTTGTACTAGTTACTATTATGTTTTCATGGCTTTTATTTACAAGTTAAATCTAAATTTAAATAAAGTTAAATCTAAAAAAAATTCAGAACTGTCTTCAAAAGAAAAAAAAAATATTGCATATTTTTTAATTTCCATATGAGAATTCCCATTAAAAAAGGTTATTTTAAAAAAAAATCAAACTACAATTTTATTTATTTTATGCTTTTTCAGTCATGTATCGTGTTATCAGGGGTCAATTTATATTCCGGTAAAGAAGTTGATCATGAAATATCAATAAATTATGAACAATGAGATAGCTATAAATAACTCTGTCTCAATTTAATTCTTTCAAAATTTATTTTTAAATGTTATATACTATTAATATGTTATACATACATATGTTTATTTAATGTGTTATATACGATAAATTATTCAAGAGTATTTCAAAAAATATGATAAAATTAAAACTTTTAAAGCATAAAGCTAAAAATTTAAAGATTCCAGAATATCAGATGTGTCGGAACCAATAACGTTAGCAATGTCGTCACACGGATCCCACTCAGCAATGGATTGAATGGAAAATTTTGTAGACTTCATATCTTATTTAGAAATTTTTATATATATATATTTTTTTTTTTTTAGCAATCGACTTATACACCCGCCATTTCAGAAATTTGCTATCTCGTATTCAAAGATAGGGGATCGATTTATACAACGGGATATACGGAATTTGAAAATCCCTTGTATTCAAAACAGAAACAGCATACACCCATTTCTGAGCAAAATGCATAGCCTCAAAAGTTCCTTGGAGGAAGAAATGTGTGTGAGAGATATTATTCCTGATGATTATCCCTGCGGAATAGTTGTTAAGATACTCTAACCACTCCATCCACCGCTGCAATCATGAAATACCAATCCAATTTTAATGGTACAAAAGGGTGACAATTTGGAAAATGTGATTCCGATAGCTTAGTCAGGAGGTAAATTTTAACTGTTTATTTCGCTACATCTTAGAAACTTTTATGCGAATGGAATGTATGACACGATGTGTCATTGCTTCGACACCTGTATAAAGCTTCCTAATTCTCCCTGGACTGAGTTGTACACGCTGGGTCCTTGGTTCGAATCCTGCAGGCAGCGAACGAACATTTCTCCCTCCTCGTCACTTTTGAAACAATGCATTTAGCTCAAAAATGAGTATATGCTGTTTCAATTTTGAATATATGGAATTTTCTAATTGGATTCTTTTTGTTTTGGAGCTGTTTTGATACATTTTTGCTCAGTTTTGAGAAAGTTCATGAATTCGAAAAAGTGACATGCAATATATAGACATTCGAATATTAATTGCTGTGATTAAAGTTTTTAAATCTGTAACTAACATCGACTAAAATAAGAACAAGACTCGAATTTTTGAGTACGCGTCATATATGCTATTTCAGATGTGATGATAAAAATTAATAAGATCTACCATTGTTTACCATACCGGATTTAATATTCAAAATTAGAAGGCTAGTAATCATTTTAAAACTATAAATGTCCTTTTTTAGGGAGAAGCATCTATTTTCATGGAAAGTAGCTAAAAGAGATGCTATATTTGTTTTCTGTGTGTTTCATATTTCGTAGGCGAAATTATCCTTTTTTTAGTAAAAAATCTCTTTTTGACATAAGATAGTAATTAATACAATTATTTTCTGCGTGAATCATATTTTGTAGATAAAATTATCCTTTTTTTGTGCTAAGTATCCGTTTTCCATTAATAGTAATCAATACTAGTGATAATATTTTTTTCCGGCGAGCATTATTATTATTTTTTTAAATTCACATATTTATTTTTGTTTATTTTGAATAAATTAATAATATTGGAAAAAAAATTGTGTGCAATATATCTGATTTGACTGCAGATTATTGCCATTGTCTCAAAATAGCACAAACATAAGTATTTTAAATAAATACAACCTCTTAAATTCATCCTTGAAAACTAATAGTTAACGTTTTAAGTACAAGTAACTTAAGCCATATGACAATTTCCTTCTCAACCAATGATCAGCAATTATGTCAGATGAAATGTAAATCTACAGAATGTCCTTGCTTAGTATGATGAATCTTTCAGATTTAGTTTTCCTAGTTTTCAGAAAGCATCGTCCCATGTCAAAGGGCAGATTTATACTGACGTGTGCGGCTGCACGCATTATAATTCTTTTGTCTTTTCCATTAATTCGCTTGTTGCGATTCGTGTGTATCAGATGGAAACTCGTTAGCGTGTCGATCTAAAACAAAGAATGATTTTTAGGTTATTCGAAAATTATAAATTGATAAACGGAAATAAGAATCATATGTTTTTCTCTGGATGTTTAGGCAATATTTTACTTTCTTTGCAAAAGGGAAAATAAACCTGTTTTTCCCCGCTTCGTTTTAGGTTATTTAAAAACATTTTTAATTGGTAATTTAATGCCTGCCAAGTTTGAATCGTTTTTTGTAATCAATTTAAAAAAAGGTATGCAGTATATCTATTGAGTGATTTTAAGTCGTAAAATACCCACATTTATATCACAAATCCAATTACAAAGTTTTTATAAACTATCTTTCGTGTATGTGAGGGTAGAATCTTGCAATCGAAGTTTTGATCACTTTCCAACTAGCTAGAGTACTGGCTAGAGTTGAATTGTAGCTCCGTGTCTTGTGGAAATGCAAATTTTAATCGTTTCTTGACCGCTACAAGTAGTAGTTATCGCCATGCATTATTACGAATGGGAATTAATTGTCAGTCGAAATTTCGACCACATTCCGGCGAGCTAAAATGCTCAAATTTCAACTGCTTCTTTGTTTTTGGAGAAAATATAAGATGAAATTTTATCTTGTTTGCTCTCTGATAAAATTTTAGACCGATTACAGAGACAAGCAAACCGAAAGGCACAGAAATAAACAGAAAGCAGCAAAATAAAGTAAATAAAAAATTTAAGACTACTTCCTTCAAAAAATTGGAAAAAAAATTAATAACGAATGGTATATTACTTTTGTAAAAATTCCCTCGCCACTGACAATTCCCTTTGCGCAATATTAAAGTAATGCTCTCTTAATTTTTTGTTTTACGTCTGACAAAAATGATATTTATTATTTTCTTCCTTTTTACAGTCAAAAAAATTTTCATTTTATTTTACCACTTTATCTTTCATAATTTTATGATATTTTGTTAGTTTTTTCAACAATTAGAACTTGTATTGGCCCCAGGTATAGAACTCCAGTTGAATTTGAGCTCTCTAGGTACTCGGAAAGTTGTCAAAATTTTGATTGACGATAAACTCAGTATGTAGCTGTTAAGAAACGATTGAAACTTGTATTTTAATCAGGTTCATAGCTACAGATGAGCTTGAGAACACTATTTAGCCTGAAATAGGTCAGAATTTTAACTGCTGATTAAATGACGATAAAGTGTCGGCAGGAAACGATTGTAACTTGCATTGTTGTCAGTTCGAAAGCTAATTTGTCGAAAAGTGATCAAAATTTTGGTTGTACGATTTCATTTTCACAGACTCAAAAGCGAATTAACCAAAATAATCTTTTTTTTTTTAAAAAAAAAAAAAGAAGAAAAAAAATAGGGAAAATTTCACATTTTCTTCCGAGTGTAATGTTTACGAACTTTTTCAAACTAATATCTTTACTAATAAAATTTACTCTTTTCACAGCTTAATAAAGCACTCGTGTAATTTAGTTTTACATAAATAAGTCATTTAATTTTATAAGCTGGGATGGAATAAAAGAAACGAAGTTTTAAAATTTAAATCTTTCATCTTATTTCGAGTCGTTTTGAGTTTAAACACGTCCTCATTCATCTCTAACAATCCGTAATTCACATGTCTCACCTTTAGAAGTCAAACAAATTTTAATACATTACGAACGAGCACATATTACACTTTAGTAGCACAAACACGATTTTTAAACCTGAATAAATAGAATCAGGTGCAGAAAATTAAAAAAAAAATGAGTTCGTTGGAGAGACATAAAAATATTCAAATAATATTTTCCTACTTAATATACTAAAACTGAGCAAGATTTGGAGAATCAAGGCTGTTTTTTTCTTTCTTTTTTTCCCTTAAAT
Organism: Parasteatoda lunata; assembly: GCA_949128135.1. Classification (NCBI taxonomy): domain Eukaryota; kingdom Metazoa; phylum Arthropoda; class Arachnida; order Araneae; family Theridiidae; genus Parasteatoda; species Parasteatoda lunata. The sequence continues at coordinate 73,350,515 of OX421970.1, read as the reverse complement.
TTCAAATGCAGAAAATTACTACTTGCATGTTTTCTACAAGAAATCTAATGAAACCAGCTTTTAAATTGCTCACGACTTATAAAATTATTGATTATCCTAAAAGTGTTTTTGTTTATTCTACTTAATTGAAAAAATTACATTGATAAATAGAAAATATTTTGTGTAAGCGATCTTAAAAATGGGGAATTTTCCCGTATTATTTTTAATGCAATATTTCATTATCATGTATATTGAGATTTTTTTTTAAATAAAAATTAGATTTATTTGTTCGCATGCTTTCTAAAAGCAATTTAATAAAATTAAATTGCTCCCAACTTATAATTTACTATCTAAAAATGCCGTGGTTTGCTTTATTTTAAAAAAAAAAAAAATTTTAATGTAAATCAGAAAATGTTTTTGCCATCGATTTCTGGTAAATATTTTTGAATTGTTTTCTAATTTAATATTTTACTGACGAGTAAAATAATTCAACATATTAAGAAAACTTTTTAAATTAACAGAAAAAAAAAGAAGATTCTTTTTAGCAGTCACGAATCCTATTTTATATTGTGAAAAAGTTTCAGTACTCTGAATTTAATATTTTCTAAGAAAAGGTGCCTCAAACATTAACACTTTGGCATAGAAGCTGCTGGGCCGAATCAACTGCGCTCGGATAATAAAATACTAACCAATCTTTATTAGATGTAAACTGTATCTGAATCATTCACTTAAAACCATTATTTAAGCGTTGCACTTTTTAGAAATATTGTTTCACTTAATAGTTGCTGTTTGAGTTGTAATGTAATTATTTGCTTTTTATCTTTCATTTTTAGACTCTAGGACAGAGAGATGCCTCAAATAAAGAATTACCCGAATACCCCTCAAGTCAATTTACCTCAGCCGCATGTGACCATTCCAGACGCAAAATCTGATAACTGCCGGTGCTCGGGTTGTGAGTATGTTTTATTTAATGCTTTTGCATTCTATCCTTATATTTATAGAGTTTTTCTTGCAATAAACAAGAAATTTAATAGCGATTGTTTTGAAAAAAAAAATTGCCTGTCAAGAGTTTAAGTTAAAATTTAAAAAAAAATTGTCTACAATAATTTTTTTTTTTAAACATAATAAAAAACTGTTTGAAGGAAGCCTTAAAGCATTGCTGTTGTATTTCACGTCGTAAATTGGTAATTTTAAATTCAACTTAGAAGAAAAAATAACTGTTTCGTGAAGCAAAAAACATAAACTAATTAAAAACTTGATTATCAAAATAGAATCAATACTATTTAAATATTTGTGGAACCATGACATACAAATTGGATCCAAGATTCGTGAGCAAACAGACAAGGAATATTTTTAAAGTCAGCATTGTTAATCAAATTGAATTTCAAAAAGGATCGAAAGAAATTCCTCATAGATCGGTTCGGGTGTAAAATGATCTAGTTTTCCAGTTCTTTGTTTGCACTTTTTTGCATGGTGATTACAACTCCCAATTTTTCGTCTAGATGTATAAAGTTCAAACCCATACAATTCTAATGGTTAGCAATTTGGCAATCGCAATATTTCTATGGCAAATTATGCTCTCAGAATGGATAAGTTTTGGCGTTGTCAAAAATCTTAAAAACCACTATTATATACGTGAAAGATTGATTGTCTTACTAGGTTTGATAATTTAGTTGTCCAAGATGTATGAGTGATTGATGCCGAAATTACAGGTATAAACTAACATCGTTCTATTTCCTTAAAAAATTGAATTTAACGATGACTACAGCTATAAAATTGCTCAAATCATTATTAAATTTAAGACTCGATCCCTGCGTTTTTGTCTGATTTATCAAATGGCAGCATTTCAGTTTTTAAAAAAATTAAGTTCAAAATTGTTACTTTTTTGCGAAAAGTGGTCACGAATTCTAATATTGTAGATTTGATAATAGCAACATAAAATAAGGACTTAAATAAATAAACGACGTAGGGATCAAAAGCAAAAATTTTAAGAAATAGTTTATGGTTTGACACTCTCGCTACAGCTTTTCTCATACTTCACTTGGTACTTCCTTTGCTACACCATTTATCGTTAACTTATTAAATAATTATGACAGGTTGTCGTAAAATTCATGCTAGAAGTAAGTAGTTATGATAGAATACGAGAGTTTTTAATTAAAAATTGCGAATTTCTTTATGAGTTTTTAATTAAAAATTGCAAATCTCTTAATGATTTTTAAAATATTCAGTGTAAGATAATATAGGGAACAGAATTTTAGAAAAACGGAAGGGTAGTGGATAAGGTGACATATGGATAAGGTAAACCTCTAACACATGCGCCCTCCTTAGTTGAAATTTTCAATAACTATTTTGCATAAATGTGGCCGACACTAAGTTAGCTTTATTTTATCCCACAAATCGTGGATACTTTTTCGCATAAACACCTTAAACTTAAAAAAAAGAAAGAAAAAAAGAAGCTCAGTTGCGTTAAATTCTACGAACTGACAGCCAGTTCTGTTCAGATGACCAAAACGGTAAATTAACATAACCAAGAAATGACCCAACATAGCTCAAAATATTGTTCAACAACGAAAACGCGTTGTGAATTAACATAACCAAGAAATGACCCAACAAGGCTCAAAATATTGTTCAATAACGAAGACGCGTTGTAAATTAACATAACCAAGAAATGACCCAACAAAGCTCAAAATATTGTTCAACAACGAAGACGCGTTGTAAATTAACATAACCAAGAAATGACCCAACAAAGCTCAAAATATTGTTCAACAACGAAGACGCGTTGTGAATTAGCATAACCAAGAAATGACCCAACAAAGCTCAAAATATTGTTCAACAACGAAAACGCGTTGTTCGTTTGTGAAGCTCGCCGTTGTCAATGATTCTGGTTTGTCGGCCTTTTGACTTTTTTTATCTCGTTTTTTTTTTCCGTTGGCAACATTTTATAACACAAAACGTGCTTGCTTTAAATTTGGCGTGAATTTTGGGATACTATTTTTAAAAAAAAGATGTTATTTTCTTCCATTCGGAAGTAAACTTTTTTTCTTTTAAAAGTTAAATCCATATAATTATACCAACTCCTTTTTTTTTATCAGTATAATTAAATACCTATAATCTTAATGGATATAAGGTAACAAAGATTAGCGCTATTTTCCTTATTGGAATCACATACCAAGGCTAGAGATAAGTTAAAGAGGAAAGTGATTTAAAAATTTAGGACACTCCACTGTGAATCGGCAGAAAATGTGATTTATTTTATTTCCTACCTTGAATCAATTGAGTTGTACAAATTGTTTTTTATACATCCTCTTTCTTTCAAAGATGAAAATGTCTTATTAAAATATGTTCACCATATGTGCTAGTAGTCGGGATTACAGGCAAAAAAATTTTATAGTTGCTCTTTTGTTATGATTTGTTTGTTGAGTTGCATTTTAAGCATTTAGTTGAATTGCATTGAAAGTATGGTTTAATCGCACCAAGTCAAAAAAGGACATGCTGCGCCAAACACACGGTTTTGTTCAGCATTTAGTTAGCAATATATTATTTCTTTGACAGCTGTTAATTGTATAACTAGTTTTAACACGTTTTTTTTTTCATTCACTTGTAAAATGCGTTTTTTTCAGGTAGCAATAAAAATAAAGAACGAAAAATGGCTGTCATTTAAAATTATAATAAATACATTTTATTATTCAGTAAATTTATTTTTTATTTTAAGTAAATTTAATTATTTATTTTAATTAAATGTTATTATTTATTTTTAATAAATTTTATTATTTAGAAAATTTTATTATTCATTTTAAATAAAGCGAAATCAGTTTAATAGTTCCTAAGAAATCTAATTTAAAATATACGACTTTTTTAAAAATTCGATTTTTTAGGAACTATTCAACCGATTTCGCTCAAACTATGTATTCTGCCATGTAAAATTAAGTTCTTTAAAATGATGTAAAAAATTTTATATCTTACTACTCAAGCTTTTTCGACTATTTTAATGATAAAAAAAGTAAATATGTACTAATAATATGATTAAATGATAAGGATTAAATAATAAAAAATAATAAATATGTACTAAAAGTTATTTTTTGTATGGAGTTATCCTTGAATAAAAAAAATTTATATTTGTGAGCAAGAATTATACACATCGATTAAAAAGCAAATTATGATATAGTGAAATACGCAAAAAAATTAATAATAATAATAATAATAATAATAGTAAATTAATAAATAAAATTTACATTAAGTAGTCAAAACTTTGGACCGCTCTCCTGATCAAACTATTTGGACTATATTTCGCAAATTGCTGCTACCCCCTACATTTTTGGAATCAGAAATCCACGTCCGTAAAAAAGGGGTATGTTTATTCAGGGAAAGTACGTTTTTGTGTCTGATTTAAAATATCGTCTGCACTTATTAATTATCTTATTTGAGATCACTCCCTCAAAGCATTAAGATTGAGTCTTAGAACGTGAAAATCCAATCATTAGATCAAAAGTTATTCAGGATGGTCCATTTTTTTGCGCACTGTACATCTAGCAGCAGCTTAACAACTTTAAACAATGCAGTAAAGATAGTTGACTGAACTATAGCACCACCTGCTAGAAGAGAGAAGGCCTTAGCGCGGATCAATTTAGTAGTCCGATGTAACGAACATAAGCTGCGCAGAGGAATAAATAAAAAATATATCACTACATTTGTGCTACTAAGCTGCGCAGTGGGAGGATTATGCCGGATGTCATTATGTTTGGACTATAAAGTTTCTATAAAATTTCTTGTTTTTGGTAACCCGTGCTGTGGCTTTCTCTCTTCTAGAAAGTATTGACTGTAGGGGAAATTTATGTCACACTCTGACGTATATGACATCTCGCAAGTAAGATCTGCGCAATCCAGTTACCGCAAAACATCCTCGTTCTCTACAGTTTGCGCAAAACTTACGTACGCATTGTAAAAAATTCCGGATCCATTTATGGTATAAAGTGCTGGCATGCGTTATTCGTGAAATCTCTTTTTACCGTAAAATATTATACAGTAATATTTATTTAATTAGAGTGATTCAGTGATTTTCTGTAAAAATTACGGTATATCGTACTTTCTGTTCCAGCACAAGTAGATTTTAAGGTAAAAAGTAACCAGCACCCTGAGTGGCGGTATTTTTTTATCATAATTTGATCTGTAATTTTCCACAGTGCGGGATGTTACACGAGAATGCAAAATCTCTCTAATAGAATTGCATTTATACGCTGCCATCAGTTTCTCAACCGATTCAGGAGTTCCTTTGTCTTCTGGTCGAATCAAATGAAAATTTCAAATCTTAAAAATATTCATGTTTACCACAATGAAATTTAGTAAACACACATTATTTGATACCATTTTGAGTTATGCTATATATGGAAATCTTTATTAGCTTCTTTAGAATTTGAGTAATTCTAAAACCGCTCGAACAAAATAAGAAAAGGTGAATGAACTTTTAAAAAAGTGCTGAGACAATTTTATATATATTTTTTTTTCATATGATTTTGTTCTTTTTAGGGATACCTTTTGTTTCAGTTGGAATATGTGCAATTCTTTTTCTGATTCTCATTATAACTTATGGTGGTGCAAAATTATTTCCAGTTTCTATAAATATATATGCTGGACTTGTTCCTATAGTGAAAAAAGGTAATGTAGAAAGCAAATACACACATTTACTTGTTTTTTTTTTTTTTCCTTTTTAATTGTCAATCATTTTCAAAGTTTTAATTTAACTTCTTTCGCTGATCCACATTTTAAATTTAAAATTTACACAAAGCAAACAAAAGCTATTCAACTTGATGACTGCGTGATAAAATTAGATTCATGACATTATATTGTATTCGCAGTTCGTTTTAAGTTATATGACACAAATCGTCAACTTTAACAATTATTAAGTTTTAAATTAATAAATTTCTTTTTATATATTAGTAATAAAATGTTTTATGTGTTAAAGTTTTTAATTTTTTTCGCAGAGTCATTTTTTCTTCTTCTTAGAAATCTTTATTATATTGTAAAGAAAATCGTTATTTATCGTCTTCTGGTGAAATTATTTTATCAAAGACATGAAAAGTACCTTATTTTAAGTCGATTCCTTGATACCATGAAAGATTAGAGAAATATTAATTATTGTAAAGAAAATCGTTATTTTACCGTCTTCTGACGAAACTACACTCTATAACAAAAAAAAAAAAAATCGACGCACCAAGAAGGAGTTGTCCGATTGAAACGAAAATTGGTGGATAGGAAGACAATGTACAGAATAGTAAATGATTAAAATTTCAGAAAAATTGAATATTTTATTGCAGAGTTACAGTAACAAGTTCAATAAGGTGTTGACCCGCCTCTAGCCTGGATACAAGCTGCCACACGGCGTGGCATAGACCGATAAAGCTCCCGGATGGTCTCTTGCGGTATTTCCTGCCAAATTCGATCCAATTGTCGAACGAGGTCATCAACATTCCGTGCCAGATAAAATCACCTTCCCATCATATTCCAAACATGCTCGATGGGTGAGAGATCTGGTGATCTGGCAGGCCAAGGAAGAGTTTGACAAGCTTGCAGACAGTTCATAGCAACAAATGCCGTATGTGGTCTGGCATTGTCCTGCTGAAAAACCAGCCCAGGGCGCTGCAAAAGGAACGGTAGCAAAACAGGTCTTAGGATGTCGTTGACGTACCGCTGTGCAGTAAGTGTACCTCTAATGACGACCAAAGGGGTCCGGCTGTCAAAGGAAATGGCACCCCAGAGCATAATGCCTTGTTGAGGGCCGGTGTGGCGTGCAATAGTAAAGGCAGGATTCCCCTCTGCCCTGTGCGTCTCCAAACACGTCTTCGATGATCGCCAGGACACAGTTGGAAGCGGGATTCGTCGCTAAAGACTATACGTCCCCAGTCGGCATCATTCCAGCCTGATCGAGCCATGCACCACAGCAATCTGGCTCGGCAGTGTGCGTCGATTTTTTTGTTATAGAGTGTATTTTATCAAAGACAGAAAGTACCATATTTTTAATTCGATTCCTTCATTCCATGAAAGATTAAAGAAAAATTATTTTGTTGTTCGGAAAATCGTTATTTTATCGTCTTCTGACGAAACTATTTTACCAAGGACATAAAAAGTACCATATTTTTAACTCGATTTCTTTATCTCAGGAAAGATAAAAGACATTAAAGAGACATCTGAAAGTGAGCAACATGATGAGTTAAGGGTCAAAAAAATATACGAAATATTCGTATTAAAAAATATGATTGATGTAACTGTAACCAATTCATTGTGAAAATATCTATAGTTAGTCCAGCTTTCCCCAGTCGGTGACCATTGTGTCGATTAAAATTTCATTTCCATATTTTATAACATGTTTTTTGTTTGTTGTTGTTTTCATGCTAGAATATTTAAAAACAGTTGTGCTGTGCATTCGGCTTGGTTACCATTAAAATTTATATGCTGTACAAGATCATTTTGAAAGGTGGCTAAGCTGGTCACCAAAAACGACTAGCTTTTAATAACAATCAAATGTAAAAATATTTGTTGTTTCAAAATTCATTATTTACTTACTTAGCTTTTTGAATGAATTCAGCTCGAGTTGCATGTATTGATATTTAATATGTATGTTTTGAATTCTAATTGCATTCATTTTAAATTTTATTACATACATATAGGATTTCTGCAAGTCCTACCATTTGTGGTGGAATCAAACAAGAGTATTCCAGATTCCCATGTTATAAAACTGCCTCTTCAAAAAGCTGAATTAACGGAATATATTCAAATAATTGATGGGCTACTAAAAGGTAATATAAAACATTACATAAATGCGTTACGTAATATTACGTTATATGCTAAACATTACGTTATATGCTAACATTACGTTACATGCTAAAAACTAGCTCTATAACTATTCCTGTATACATCAATTGATTAATATAAATTTAAAATGTATTTACCATAATATAGTTCATAGAATTTAAGGCATTTTATGAGTTTAGATTAAAGAATGATTTCTTTTTATTAATGCTGTATTTTTTATTTGGGGAAACAAAAGTGAATTTTATAAATATAAAATATTAAACATTAAACAAGTTTTTCATTATTATTAATTGGCATTATTTTTTAATGAGTGCTTTTGAAAGAGAGAGGAGAGAGAGAGAGATAGAGAGAGAGAGCATAATAAATAAATACAAGAAGGACAAAAGGAACAAAACGAAGAAAATTAAGAAAAACAATAAGTTTTATTTACTGCGCATAAGCTGCAAGTAAATAGAACTCATAAAATAAGTTCAAAAGTAGAGAAAACATGGAAAAAATTAGAGAACAATGAAAAAAGGGAAATATATATATATATATATATATATATATATATATATATATATATATATATATATATATATATATATATATATATATATATATATATATATATATATATATATATATACATATATATATATATATAGAAACTGGTTATGGTTTTAATGTTACAGCGAAAAGAAACATATTTTAATTTAGAAGATTGGTTTTTTTAAAACTAGCTGAATTTCCGTTCTTCGCACGGGAATATTTAAAAATAAATAAAAAATCAATAAATAAATCAGTATTGAGAAACACTACAAAATCATGAAATCATATTAAAAATCATATACCGACATAATTAAATAACTTGGAAGAACCAGATAAGTGATATTTTTAGGGGAATTAATGAATCAGAATTAATGAGATTAAAAGAAAAAGTGGTTGAATAAATACGGGTATGTTTAATGCAGCAAAACTGTTTTTGCTTTCACTTAAATTTCAACATAACTCATAACATCAGTTTTCAGTATGCTTACATGATTTTTTATTTCAAATTAGGTCGTGGTAAGTAAATAAAAATAAAGAAATATTTGTCCCGCTTTCAAATGAATTGGTAATAAAATAGTTCAGATGCAAAATTTTTTTAGTTCTAAAAATGTCACTAACCTGTTTCTTCCACTAAATTTTTCAATTAAATGTAGTTAAAATAATTTCAATTTTTTAATTTAATGTTATATTTTATCTTCGGTGGCTTTATGTTATTGAAGTAAGCTAAGCTCGTTGTTTGTAATTCATACTATTGATAAAGATAAAATGTTTTTAATATATCTCTTGGCATGATGCTATTGCTCACAGCCGATTCATGATAGTTAAAATTCCCCTTAAATTAAACACTTAATAACAAAACACTAATTTCAAAGTATAGATATTAAAGCTGCTTGGTGCAGTTTTAAAAATCACCAAATATATCAATATAATATTTTATGCCTATATAAGTATATTTGGTACTAATTATATAACTCTTCAACATTTGAGTTTATACATATATTTGTCAGTGGCAACCAACAAAAGCCGAATTTCTTAAAATAAATATACATTCGAACTTCATACGGAATTTGGAGCCTGACCATTTCTCTATCTGACTTTTAATTTACTGTTAAAATATTTATAAGTAGCGGTGGAAAAAATTTCTTTTATTTCTAATTCTTTAAAATATTAATACACTGGATATTAATACCACTGGAAAAAATATTTTCTGAAACTACGGAAAACCTGTTGTAGAATTTTTATCAGACCAATTCGCCAATTACCATAATACCAGTAGTACATATTACCGTCAGTGATACATATGAATTAAGCGTCATCTGTGAATGGCGATATTTTAATGTTTTCTTAAGCGAATTTCCCATTAATCTTTCTTCAATGGGCTTGGCTTTTTAGCACATAGCTTATTGTATATTATTTCAATTAATACACATTATCAATATTAATTGAGCATTAGTGTCAATATTAATATACAGACTTTTTACTGTTACCCAAAGCGCTTTTCTCCTTATTTTTGCTTTTTAGTACAGAAGTTACTTTTTTTTATTTCAATTAATACATATTACCAACATTAATTAAGCATCATTGTCGTCAGTGACAGTAAGACTTCTTACGGTTCTTCTAGACCAGTGTTTCCCAAACTTATAACTTTTGCGTACCCCTACTAAATTTTTCGCAACGCTGTGTACCACTGATAAAAAAAATTAATGTAGTTTTTACTATAAAAATTGTATTTGAATGTATTTTTTACTATTGCCAAAAGTTAAAAATCACAACTGGCTGTTGACACCACTAAACATTAACTGTCAACTCTGCAAAAAATAGCAAATAGAAAAATACGTATTCGTAAATTTTCATGGCTAGCTTTGTTTTTGAATAAAAATTTTTTAACTTTTCGTTTGTTGCAAGATATTTCGCATAAGAACGCGTATCCCCTCTAAACTGTTCCCGTACCCCTGAGGGTACGCGTACCACACTTTGGGAAACACGACTGTTCTAGATAAATAAATTCCTTTACTCCATTTCTTGTTCTTTCTAGTACATAACTTATTTCTTTTATTTAAATATGCATATATTACCTTAATTAATTAAGCATAATTGGCGTAATTAAGCCCCATTGGTGCCAATTTTTTATCTTTCTCCTAAACGAATTAGTACCACTTTCTCATTAACACTTTGAATGCCACGTTAATTTTACATGGTTTGCCCGTCTGGCCAAAATGATTTTCTAGTATGCGCTGCATATTTTGATGAAATATTATTTACAACAAAACAGTTAATTTTTTTAATCATTCGTGACACATTTAATTCACTGAGGTCACCGGTGACCCCCATGGTGCTACAAACAGACTTAGTGCCGGTCACCGGTGACTGGCACTCCGGTGACCCCCATGGCATTCAAGATGTTAATTTTTGCTTTTGAATACATAAATATTTTTCTTAGTTTCCATTACTATTGGTTTTAAATAAGTAATTATTTAGAAACACGTTTAAAATAATTAATATAAATAAAATGAAAGCACGTGGTAACAGACAAAGTGTAAATTTTGTGACGTGGACCACGCGTGCTACCACGTAATGTTCATTGAATATAAAATAATTAAATATTTAAATACGTGAAATAAACTATTTTATGATCAAACGAAGCTATAAGCTAGCAATTATCAATGATGTAACTTTAAAATATGTGAAAATTGATTCCTTAAATTTAAAACAATGGCTAACGTTTAACCAATCAGAAAATTCCACTAGGTTTTTCGCTCATCCTGCTAGAACGATTTATCGTAGAATGTTCTAATGTTGACAGCGACCTTTCTCGTCCTTGAAACTATCTGTATGCCAAATTTCATCGTTTTCTGTCGGATGGTTTAGGAGTCTATAAAGGACATATATACACACACAGAGACATATTACATTCATTTTTATATAGATAGATAGGAAATTACAATTTAATACTGTCCGAAAGAGAATATTATATTTGTTTTTATTCATCTAATTGGATACCTGCAAGTGACGTCATTAGAGATAAATTGTAGCATTTGTCGATTCAGAAGCCATTCAGGTTTGACACACACGCGTGACGTCGCTAACAGGTATCCAATTAAATCTGATTTAAATCACATGGTTAGGCATGATCACTTCAGTTCTTCTCGAGTTATAAGACCATTACTGAGATACACCTTTGTTAATCCCGTTTATCAAACTGATACCATTATTAATCTTGCTTGATATTGATTATGTTTTTCCCTTTCAGGTTATCCAGACAAGCATGAAGAGCCCTACAGGAACTGCTGGCTTCAAAATCCATCTATTGATCATCCGTGTTTTTACGATCGATCTTGGATTACTGAAATATGTTCGAGAAACAACAGTTATGGTTATGATTTATACAGAGGAGAATACAGTCCTTGTTTTCTCCTGAAATTTAATGACGTAATGTTTTACAATCCTCTTCTAGCGTAATTCTTTCTTTCTTTTTTTTATTTTTTTTTAGAGTGTTTGAATTATTGTGAAAGTTCTAAATATAACCTTGTCGTTCACTCTTATTTTGCATTGTCTATTCATATTTCCTGCTTAGTTAATTTTTTTTAAGGAAAAAAGTCGTTTTGTTAAATTTTGATTCGTTTCATTCGTCATTTACTTATTTATTTATACAATATTTATTTATTTGTATTACAAACTGTACAATACGCAAAAAAAAAAAAAAAAAAAAAAAAAACTGAAATCGAAGAACAACCAACACATTAGTAAAGAATTAGTTTTTTTTTTTTCTTCTTCTTTGAGGTTTTAATGAAGGACTTCAGAAATTCTAATCAGTCATCTTCTTTTCGGAAGATATTGCTCAATACAACGTGACAGTATTTATATAGTATTTGCCAGTTATATAGTATGTGTATTTTCAATTTTAGCGTAAATTGTCAATATTTCTAAATAAATCCTTAAAAATAGAAAAAGGGTGGGGTCTGGCATCAATGTACGGGTATAGAATAACATGGAAGTTAAGTTTTCCGTCATTGTACCATATCATGCAGACGAGAGTTGATGGAGTAAAGTTAAAAGTAGGAATTTCACCATTTTTGGCATTCACTTGGATAGGCCTGTTCTTCAGAACTACTTTGTTTCATATTAGAGATTGTAAACCACCATTTTATCTTTTTTAGCTGTATCTACGCTTCCAAACATTTCATTACATTAATGTTATCCATCTTAGTCATTCATTAACCTACACTGGTTGTTTATAGTTGTTTGTAAAAAATAAAACAACATTTTTTTTTCTTCCGTAAATCTCTTGGATACGCTTCCGAACACTTTATTTCATTAAATTTAACTATAGTTAGCTATATTATAGTTATTCATTCAAAATCTAAACTGGTTGTTTACAGAAGTTTGTGAAAAATGAAATAACATATATTCTCTCTTCCAAGCAGACCAGAGATTGGAAGCCCCTTCTTCCATTTTACCCATCACTTACGGAAGAATCTCTTGGATATCCCACCGAACGCTTGGATCACGGATTCATACCAGTTATCTGCAAAGCTCAGGTAAACCAAACTATGCGCTTAGATTGAGTGAAAATCAGTTGTTAAATTTTATTAAGATTTAAGTGCCCAATAGTTAATATTACCTTAGAGATTTATTGCCCAATAGTTAATATTACCTTAGAGATTGCCCAATAGTTTATCCATCAACTATTGGGCAATTCCATGGTGTGGGACGTAAAAAATGAACTAATATTTCTTAGAACAATTTCATTTATGAATTATAAAATAAAATTATTAAATTAAAATCCTTTGTTAGCTATATTCTATCAAAAAAAATTTATTTTATAAGATCTGATAATAATAAATTGACATTAAATGGATTAAACAATGTCGACAATTAAACAATGGATATAACAAACAAATGGTGTCGGACGTAAATCACACAAAATCAAAATACGGTTACTTGATTACGTATCCTTCAAATTCTGCGAATTGATTTGGAATTTCATTTTAAACACAATTAAATTTTTAAGCTTGCATTTGAATAAAGCATTTTAAAAAGTTTTTTAAAAAATCTAACAGAATATATAATTAATTTTAAATTATTTTATCTCAGTGTCGAAGATAAACTTTTTGATGACGGTCGTAAATTGTTCATTCTAAATTTAAATTTAAATTTAAATTAATAAATGCAATTATAAACACTGAAACTTTTCTTCCAATTTTAATTCTAATAATATTTGGAATTCTTTTCAATTAAATGCTTATTTAAATATAAGATGCTCTTTTTTTTTTCGGTTGTTGATCAGAACATATGAATCACTGTCACCAACTTGTAGAAAATTTTATCAGCTACAAGAAATTTATACTATAAGTTGTTTTTATTTTCTATGTCTGGCCATTTAAAATTACCTTTTGAACTAAACATAATACTAGATTAATTTTGTTATATTTTACTTGTTTTACCCATTGTAAATACATATATACATATACATCGTAATAGCACATACAGTGAATTAGCAAAACTTCTTGCCAGAAGACACTGCAAATGTTCTGTATCTTTGAACTTTCTGAGGAAATTTATATTTTATTTATTTATATGCATGTTAGGCTTTGGATAGATTGGAAAATTTAGCAAAATTCTGTAATTTTTTTTTTTTTTTTTTACGTTACACTGAACAATTTTTCAAGTACCTCCTATCCGGTTGATTTGGTCTTTTTTTTTTTTTTTTTTTTTTTTTTTTTTTTTTTTTTTTAAATTATTAAAGAAAAAAATATTCCTATAAATTATAATTTTTTATTTTAATATTTTCAAAAACTATTTATAAATTTTGAATTGATAAAAATAAAATCTGCTTCAGGTTAAATCAAAAACAATTATATTTTACAAATTAATAATACCTTAAATGAGAAAATTAATTCTAAATACCTCTTAAGATAATTTCGAAAAACAAATATACACAACCTATTTCAATCAAATCTAGTTAACTGTGTTTAGTATTTTGTGCTTTAAATGAATTTAAAAAAAGAAAGAAAAAAAACGGGGAGCAAAATTTAGTAGCATAAATTGCAACTGACTTATTTTAAGTGCATGATAAGAAATAACTAAGTACACTATAGTAAAACAGAACATGAAATTAGCTTACTGAAGTGAAATATGACTTTAAAAGTAAAAAGAAAAATATGTGAAGAAAATAGGTGAAAATAAATAAAAATATAAAACATACAAGGGTGTCAGATGTAAAAAGTGCTAATTATTTATTATGAAAGAAATATTCAATATTTACAAAATTGTTTATATTAATGAGCTATAAAATCTTGCTTTACACTGAAAATTTCATTATTCTAGCTCTAATTTTATTTACTCAGAACAAATAATTATGCATTTTGGTGTCGGACGTGAAATGTCTAAAGTGCCTTATGAGAGTTCTTGTAAAAATCAAAATGAGTAGTAATTCTACATACTTTTGCAACAGGACCAGAGATGCTTCGGGCAGCAAATAAATATTTTCGAGTGATAGCTTATTAATGTATGATTCTTGGTTTAAAAAAAAAATTCAATTTTTATTAGGTTTTTATCCACTATTATTTCTAAATAATTCGAAAGCTTACACAATTCGCCACTTTGTTTTAGTTAAGATGTGCTATACAGTATATTAAAAAGTAAGCAAAATTAGACAAATATTTGCTCATTTTAGTTAGTAGTTGTTTACCGTTTTTTAAGTAATTATGGCTCGTCCGGAGCAGGTGGCATCTCTGCAGGACCTGTCTTTATTGCTACAAAATGTATTTCAATGATTATTTATTTCATTTCTCGATATTACAATGAATTTATAAAAAAGAAATACCTGGATTTCTTTGAAAGTCACTTAATGTGATTAAAAATATCAGATGATATTGTCTTTCATTCAGCAGCCTGCAACTAATTGGAAAATAAATTTATCAAGTTAATAGTTATTATAATTAAATATTCAACTTATTGCTTATAAAATGACACTTCGTAGTATGCTAAACAAAATATTTATTTTGTATTTTTCCTCAATTGTTTGGCCTTACCGTGGAATTTCCCTATTTTCAGCAATAAGATAGCGTTTATCAAACGGCATTTAACGAACATTAGAGGCAGCAGAGATTAGCAACAATGATGTTATATTAAAAGTATTCACTTCATTATGTAATTGAAATATTACTCTTGCTTTCTTGATAGACTCGAAGAATATAACTTCCAATAAACAAGCATTATTCACTTATTTGACAAACGTAACGTGTGAAGATAAGGCATATATCACAAACGAAGGCTAAATTTATTATTTAATCTAACATTTCAAGTTGTTTAGCAACTTGTCACATTTTAACTGTATAAGGTAATTTTTAACTTCATAAGAAATGCTTATTATTAAGTTACAGTGGCATTTAGATATAGCTCTTAAGTTTTGCTAAATTAATAGTTACGATTACGTTGAATTCAGAATACCGAGTTGAGAGAAGGGGGATTGAACCTAATCGTACGTTTGAGGACTAAAAAGAGGACTCTTTTACGGGGAAACCATTTGTTTTTCTTCCTTCTTTATAGTTTGTCTAAAGTAAGAACTCCCCTAGCCATTCGTCTGGACCCGTGGCGGTGACTATGGTAACGAGGTACGCGGGGTCACTGCTTAGAACAAGTTTTGGCTCGGGTCAGAGAGAGAGAAAGATACTCTTTTTCTTCGGTCTATTGTGTTAGCCCTAGAGTGAAGAGATGCTACCCTCGATGAAATGCGCTATTCTTGTTTCCATAGCAGCAGACGGCCTCAGACTTTGTGATGAGGGGAGTACGTACCGCAGACGAACTATACCTCGAGTAAACATTTTCTTATGAAAATTATAAAAGATTTGTTTACGTAATTCAATTACTTTACTATCGTAAAAGTTATTATATTTATAATAATAATGACAAAAATTGAATATAAATAATTATTGTAAAGTATTCTTCGCATGACGAAAACTATTTCAAATTTATCACAGACATAAACATGTTGGTAAACGTAAAAAGGCATATCACGATGTATCGTGGGTTATACAGAAAAAAAAAAAAGTTACAGTAAAGTCAATGTCAAATCGATTTATTTTTATAGCAAAAAATAGATGAAAATTGTGCTAATGGTAACATATGCTTTAATGTTCCAGTAGTTGTTACATTTTATTCTTTTTTTTTTCTATATCCACTAACCTTTTGACGAGGAATTTTTATTAAACACTTTTTTCGTACTTTTTTTCCCAATATTTTGTATTAATTGTAAAGTAGGAGAAAAATATTATATTTAGCATTTTAATAATTTAATGTTATGAAATACTGGTGTCTTTTTCTAAGTTAAAGGTAAAATCTTTGAAACGGAGCTCACTTCCAAAGAATAATTTTAAACAATATTCATTATTGAAATTTCTTTAATTTAAAAAATTAGTTATTGATAAAATTTTGAATGTAAATGAAAAAAAAATTCCAACTATTTTTTTTTTTTGGGGGGGGGGGATAATTCCGATAATCTAACAGATTTTTTTTTTAGTAACTATTAGATTGTATTTTTTTTTTTTTTTTTATGATTAAAAAATACCAAAATATATTTTTGCTTGTAATTAGAGAGTTAAAAAATATATATACTAAATACCAAAATATATTTTTGCTTGTAATTAGAGTGTTGAAAAATATATATACTAAATACCAAAATATATTTTTGCTTGCAATTAGAGATTTAAAATATATATATATACTAAATACCAAAATATATTTTTGCTTGTAATTAGAGAGTTAAAAAAAATATATATTAAATACCAAAATATATTTTTGCTTGTAATTAGAGTGTTGAAAAAAATATATATATATATATATACAAATATAAAAAGGACACCAGTGTCTTATCTATGTCTAAGGGGTAAAAGTAATTTTTATATAAATTTCAATGGTTTTGTTTTTATCAGGATAAGAGCAAGCCGAATACACCAATTGGAATTGATATTTATCCTCCCAAAGGTTACTCAATCCTTTATTTTCCCCAATCAAAGTTTGGAAGTTCTTACCTTACTCCTGTTGTAACAGTCAAAGTAAATGGTATAAGAAGAAAAAGAAATGTCACTGTTAATTGTGCGGTAAGTGTGGCTTATAATTAATATTTTAGTCTAATTTAGAAGTATAAAATGAAAATGTGGTTAATTCTCCACATTAGTAAACCAGCTTTTAAACCCAAGTGAATATATGTACAAATAAGATCATTCCAAAACCCTACTGATGCCTAATTAAAAATTTACGGCGTCTGACAGCGAAAGCTTGTTCTACATTGTCAACATTCTAAAATTATTATATTTTCGCCCAACTATTCCTTTCTAAAAGCCATTGGATTAATTAAAACATCTTTTAGTCCAGTTTTACATTCTTACAGAAGAATTTATTTCCTCGTCGGCTACATATTGGATTTTCAGACTTTTTTGAACTAGTTAACCAGCATTTCCGTTACACTGAGAAGAAAACTACGAAATCCTCCTACGGTTGGCCTGGCGGCATATGGATTCTTAACCGCATTCTAATCCACAATCCGTCTTTCATTATCTATGATACCGGATAACACATTTTTTGTTGCATTTATACCAATGCTTGATCTTGCCTGATTAGAATGTGGGAATTTAAAATCTGAAATTAGTTTTGCTCCTAAAGTTACAGATTTTTTTTAAATGATATTTTTTTGTCGAAATGTCCGAATTTAAAAACATTATATATAACAGGGAGATAAATAAATGTTGTGACAATTGTTGTCTGGGGGAGTTAGGGCTCATCATCAGGATTAAATTTGCATAGATACCGGTCGTATGCAGCTGGGGGAACTTCCCCTATTATGACCTGTTCACAGGAAGAAACATAATAGGGAAGTGCTCTTAGCGGCATATGACGTAATTTCCGGTTTCTATGCAAATTTTAATGTTGTGCTCTAAATCACTTAGAAGTTAGTCTCAACATTTAGGCGACCCCCTGTTCTATGTATAATGTTTTTAAACTTAAATATTTTTACAAAAAATAGTTTGAAACTGTCATTTAAAAAAAAAGGCTGAAAGAGAAGCCGATCGCAGATTTGAAATCAGCGATACGAAAATATCTAAAGGACTGTTAAAAAATCTCACAGAACAGGAAGGAAAATTTTTTAAAATTTATTAAAATACCTGCTAAAAAGAAAATTCAGTCCATTATAAACGAACTGCCGATTTCTTAGCCGTTTACTATAAGTGTATGAAATAACATTAGTTAAATAATAGTTCGGATGGGATCATTACTATAATCGAGTATTCACTATATCCGGTTTCGTAATAGCGGGGTCAGAATTACTAAAAACCACTATTCCAAAAGCTATTCTTAATTATTGAGCCTATCGCATATGTACTATCCAGTCAGTAGAACTTATATCTCGATATCAAGCATATAGAGTTATGACAAGTTGCTTCAAAATTATTCGAAAGAGAAAAGATATAGGATTCGGTAAACAAAATTTCTTTCTGAAAGTTGTATTAAAATTTTTTTAACTTTTATAATAAAATGTAAAACAATGCTTTTTACTTTCAGATTGTTACACCCAATGCTTTTGAATTAAACAACAATGGAAGAATAAGTATAACATTTTCGACATCTTAAATTATGAAGATTGAGATTGACATTCCAGCATAGAAGCAGTTGATAAATTAGCTTCATAAGAAAAAGCAAGCTAAGCGAACATGAAACTATTGTTTAGAATGTCAGAAAGGGATGCAAATTATCTTAAGACATGAACTGTAATTTATTTTCCATGTTAGTCCTATAAAATCTTGAATCATTATTTGTTTTCAACAATTATGGAATTAGAAGTAGAGTAAAAGTATGTGTAGATATTTTTATAAATTCTGATTATATAGAGAAAGAAATAATTTCATCTTTTTAAGTACAAAAAATATTTTTTGGAGTTATAAATTTCTTAAACCAATTGTCTATAGAATGAAAATTTTCATAAGAATTGGATTGATTTATTCATAATATATATATATATATATATATATATATATATATATATATATATATATATATATATATATATATATATATTTAACCTTTTGGCAGTTTTGTAAATAGGCAAAGGATTCTCCTTGTACTCTGTATCTCTATCTTTTAGGTAAATAGGTTTTGCTACGCAGACAAAAACTTCTGTTTCATAGTAAACCCACAAAATGCTGGTGCTTTAAAGGGCATTAAAATGAAAACCAAACCAAAAAAACCATTAAATCCAACGGAAGACGAGGCGATCAATTCTTGTCTTGAAGAGAGAGAGCGCCGATACATCCAGCATCTCGTCTACCCTTGCATTTCAAAGTTAAGATGAAACCCAAGTTCACAAATGTTTTTCTCCGGGCAAATAAAAATGTGTCTAGTAAGTCGAAAGATCCGGTGATAACGGAGGATGTGGAAGTATTTCCCAGCCAAATCTCTGAGATTCATAGGTTTTCCCGGATCAGATAAATATACGCGGAATTACATAATGTATAATGGTTCGACTGGCTTTTCTTGGGTACGAATCGTTTTGCAGTGTTGTGCATCCATTTCGAAATTGTTTCTGTCAATCGTGTATACATGCAGTGTTTACCATACACAGATGAATTTCACACGTTCCAGTACTCTCAACTAGCCAAAAACAAAACACAACACTCTAAACATAGTAGCTACGCTCTAGAAAATTTAATAAAGGTTCTAACTTGCACTAACGATAAGAAAAAATTTCTCTTTGTAAACTAAACATCTGTGTTATAGTCCCTATCTGTGTTTGTTATAGTCCCTATCTGTGTTTAAGCTAACCATTCTTGAAGTGGACTGATCGTGAAGAGACGGTTCCAAATAAAACATCGAAGTCAAGCATCTCTGTCTGCTATCAGTCACCGGGTGGGTGACCACTTTGATCAGCCAGCGTAGAGATCGAGGGTGTGCGTTCTCGGTAGTCGTTAAACTGTTCGACTTCGTGCGCAAGTCGTCTGACTATCAAAGCAGAGGTGCCACCTCTGCAGAGGTTCATGGCATGTCTTCGGATCATCCTCAGGGATGTTTCCAGACCGTCGCCAATAGCCCATTGTGCAGCTCTAGTGCGACGTAAATAAAGTACCTACCTATAGTTAACCAATTGAATTCCTATAATTAACGTGAAGTTAAAGCCTATGAAATTTACGATAACGTCATAAGCATAACTCTTTGTTACCTCTTTTTTAATTTTTCTAGACTGTGGTTACTCTTTCCTTCATATCCAATGCTGGACGAAGCCATTTTTCACCTCAAGGGTGAGCGTAGTGAACGGTGTAGACCTGTGAATTTTGATTATGTACTTCTCTTACTTTCGAGATGGCATATCTATTCATAACATTGTCAAATTTTGGCGAGAACTGTGTTTTATGGTGGGGTTTTCATTTTACTGTACCATATAGAGGAAACTGATAATAAGGATCATATTATGCAGGGCAGGTCCGAGGTATAAGCCTGGTAAGCAGCTGCGTAGGGCGCCGAGTTTAGGGGCGCCCTACGCAGTAGTGTGGAAAGGCTAGATAAAAAGAAAAAGCTTTTTACGATTTAATTTTTCCCTTTCTAAAAGCTTTTTTCCTTCTTGCTAGCTAGCTGAAAATAACAGTTAAAACGCTCTTATTTTCCTAAAATAAAATGTTGAAATATATCTAATATTTTGGCAACCAAAAAACCCTACAAACTGTGTAGCTTTCCTTGTTTTATCAGTGTCAATGACATCCTGCCTTGTGATAATTATACGATCTGCAAATTCAAATGACGGTTGATTTTACTTTAACGTGTTTCTTCAATAAAACACTTTCGGGAAGTGAGAAAATTGACGTGTCTTTAATTGCCCCTCCCACTATGTTCTAAAAAAATTTTGTTACGTTTAGGTTGACGCTCTTTTATGGTAGGTAAAATAGGAAGTTGTAAATATTGGTGTAACATTATCTAACTATTAAAAAATAATTGATACAAAATTTATACGAAAAATAGACAAAAAGTGGTTTTTAGTTTCCCCGAAAAACTAACCAATTGCTTTGTTAGAAGAAGGGCATAACAAACACGTCTTGAATTTCTTGCAGCACAGTGCTTTTTGAGAAAGTATACATCTAAAATTTTTATTACTTTTTCAAATTTTAAAAATACATTAATTTCAGGTTGAAGTTGCTCTTAGATTCGTCCTTAAAGTAAATGCAAAATCTATTACATCCTTTCAGTTGTTGTAATATTAATTTAAACGTTTTATAATGATTTTGCTTTATTTTATTTTATCAATACGTGATTTCTTTAAAATGCTTCGATTTTAGTTTTAAAAAAATTAAAAAACATACAATTGATTTTCTTTTAATAAATATAAAATAATGTGACCTGTAAGATTTGCACCGATTTTTTTTTCTCGAAATTCTTCATTCTATTCCATTTTCTTTTACTTTTTGTGATTTTAAATATATATATATACTATATATATATGGGTGATTCTCACGAAACATGACAATTCGGACCAAAACATTTCTTCAAATTTAAAGACGTCAAAATAATCTAAATTTTTTTTTTTAATACTTCTTTAGTTACACTTATTAATATCTTACAGACAGCAGTCTAGTTTATTGACATTTGCTCGGGGAAAAAAAAAAAATTGAAATTCACCAAATCTTGAATGCCAGGAAAATGACATATTAGCTTAGAAGTTTAAAAGGCAGTCATTTTAAGTTAAAAATAAGTAACTCGATAAGAACTTAAGCCTTTATGTTAGATGGACCATAAATAGCTTAAATTAATTCTTTTTATCCACTGTAGAAAGAATAAAAAAATTTTTTGTTGCTGATATGTACAGAATAAAATTGTGGATAATAATCAATCATTAAATAAATAAATAAGTTTGATTACATCCAAGCATATTAAAATCATACATAAACTTGGTATTAGGTTAATATTTGCTTTCCTTCCTTACAGTATTAGCAGTTTGGCATTCATAAGCCAGGAAAACAACATCCAGGATAATGACGAATTCGTCATTTTATAGCATATAACTTTACTTTAAATAAATATTTTGGCCTAAGACGTTTATACTCTGTAGAAAACAACAGGATTTCTTAAAATAGCTCAGATAAATCTATGTAGTTTATGTTATTAATGGTTTCAAGAAGCCAGGAAAATGACAACACAAAAACCTACTCACAATGAAAAAATTTTTGAAATAAATTTTGAACCAGAAAATTGGTTATTTATTCAAGCAACAAGACATGTTCATATAGGAGGGTATCTAATCAATCTATTAACATAAGATATTGATTGCTGGCTCTATCTATTTTGGTTATAAACCACTAAATAAAAGTAGCCAGGAAAATGACAGGTTTTCTTGGGACAAACAAATTATTGACAGAAAAAATTAATTTAAACGAAGTTTTTGTAAAATAATTCCTTCTGCGTATATTCTAAAAATGCTTACACCGGTTAAGATAAAAAAAAAAAGAAAAGATATTGAAACACTTATAGGAGGTTTTGAAGCTAGTTATTATTGGAAACATTGTTTGGGACATGCCAGGAAAATGACA
The DNA here is from genome assembly GCA_949128135.1 of Parasteatoda lunata. Taxonomy (NCBI): domain Eukaryota; kingdom Metazoa; phylum Arthropoda; class Arachnida; order Araneae; family Theridiidae; genus Parasteatoda; species Parasteatoda lunata. Next base: position 73,327,632 of record OX421970.1, on the reverse strand, counting down.
TTTTGAAGTTCAAAAATTTTTTTTAACTATACAAAACAGTCAATGATAGTGCAAAGTTATTTTAAAATTCCAACAGCAATGCTATTTATTAATTTTTTAAAAAAAAAAAGTTCTTTTAGTATTATAGTATTAGATCTTGGAGCAAGGGACAGTGAATTGTCATATTTTGTGAGAATCATATATATATATATATATATATATATATATATATATATATATATATATATATATATATATATATATATATATATATATATATATATATATATATATATATATATATATATATATATATATATATATATATATATATATATATATATATACATATATATATATACATATATATATATATATATATATATATATATATACATATATATATATATACATATATATATATATATACATATATATATACATATATATATATATATATATATATACATATATATATACATATATATATATATATATTTATATATATATATATGTATATGCGAAAAAAAAGGGGAAAAAATGAATATTCATTTTATTCTTTATTTCCCCCCCAGTTTCTTGTTATTTTTCTTTTCCCTTCTTTTTTCATTGTTCTGTAATTTTTTCCATGTTTCTCTACATTTTGAACTTATTTTATGAGTTCTATTTACTTGCAGCTTATGCGCAGTAAATAAAACTTATTGTTTTTCTTCGTGCTTTTTTTCCTTTTTGTATTTATTTATTATGTTATATATATTACCACTTAAATAATTTGTGGTTGATTTTTAGTGTTGTGTTCTTACATCTTAGTCTTCCTTGCCAATACTTTTATCAATATTAAAATTATATCAAATTGGAACAAACTGAAAATTATGACACTGTTCGTTACCTCTCCTCTCGATAAATTACAATCTTAAATATATAATAATTTTTTCTTTAAATAGAGTTTAGAATACTGCCTTTTTTTTTATATTGTCCTTTTTTTAAATTTAGTGATTACATTTATATTATAGTTAGCTTATTTTCGCTTTCTTGCTGTTTTTATCTAACACTAATTATTTTAAAATGTCTTTAATATTGGACTAAAAATTATATGACTGTACTTATTTTTTTTTTCTTCCTCCTTACAACGAATAAAAATTTTGAAATATCTTAAGGTCTCAAGTTTTTACTTCAGTTCTAAGCATTAAATTTACATTCATTTTTAATTTTAGTGATTAATTGACTCTTTCTCCAGTTTCTTAAGATTATTGAACTAAATAAATGGATAAATTAATAATGAAATTATTTTTTCTCAAGTTCTATGAAGTTTGTTGCAAAAGCATAACGCACATTTCTTTCTATCTTAGCTTTTCCTCTTAAAATTATGTATACTTAATGACTTTTGTTTTTGAGAGAAATGTATTCATTTCATGTACAGAGCGCTAAAATAAATGAATAATCTGGCCATCCTGCTTAACTTATGATCTTAATGATTGGATCTTCACGTTGTAGAACTCAATCTTAATGGATCGAGGAGTTGACCTCAAATATGTTAATTAGTGCAGACGATATTTTTAATGAAACGAAATCATCTACAAAAACGTACTTTCTTTTAATAAACATACCTTTTTTTCGGTAGATTCAGGTTTCTGAGCCCCAAGATACTGGGTATGGCCACAATCTGGGAAATATGGTTCCCATATTTTCATTAGGAGAGTGATCCAAACCTTGGACACCTTAAAGTTCATTTTTCTTTTTACTTATTTCGCCATATCTCGAGAACTTTTAAAAAGTATTGAAAAACTTTCGCAAACAATTTTAAAATTCGTTTATCTAAAGATAATTCCATGCAAAAATGCATTTTAGTAAATATTAATTTTTTATTATTTAATAATAGTCGAAATGAATTTTTTTTTTTTTATCATGTATTTAATTATAGTGAATTGTAAGGGATTCATTTTTTTTGCCTCATTTAAAAGGCAAAATACTCCAGTAATTCCCGAGAAATGTAATTTTGAAATAGTCGTATTTTTAAAATTTGATTTCTCAGGAATTATTCGACCGATTTTCGACTATCATTAAATAAAACAATAAATATTTTCTTAACGTTATATCTTGCATGGAATTATTTTCGGATAAAAAAATTTCATAACTGTGCACAACAATTTTAAAATTGGACCATATATATAATTATTGGGACCATATTTCATCAAAAAAAGAGGTATGTTTATTCAGAGAAATTACGTTTTTGTGACTGATTTCGTAATTTAAAATATCGTTAGCATTTACTAATTAGCATATTTGAGATCACCCTCTCTAATTTTAAGTCAAGAACGTGAAGATGCTATTGCGTACTGGAAGTATTTATATTTTATAACCGTCATTGAACAGCGGACTCAATTTTTCTGTTTATGACTACTAATGTTCAACTCCGTAGCCTTGTAATTTTGAACCCAATCCAGAAGACAAGGGAACTCCTGGATCAAGCAACAAATTTGCTTTTGTGGACTTTTTGATGGAACCAACCCGCATTTGTGTTACATGGAGAGAAAGACCACGAGAACCTCCCACGGGAGGGGGACTCTAACCCATGATCCGTCTACCACTGAGGATATTTCAAGTTAGCACTGTGGTCGGTGCACGCCGGACGCGGAGTTCGTATCGATCTGCCATCGCTGGGATCGATCCCAGTTCACCTCTTTGGAAGACGAACGCTCTATCCCTTGAGTCATCGCGGCTCTACGTATTTACATCCGTCGTTGAACAGTCGACCCAATTTTGGGTTTACGACTAGTAATGTTCAACTCCGTAACCTTGAACCAATCCAGAAGACGGGAAACTCCTGGATCAGTATCCCCAGAGGCATTGATGTGTTATGAGAACATGGAGGACTTTGCAACTAGACAGATTTAATGTGCATTAGTCACCATTTACTACACGGAGAGTCTTCGTCTGGCCAGGGATCGAACCCACGAATCTTGGACATCGGCCCAGTGCCCTACCAACCAGGCCCATGCGTACTTATATAGTCATAATTATTACAGAACTTAATAATTTCATTATTTTGCTCTGTAGAATTTATAATAAAGTACATTATATAATTAGTTTATACCGCATTTTTTTTTAAATAAAAAAAACTGCTGATTTTGACTTATTCTTAAATTGTAAATAACATTTATTTTACTCCGTTCATATTTATTATCCTTCATGGAGGAGGGAGCCTAAAATATTTTTGTTTACACTTGATAATTAGCTCTGACATTAAGTTTGATGTTAGCAACTAAGTTTACCTGATTGTTAATTTTATATTATGTTCGGTAGTTAGTATTGCAAAAGTGTTATTTTCTTAAAATAAAAGATATTGTATATGTAATACTCTAAAGTCTATTATTATTTGATCAGAAACTGAAGAAATGTTTTTTTCCACCTTCAGATCCTAATTTTCCTTTTCCATCAAACTAAAATAATTCACAGAGTACCTTCACTCGAAAATAACGAATTTCTTGTTTAAATCTTTTTAAAATAATTGTAAAGTTCCATTTTTTGTGGTTAACTGTTTTTTTTTTCTTTTTTTTTTCCCTTCTTTCTACAGACTACTTTGAAAATTTTATTATGAAATGAATACACAAATGGAAGAACTTAGTTTTTAATTCTTATAAAACATATAACAGTGCACTGTACAAAAAATACATATATTCAGGCTCTAGAGAACAAAAACAATCGTGATTTTTATAATTACAATAAAAGGTAAACATAATTGTTTATTAAACTATTTCTGCAATTTTGCTTTTTTAAAAGAGAATTACTGTACACATGAAGCAGGCTAGAAGCTCCTATGTACACATGACAAAAGCACTCAATTACAAACACATTACAAACAGCACTTATTTCTTATATATATAGTATATGTATTCACCTATTGAGGTCAGTTTATTGGTCTCACATATTTAAATTATCAAGCCATTATGCCGGATCTTAACTTAGGGCAACTAAATTATATCAGATCGAAAGATTAAAATTTATCAATTTCTGTGCAAAACAAACAATTAATTCCCAAATGTACACAGCACTTACTAAAATCGTTAACCCTCCTCTTAACTTTCGAATTTTTGGTGCTGTAGTTACAAAATGGTGTTTGGCGTAGAAAAATGGCTACGTGCTACAAGATGAGATCACTTACAGTGCCATCTAGAGGAAAGATACAGGATAAGATATGGGGGGGGGGGGATATAAATTGACAAAAAAAAATGAACAAATTTGCAAATAAACTGCTTTGCAGACAGGTTGATGTGGGGGAAAAATATGTTTGGTTTTGTTCATTTGTTTGCCTGGAATTCCTTACCATAAAACAACCTTAGAAAGAAATTAAAAAAAAAAAATGTTAATAAATAAAAACTAGCTATCATAAGATACATTCATTTTTTTATTTTCAAAAACTTTTAAGCATTTGATGTCTACAAGATGTCTATTTGTATTAAAGCCATGAAGATTTACAATTTTGTAAATCAATTTATTCTGACATCTTGCACCTTTTTTGAAGAAAAAATGCTAATTTTGCAATTTTCCACTAGTCAGCCCATGCCTAGCCACTTTACTACACAAAGACACCATTTAACTATAGTAATTTGAAAGTTAAATGGATTATTACAGACTTCAGTAGGCACCCTATATAGTAGTGATTAATAAATCATTTAATTGCCAAATTAATTACAGCCATCAATATCATTAGAGTGATTAATGTAATTGAATATGATAGCAAAATAATCAAATAAATAACATTTTATAAACATAAAATATATTTGAGTAACAATTTATAATTGAAGATAAAAATGAAGAAAATAACAAGCTTAAATATTATGTTTGATATTTTTATAGCTACGAAAAATCTAGTTATCATTCAAAAATTTAATCATAAAAATGCATAAATATAAGCAAGCTATTCCCTTACAGAAATTTAATTGGCTTGATATGTTCATTAGAATTCATGTGATCATAATAATACACCACAGTAGGAACACAAATATCACAAGAAGGCTTGGATAAAGTATTAAATAACACCAACAGCATCATGGAATAATAATTATATTAAGAGGCCCACATTTGATGGCATCTAAAAGAATTGTATTTTTTATTAAATTAATATTTTATAGACTTTTTTTACGACTTACATTTTTTTCCGTAAAATAAACTAAACAAAAATTACATTATGAATTTTCAATAAACAAACAACAAAGTAAACTTCAAATGTTACTAATACGAGTTTAATTGGTTTTTGATAAAAAAAAATTTCAAATTCAACAAACTTCTGAGTACGATAATTTAATTAGAGTCTGGATAATAATCTATTTTATTTTATTACAAATGTGATTTTCGGTTAATTTTAGTAGAGAAATATTTTTTACGGAGTGCACAAAAAAATGTGAAGTGTTTAGATACCTAATATGAAATATAAAAAACAGTTGCATAAATCCTCAGCAGATTATGTGGTTTCAATTTTTAAGATTAAAATAATTTAGAACTAAAAATCACTGATAGGGGAAAATTTGGCAAGTCAAGCACGATATACAATTACTCGAGTCACTAAGGACAATTATATTGAGTTATATTTGTAAAAAAGTTACCTTTCTTAGTAATAAAAATGTCTTAACTTAATATTCCAATCGACAAATTTGCATTCATCAGTGACATACATTACGCTTCAAGTCCAAATTGTTTGCTATAGGTAATTTCAAATGATTTATATATTATTATTTTACAGAATTTGAAATTGTTAGGGTTGTATGTAAAATTTTTTCATCTTTCAATGATTCATGTCATAGGACTTAGAACATCTCACAACACTATTTTCTGTACACTTTTATGCAAATTTCTTAAATTTATAAAAAAATTTAAATCTTGAAATGTTTACATTGTTATTCAACCATCAAACTTGGGACTCTGATAATACTAATAAAATTAACATATAGACTAAAAAGAAAATAAAATTCGATTCATTTTCTATATTCAGAAACACCCCATACGACAATATATATAAAAATTTCAACAAGAATTTTTGCACGCCCAATAATATACGTGAGTCTTGATTAAGATTACAATTGATTTGGCAGCTAAAATATACATCTTCATTGTAAATGCTTTGGAAAAATTTGGACCATATTTACTCAAGTTCTTCTCATTGTTAGAGGCAAATGAAAATGGGTGTCAACCCTCATTAAAAACACATTTTTGTCAGTAAAATTAATACATTTTTTAACAAAATAATTAATTGAGATTAAGAAACAAATATCAACATTGATATATGTATGCACAAGTTAAAGACTGGAATGATATCTCATTACATAAATAAGAGGAGAGGAAAAAGAAAATAACAAATAGTTGTCCAAAAAAATACAGTCATTTGTTTTAGCCAGGTTAAGACACAATTCCTCTCTTTAACCACTCAATGATTCCATTGGGGAGCTACTGTGATGCTATTAATCTCCACAGAAGGCATTGAAATTCTGTTTCACACAGACGGAGAAGTATCATGCTGTATCTGGCATAGGCTGCAGTAAGCTGCTAATATCCCAAAGCTGAAATTTTAACGAGAAAATATTGAAATAAACATAAAGTGAAAGAGAAATATATTCTTTTGCGTTTATAATTTGTTTGTCTGAGCCTGAAATGATTTAATAAGAAAGAAATCAACACATTACAACTTTGATGCAGAACTTTTAAACAAATTTTTAAATTATTAAACAAATTTTTCATTTATTTGTATTAATTTAGGTCAAATTAAATGAAAAATATTATACTTAGCATTATAATGACTAATGGTTATGAGAAACAGCATAAATCATCAGTGTTCTTTTCGGTGTTAAAAGTATACACAGTCGAACCTCGTTGACTCGAAATAGGTGGGGCTGCCATAATTATTATTTTCATGGTGTATCGGAAATAATTATTCCGATACACCATGAAAATAATTTCTTATGTACTTAAGTACATAAATATTATGTACTTCATTAATGTATGTAAACAATACTCTTATGTACCAAACAAATAAAAAAATATATATATAATGTACATAACAGCACTTTATGCATCTTATTTTGAGCTGAAAAAGTCTGTAATAGATTATTGCTTTGTCTTTTGATTTTCACATAGATTCTAAAGCTGCAAAATCTCTTCTAAACAAGTTATAACAAAAGTTGAGTTTTCTTTTTGAATAAGAAAATTCTCTAAAGTTCTTATCAATGCAGCAGCATCAGCCATTGAAACAGTAGTTCGAAGAACTTCTTGATTTTGTTTTTTTTTCTTTCTCTGAAGATTCATTATTTTTTTCATCAAAAATGTCTGCAATTACGTCTTTCTCAGAAATAGCACCAGAAGTAAGAAGGTTTTCATCGATATTTAGGTAATCTTAAAATTAATTTTCATTTAGAAGCCCTCGTTTAAGAGCTTCATGAATCACATCAAATGCAGATTCCTCTTCCACTGATTCTGTAATTTCTGTTGCAACTGTGCGAAATCCCCCATGTCTGAAACAATTAGAAATTGTGTGTGCCAAAATTTTTTTCATGCTTTTCTAAGCAAAATCTTTCAAGAGATCGAGTGAAAATTCAATTTTGCTGTCATAACAGCTAATCATTTTACGTACGATTTCTTCTCAACAATTCATCTTTAAGATCTGTATTATTCTCTGGTCATAAGGTTGTAATTTTGCTCTCTGGTGGTACAAATACGTATTCCATCGCTTTAACTCCAGAGATTTCGTAAGGCACACTACAATTGTCCAGCAATAAACAAACCTTTCTTTTTTTCTTTATGAACTTTTTATCCAAATCATGGATCCATTTTGAAAAAAATGGCCTTATTTACACAGGCTTTTTTACTAAAAGAATAATTAACGCACAGTGTTTTTACATTTTTGAGCCATCGGAGCTTGGCGGATTTTCCAATGACTAGCAAAGGAAGCTTTTTTAACCCATCCCTACTAGAACGGTAAGTCTTTCTTTGCTGAATTTTCCACCTGAACTTTTTTCATTTTTAAAAGAAAGTTTTCAATTTGGAAGAGCTTTATAAAAAAGAGCAGCCTCATCAGCGTTTTGTAACATCAATATGTTTGGGAGTGTAATTTTTTTAAATAGAAGGCCAATTTTGTACGAAAAATGATCACCTTTTTAGGATTTACAGAAGATTCTTCACCGCAATTTTTTCCCCCCAATGATTCCAAGAACATCAGCAAAAAATTTTGCTTTTTCTTGAAGTATCAGTCTCGATAAAATTAAATTTAGATCTCTAACTTCACGTACCCATTGAAGTAAAGCCACTTCAATTTCTTCATGCTTTCCGGTTCTCTGTCGTTTTCTCTCTGGCTCGAACTGATTAGAAGTACGAGCAGTTTAAATTTTCTCACGATTTTTCAAAATATTTGAAAGCGTACTGATGGCAATTCCACATTTCTTTAAAATTTCAATCTTTTTTCACATACCATCAGAAATTTCATTAAAATTTTTTGCTTTGCTTCAAACAAAATAGAATGTTGCTGCCTGCGACACATGTTTAACCAACAAACACTATTGATCAGACTGAATGACACGCTCGCTCAAAAACTCACCCTAAAAAAAGCGAACCAAAGAATCGCTAGACTAGATACAAGTAGTTTAGTCCCCCTCACAAGTTACACAATTTGACCAATTTACACCGCTGGAGAAGAAACCAGTTTTCACTCTCGTCCTCACTCAAAAGGCATTCATTCCCCCAAGTTCAATGTGTAATTAATTTTGCACATTGTAATGAAACATTTCATTTGAAAATTTAAGTACACATGTTTAATATTTTTAAATTGACATAAAAAGAAAAAAAAAATGCTGAAGAACATACAGAAAATATCGAACTTAAGTATCTCATATGTTGAAAACTGCACATTATGCTGTTAATATTAATTACTACAAAGTAACTAGAATAAAAATCACAGATATTTTCATAATTAACATACATGCAGTTAAAAAAGTTACAATAGATATAAATAAATAGACATTCAGTAAAAGATTTACCTTAATGATTTTATCAACTCCGACAGTAAGTAAATGTGATCGAGTTTCATCTAAATCCATATGAATGATACTATGACGAGCATCATGAAATGAAGCTAATGAAACTTTACTGAAATATCAAAAATAAATAAAATAAGAAATATATAAGAATATAAAATAAGAAATTTAATTTATTTCAAATTTTTAAAAGAGGGAAATTTTAAATACAATCTATGTACCGTAATATGACCTCCCTGCCCCTCATTGCAATCCTTACAATATATAATCTAATACGTAAGTAAAGTTTTCTATTCCATAGATGCAATGTTATTTTAATGCCCATTAGAACATCTAAATTCAATAGTTCATTTCAATGCAGAAACAGATTTTTTTTTAATCTAAGAAATTTATGCAAAAGCAGGTATTAAACATTATTGGGTTTTCACACAAGATTTTTCCATTGACAATGAGTCAATAGATAACATTGAAAATTCTGGAGGAAATGATCCAACACTATTTTATTTGGCAGTTCAAGAAACATGAAACATTTTTCTAAGAATAAAGAAACAGAGAAAAGACAACCTATTATTAACCTAAGTTGCTGTATGTGCAATCTATGGTCAAAAAAATTTTTAAAACATTTTTTACTTTCCATTTTTGAGAATAAGAAGTGGATATTACTTCTGGGGATACTTCTCCTTTTGTTTTTCCACAAGGTTTGGTTTACAGCAAGAAAAATTTAAGTTTAAAATTTAAGTTTTCAAAGACCTATGCATCGTGTAGGGCTTTGCAAGGCCTTTATGCTGTTTGATACCTGTGTTGATCAGCGCCCCCTCTCCTGAGGGGCCTAGCATGACGACGAGTTAACCCTTACAGCAAGACAGTGCAAAGTCAATGGGACCAGGCTGGGCACATAATATAAAATATATTGTATCCTTGTGCGAAAATTCTAATCTCTGTATGCTTTGATAACCTTTTTAAATTTTTTTTAAAGAGTTAAATTTTCGATCACATTTTTCTTACAGCAAAATACATGAATAAAGCACAAATGAAAGTACAGAAATTGCTATACTATAGTTTCAGCTCTATGAATAAGAACCTTCCTTAGAGTCATAATTCCAAATGATAGTAAAAAAGTCAAACATGTGCAATGTGGTTTAACCAATAGGGACAGATGATCAAGTTTGAACAAGATAACTAAAGAAGAGAGATAAGAAACAGGTGTGTGCAGAAACCTAGGGTGCAAAAGATTAGTTTAAAATAGATTTCTAAAGATTAGGAAACGGTGGGATAATAGGACGATTATTAATTAAATAATTAGAATTTTCAAAATATGGAATGATTCCTAGAGATCAAGTCAAGTAGACGAGCACTGTTGAATGATTTTGGCAGAATTTCTGCTATTCTTATTCTGCTGAAATCATTTAGCACTGATTCATCTACCACTGATTCATCTGAAATCATCTACCACATTTATACTCATCTTCATCCCGTTGTGGAAGAAATGATTTACTTTGGAGTAATAACACATAGCATTCCCATTCTTGATTTTATTTTTGCTTTGACTTTGCAGCTTCCTGGGAGTTTGTTATTTACCGAAAATGGCTGCTATTACAGGCATAATGCTGTAGGATTAAACTGATATCAAAATCCGAAATTACTAAAATATTCAAGATCCGGAATAGCTTTTTGTGTTATTGCAATGTTTGTGAAAAGGTAACAAAACAAATCTGTCAATATGAAAAAGCCCAAAGGGTTTTCCAGATAAACATAATGAAACTGAATACATGGTAATCAAAAATCAACATTAACATGATAATGATTTGAAACCTATTCATTATGCACTTTAAAGAGATTACCTTTTTAAATATTCATGACTTTAACACAGAAGCAAGTTTTTGATAGCAACTTTATAATAAAACATAGTATTGCGAATTGTCTTAAGATATTCTATGTTTCTCTTTAGGGTCACTATATTAGTCCAGGTTTAAAAAAAAAAAAAATTTAAAAAAAATTAAAAAAAAAAAAATTATAGCATAGCATAAAATGTAAAGAAAAGAAAGAGGAAATAGAAACTTACTCTGCATCTGTTATGACAGTGTGACACTCATCACATACTCTAACATCAAACTCATATCCCATAATGGGGATTTTGCTTTGATTACTACTACATTTATCACACACGGCTTTGCCACATTTACGACAATGATGCTGAAACAGAAATAAAATTGAACTTTAATTTCATACAATTGCTTCACGAGTTAAAAAAAAAAATTCACTTCAATTTTCCTAAACAATAAATGTATATACATAGAAAAAGAGAAACTAGAGGAAATTCTGCAGACTTGTAAAATACTTATCTGGAAACAAGTCTAAGAAACAGTTTAATGTACAAAAATATCTAAGAAAAATGTAGCTTACTTTTAAAATGCGGTAAACTTTTCATTCATACATTTTTTACTGATGATCATATTACGCATAACATCTTTCGTGCAATAAATACAAGAAGCTTTAAGAGTGACGACAAATGATTTTTGATAACTGTAATTTTAAATAACTCACACCTCTAACACAGTCAAGCTTCAGGGATTTAGAATTAATATAATAAAGCAACATATAAATTGTGGCAAATCTCAGTATTTAGACTTAACATAAAAATAAATAATTAAAAGTCTGGAACAATATGTGGAAACTTCATTTTTTACTGTTTTAGAATTCTAGCTCAACTGGAAGGAGATAAATAATATTCTACATGCAAATAATTGCTTTATTGTGAAAAATAAAAATAAATAATCTATGTATATGAATCAAATTGAAATTATGCTTTAACAAAGAATAAAGTTTGAAAGAGAAGGACATTCTTTCAGCAATAAAATTTCTTACAAAATGCAACAACTTTAAAAAATTCTACTGCCTAACATATATAAACAATTGGTAGCAAAAAAAAAAACAGTCAAGGTTTTATAAACATTTAATACATACCTGCCGTAGTCCAATGGTTTTTTGGTCAACCATAGCTTTTATATTCCAAAAGAAGGGTCTGGAACACCGTTGGCAATAATCACTGTCTGCCCAGTCAGGTGTCTAGAATAATGAACTTCATTTAGAGAAGAAGAAAGCTTAAAATAAGAAAGTGCTAAATTTTTTCTGGCTTAAATTTTACTTTAGTAGTCTTCACTTATTTGTTCTTAATAAATTTGTGATTGAGTACATTTCTACAGAACAAAATTTTTGAAAACTGATGAAAAAGAAATATTTTTGATATTAGAAATAATGTAGAAGATTTTAGAAATTTTGGTTTTCACACAAAATTTAAAATATATAATAAATACAACTATTCAATTAATAGTATTAAACAGGGAATTTATTACTGTAAATCGTTCTGGTTTTAAATTTTAGCATTTTTTAAAACTGACTCTGGAATCTGACTCTGATGTGGAACTAAATTGCCAATTTGAAATTAAATACTTGAAACACTAAAATAACAATTTGCTCATTGAATTCCTATAAATTTTTAAGGAAACCTAAATAATTTAATGATATAAAACTATAATGACATCTTTATTTTTCAATGATAACTATAAAGAGTTTTAGGAGAAAGAAAACTATTTTATATAGTTTGAAAAATATTACTGCGGAGAGTAAATAGTTTAAAAATTAAATCACTTAAATTACTGAAAACAAATGTTAAAAGCCTCCTCCCTTAAAAGACAAAAGTTTCATTGTGAGGAATGGGGCTTCAATAAGTGGGTGATGTCATAATCATCATATAGGATGATAATACTTATCGCTTCAGTATGATTGCCATAAGAATTAAAAAATATTAAATAATCCATACGATTTAGTTGGTTGAATATCATACAAGTGGGTGTAAACTGCTTAAATAATTTAACTGTATCCAAAACAGTTAACTCACCTCCAACCTATTTACTTGCATGTTCCAAAAAACTATTGTACTATCTTCAGCTCCAGATATTAATTGTTTTGATGCATTGGCAAAACACAAAGATGTTACTTTATTGCTGTAAAAAATTGAATATCAAATTTCAATGTGAACAAAAGACATTCAAAAACAAATTTTATTAATGAATAGATAGACCAGAAGCCAAACTTGAGCGTATAAATCAGTTAAGAATTAAAAAAAAAATTTTTTTTAATTCTTTTAGCAAAATATATATATATAATAAGCTAACATAGTTACAAATTTTTGTTGTTGAAACAATTCACTTCATATTCAAATTGAACTAGAATTCTATTATAATGAAAAATTTGGAGAAGTTCGATATGGAAACAGAAGATGAATATTGAAAATCATGTATTATGAAAAAGCAAAAGATGTTGGTAACTATGCATTTTGTATTTTAATAGCACAGTGCTAGATCATCTTTTTTGATGCAAAGCATTGAGGATTTACTTTGGATATTTGAAATATTCAGAGTATAGAGATTACATCTGTCACTATTTTTCCAATAAACTAAAGTGATCGTTTTTTTTTTTTTTTTAAAATAATAATGTTTTATAATATATAAATTTTATTTTAATATGATTAATTCATCAATTTTGCTTCGCCAAATAGGTATATAGATATCTTATTTTAAAATTCACTTGCACTATTGCCCCAGATAGCTGAACTCCATTCTTTCTCTTAATTAGAAATATCATTTTATCTTAAATCGTTAGTTGATTCTATTGATTTTGAAATTTATTTCATTGATTTATATTTCTTTGCAAGTTTTTTAAAGCTTTCCTCTCGATCAATTTGAACTAAAATATTAAATTTTTCATTCAGGGAAAAAATAATAGATTTAATTTTAGCAGAAGTAGAAACCATGAAGATCAAACTAAAATGCACTGATAATAATGAAAAGGCAGATAAGGCAACACAAATACAAACTTCTAATTATTTTAATGAATTTAAAACAGCCAACTTTATTAACAAAACATTTTTTTATAGTTCACATGAAATATTCCTTTCATGGGTCTGTCTAGGTTTTTAAAAGAGGTACCTATTTTGTGACCTGATAATTTGTGAAAATCAAGAACTATATTAAAAATTCAACACAAATTTAGACATAATTTGTAAAAATGAAGAACTATATTAAAAATTCAAGACGAAAATGTTAAAATAAGAAAATATTTTCAAAAATTGTCACTACAAATAAAAATGTATGACTGGTAAATTTATAAATATATTTTTTCCATATAGTCAAAAAATTTTTTGCTATTCTAAAATTTTGGGCTTAAAATTGTATCCAAATTCAAAAATCCATTAAGGTCATTGTTCACAGTTAAATTTCAACTTGAATTTAATAAAAACATACATTTAACAGAACTAGCACTAATAGTTATCTTCATTATGAGAACATTTGTGACTGGGTCATACAGAAAAAAGATTCACAGAGAAAAAAAAAAAATTTTCATAACAAAAAATAATAAAGGTCTATTAGAATAAATTTAGAATAATGTTTAAAATAACAGTTCGAATTTAGACTTTCTGTAAACTTTACTGAGGGACAGCCTTGTCATTTCATTTTTAAAAAAAAGCTCGACTTAATATGGCGTAGCGAGAACATGGAATAACGAAAACAGGGTTTCCATGGTACTAGTGCTTTTTCTTCTACTTCAATTAAGGAACGGAGTAGCTAACTCTCCTTTTCTCCCGTGGCTTTTTGGGATCCCGGCATACCTTCAGCCAGGCATGGGGAGGAAACGAGCTTTCCTTACAAAGCCCGTGGGAAGCGAATTCTTCTACTACGTCATAATAGCAATCCAAGGGAAAAGTTCCATTGCAAATCGAAATGTGTAATTAACCCGGGGTTTATCCTTTTTACGGGGATACAACAACAAAATTTTAAGAAGCAGGGGGGGGGGGGATCTCAGAACTTGCTTTTTTAAAAGTATTTTGTGAAACTACCATTTTTTCTTAAGTTGAATTTGTGAAGGTACCGCTGAACGGTATTAAATTTGCCCTGGTTACACCCCTGCCCTTCTATATAGTAACACAGTATAGAGAGTTTTTCATTTTGAAGCTCTATTTATGATATTTCTCAGAAAATACGTAGTTTATGATAAGTAATCTATTATTTTTGGAATATCCAGGGCGGAGGGAGTTGCTTGCCTTAGAGTGATCACTGGACATGACTACTTGCAGGCCCATCTGTTTAAGATTAACCTAGCCAGTTCACCTCTTTGTGTGCTCTGCAACACTTCGTCTATGACTGGGGAGCATCTTTTTGATTTCCCCTCTCTTCTTGACATTCGTTCCAGTGGAGACTTCCGTGCCCTCTCACCTTCTGGAGCTACTTCACTGTTGTATTGGACTGCAAGACGCCAAGACAATGGCAAGCATAATTTAAAAAAAAAATAAAAAATAACAAAATTTTTTTTTTTTGAATATCAAGTTTCGAAAATCATTCATCATTAGATGAAAAATTATCTAATGTTAAACTTTTGGTATTAATTACACTCATTTCAACTAAAATATATATATATATATATGCTAAAATAGAATGTTTAAGCTTGTTTGAAATAGAAAACTTTCTTTAAATAAACTGTGTGCATAAGAGAAGTTTAATTTGAATTCATAATTTTTTTTAAAAATCTTAATAGTTTAAAAAAAGAAAAAAAAAAAGTGGAAAGTAAAAGCATAATTGTAATGTATTTGGTTCAAAGTTCTTGTATATATTTGTCTTTTTATTTTTTAAATAATACATATAAAAAGAAGAGTGTCTTACTGGTGTCCTTGCAATTCATAAGCTGTACCCTGTTGACCTCCTATGTCCCAGACAATTATTGATTGGTCAAAACTTCCGGAAAATAAGAGCTTTCTTTCAGGATCCCATGATAAACACCTTATACTACCTGTTAGTAATATATAAAGCATTCTATAGTTTTACTGAATCTAAGTTTTATATTATAACAGTAATTTGCGATTCAATTAAAAACAGTTAAGCAAACTACGAAAAACATAATTGTTTTTAATTTAAGTAATAACTAGTACATTTGATTAATCGTAGTCTAAGCATATTTTATTTTGAACCAAAATTATGATAAGGGTGGGCAACCACCTGGAGCACCAGGTTGGGGGGCACAGAACGAGACTTAGGTTAAATGTTCTCAAAATTTTTAGATCTCTCCATTTTTTTTTTGTTGCTAATATTGTTTGCTTGAAAAAAATATTTATAGGTTTTTATTTTTTACTTATATATTCTTAGACTAACTTTTTATATGATTTAAGTTCAATGAGTAAAAGTTTTACCAAAAATGGAAAGAACAGCATGCAGTAGAAAAGCTACATGTTTGACATTGAATAAAAAGAGTTTTACATTTCCAAGGGGTGAGGTGGACTGCAAGTTTCATGCAATATTCTCAAAGAGTGAATGCCAGACAAAAACAATGAGAACCATGTGAACTCTTCATTAATTCCTTTTAATTTATTGTCTCATTACTTTTATGAAAGCAAAAAAAAATTTTTAAAAATAAAACATCACTTTGAAACTTAACTTTACAATCAAAATTTTTTTTTGTGTTAGTTTAATTCATTTTTTAATCTAAGATAAAAAAAAATTAAAAAAATGAATTACTTTTTTTAATGCTACGACTCCATGTGTCATTCATTATTTTATGATATATGGTCTTTTTTCTTTTTATGAGGAATGTAAGAAAACCAATCAATGAATAGGTGTATTAACAATGAATCAGCAATAAATAGCTGAAATTAGCTTATGGGCAAGTTATTGAAGGGCGCTTTACTGAAAAGTCGTATCAGTGAATAAGTTTATAAATGCCTACAAATTTTTATAAAATTACAAATTATGTGACGGCAGTCAACAACAATTTTTCATTTTTTAAAATTAATTTTTAACAAAATGACAACATATCAAATGCAAAATACGAAAATTTTTATTGAAAATAAAACCGCAAAATAATTAATTTGAAAGAATCTACAAAGCTGCTTGATTGCCACTGCTATATCATGAACATTTTCCTTTAATGCTTAGATATTTATATGCCATATATGATAATGCTCATTTAGAATATTACCCGAAATAAATATTTGTTCTAGAATACTAAAGGTGATATTCTCATTAACGGTTTTCTCTTTTAGCATCAAATGCATTGATTGTGATTTATCTTGTTCTAAATGGGCAGTCAGGGTTGAAATAGAAAAAGATATAGAATAAAAGAAGCAAGTTTCTACAGCATTATGACAACACCAGCAAAACAATTCGCGCTATTTTTTATTTATTTATTTACTTTAAAAAAAAAATCAGTTTTTCTTCTTCAAAAATTCAGTTTTAAGGACGCAATTTTCAGTATTGCGTAAACGTCTTCTGCTGGCACTGATTGGCTAAATTATTTACAAACATTAAGAACATACTTTGAACCAAAGGAAGATTTTTTAAATCATAAGACTACAGTATTATAATATATTTATAATAATAATACTACAGTAGTAAAATACATTATATAATATATATTAGAGATTGTAAAATAATACTATTGTAAAATTTCCTAATTGTATTTATTGTAAAACTTCCTAAACACTACAAGAATAAGATTGATGTATTTTGTGACTTTTTATAAAAATTTATTTTATAATAATTTAATATTTTTTAAACTGCATTGAATAGCAAATTTTAAAAAATTCAATGCATTTTCCTTTAGTTCTACATACACAATATATAAGCTACTGGTTATGTAGGAAATGCTAGCATTGCATAAGATACCAGGTATTTTCAGATTACATTGCGTACATTGAAAAATGTTCTTTAAGCAAAATGTGAAAGTATGGTACAGGTGTGATAACAGAGGAAGAAACAGCATATTTTTCCTTGGTAAGGTTTTATTTCTTTAAAGAAAATTACTGAGCTGACTACCAAATTAAAATTTAACATTTTCTTTATATTAAACAATAAATATTTTAAGCTTATTTACCAGCTTTTTAATTATTATTAACTGATTGAGAAAAAAAAATCAGTCTAGAGAATACAAGAGGCAAGCACAAATCAAGCAAATCATCTTCTATCTTTATAATAATATCAGTGTAAAAAATATTGGGCAATGGCTCAGCTGGGTCTTTATCCCTGAATAATTACATGGGTGTCACTAAAAATGTATGTCTTTTTACGAAAACAAAATAAATTTATGAACAACTTTTGCACTTTCAACTTGTTAAATAATGCTTTCAACTGTTTAATAATACTGAAATAATTACATCCCTACTTTGTGGAGTTGACATTTAGCATTATACAGAATACCCAGGCAATGTGTGAAATGTTTAACCACCTCACACTTTGACGATTGATTTTTGGCATTATACACATACCCAATTTTTAACTTTACTAGTAAAAAATTGCATGCAAGAGTACCGTAAATATATTAATAATTATCTCAAATATAAGTAAAATAAAAAAGACATTATAACCACATAGAAAGCATTGGAGAGAAATAAAAAAAATATAGATTAAGATTTAATTTTTATAACATATATGAAATATGTATGGTGTTACTTCCTAACATTTACTCATATGAACTTCACAAAGCTATTTTAGAAAATAAGCAATTT
Organism: Parasteatoda lunata; assembly: GCA_949128135.1. NCBI lineage: Eukaryota > Metazoa > Arthropoda > Arachnida > Araneae > Theridiidae > Parasteatoda > Parasteatoda lunata. The sequence goes on along the minus strand of OX421970.1, from coordinate 73,309,086 downwards.
CTTTATTGACTGTCAAATACATAACCTAACAAAAATGAGTAAGTTATTTTTGACTAATACTTGTATATTAAAGACACTTGGACATTTGTTTATAGTATATGAGTATCAACATTTTGGTGGTAAGTTTTAAGATGCAAGATATTTTCTTCCAATACTAGAAATAATGCAATTAATAATATGCACAAGAAAACTAATAAATATAGAGCAAACAAATTCAAAGTAAATTATTTGGCAAATGAAATTTTAATAACAATATAAACTTCTGAAATTCTGAGGTGTACATAAAAACAATATATTTTTGCGTTAACATGTTTTATATGCAAGACATTTTTAATGGTTAGTTCGAAGTTCAACATATAATTTTGGCTTGCAATGAGTGTCTGAATTAGAAAGAACCTATTTAGAAGAAAGAGCAAACTAAACTTTAATTAAATAAGTTTCTAAATAAGACAAAATTTAAAATTTCAGAAATACCAAATTTTTTTTAAATGTCCTTATTGCATTTATAATTTCAAAATGTAAAAATAAAACAAAACCTCAATAAAAATAAAATTTTATAGAAAAATTAAATTTTTATTAAAACACTTCTGTAAAATATAACTTTAATTCTTAATTTTGGTTCTAATTTTGGTTCAAATAGGTTAAGTATAAGATTTGATGATGAGTCTTTCTCCAGCATATTACTAATTGCACTCTTTCTAGATTTAAAAGAAAATGTTTTGCAGTTCAGAAGGTCATATAGTTTTTGGGCAATCATTGCACATATAAATAAATACCTATTATATCAAATATATGAAAAAGAGTGTGTGCGTATGTGTATATATTACATATATACACATATATATAGCACAATAAAAAAAAAAATTCTTTTTTCATTATTCCGTAATTTTTTCCAGTCTCTACTTTTTAATTATATATATATATTGTAAAAATTTTCAAATTTTTAAGATAAAAAAAGTAATGGAAAATTTCACATATTATTTTAGAGACCTATTCCAGCACATTAAAACTATCACTTTATTAAACACAAAAACTAGCAAAAAATTATTAAAAGAGATACAAATGAAACAATATATACACAGTAAAAAAAAAAAAAAAAAAAAAAAACTTCATTTAACCACAAATTTTATTTTAGATAACTATATAATTAAGATAACTATATAATTAAGATAACTATATAATTAAGATCAGTTCACATGCTTTGTTTACAAGAGTAGAGTTTTCTTAAAAGGGGAAGGGGGAAAAATTCATCCTCAACGCAATACCTGAATGCCTCTTTAAAGACGTAATTGGTTTGTAGCCAGATTCTTCTAACTTTAGCATAGTAATTTCACCAGTATCATCACCGATAAATACATGTTTTGATTGAGCATCAAACCTTTATAACAGTTAAGTATTTATACCCATTTTTTTTTATATAATTTACATGCTACAGAAATATAAATAATATTTTAATGTAAGCTTTAACATAATTAATTTCAGCATAAAAGAAAAATACAAAAGCATTGGATAAGGATAGGAGCAATTTAAATAAAAGGTTGGCAGCATTGTTTGGGTGATAAAATAGAAAAGCAGTAATGGGACAGAAAAAAATATAAATTCTATAAAAATACGAATTCTGCAGAAAAATAAATAATTACAGTTAAATTTCTTTATTAAAATCTATATTTGGCTTTTAATCTTAAGAAAACAGTAGAATTATCTTAAGATTAAAAGTAAATTTTTAATAGTACCTGAATGTCCTTTTAAAGTAGTAATAGGTTTATAGCCAGAGTCTTCTATCTTTAACATAGTAACTTGGCCGGAATAATCGCCGATAAAAACATGTTTTGACTGAGAATCAAACCTTAATAACAAGTTAAGTGCTGATAACTAACACATTCACAACAGAATCAGTATTAAACAGCATCAAAAGCAAAAAACTCTACAGATAAAATGAAACATGCAAAATATAATATCTAAATGAAAAAAATAAAATTACTAAAAAACCAAAAAGAATTTGAGAAACAAAATTATTGAATGATTTAAGCTTAGACAAGTAAATAAGAAAGTTAGCACAAATTGAAAAATTGTTTTGGAAAATGACATCGTAAATGCATTTTCTCCAAAAAATATTTTAACATTGAATTTAAAATATTATTCAGAATAGATTCATCCTGCATCTGCACCCATTTTTCAGAACTTGTTTTATCGCCAAACTTGGCGATAGGTGAGAATTTGGCTTTAGTTGTAATGCTGTTATCACAGAGAAATTATGAGAGAATCTGACACATTGAATAATATAGGCAAATATAGTACGCTATAGGTACTGATGGAAGATATTTATGTTTTAATTATGCATATGACAGTTTTATAATTGCGTAGATCATGAAAAAGAGGTCATTTAAGGTTTTAATGCTTTATTTGACACTACTGAAACTGCGCAGATCGGAAAATTGAGATTATATTGGAGTTGGATAATTGACGTTATGATGTATATAACCGGTTTCCATGTGCACAGTATTGAGATGCTTAATTTTTTAACGGTGTTTCGTTTTTCTACAGAAATTTAAATTTCGGTTTTGGAATAGAATTTTTTGTGGGGAGCTTTTTTTCTTCTGTAGAATGAATTTTTGGTATGTGTAATTGGGTTTTGTAAAGTGATTTTGAGTATGAATGTTGGATGTGGCTTTTTGAATTGCGTTAATATTCTTTACAATGGAGGTAATGATAAGAGGTTTTTAAGAGAAGTTTGTATAAGAAAAAATGGTTTAAGGAGTGCTTATAGAACTGGGAAACAATATAGCTTTTCTTTATAAATTATTGACGTGCCAGTAAAGTGAAGCTAATAATAAAACTACAAATTTAATGTTGTAAAGCTGTAAATTTAACGATTTTGCATTAAATAAGAGTTTGTTTTTTTTTAAATTTACTCAGGGTTTCATGGAGATAGGGGAGCAAGTAATTTTTTAATAGTTTTTGCAGAAATTAAATTCATGCTACAGTGAATCGCTTTTAAAAAAACTTTTATGTGTGTAGTTGATATTTAACATCTTTTGCTTTATTTTAGGGGATTTCTTGCTTCCTTTTTTTAAAAATTTATGCAGAGTAGTAGCAAAACTGTTGCTGGGGCCATGATTCAACATAGATCTGCAGTATATTTATGGAATGTTAAGAAAAAAGTGTTTGTAACTTAAAATTTACCAAAAAAAATGGGTACAAGTGCATAAAAAACTATTGCTACAGGTTAATGATTCAATAAAGATCTGCAAAATTTACCAAAAAAATAGATGGAGATGCATTATAAAACTGTTGCCTAGAAGTAATGATTTGATATACATCTGCATAGCAGCCAACTCTTCCGGTTTTCTCAAAGATTTTCGTTTTCATATTTAAAGTGGCATTGACACTCATGTTATTCCATTAAACGTTTTAAATTATAATAGTAATTATATATGAGTTTGACCACCATTACACATAAATAATTACAACAAATATGTAAAAGCTTGATAGTCTTTACAATAGCAAATTTCAACCTGATTAAAGTATAAGTATATTTATGAGTAAGATTGTTTTTCGGTAATTGTTTTACAACCACTTGGAAAACCAATTCTCGAAGAGAGTGAAAGTTGGCAGGAATGCATCTGCAGTATTATCGTTTTATGAGCTGTATTTTAATGCTAAATAATGTCTGTTTTTACAGGTAACTTAATTTAATAAGATTGCAATATTTATTCCTTTATGGCATGGTAAACAATTGGCACCGATGAAACTGTGCCAAATGTAGTTGGCAATGAAAAAAGAAAAATCACCAAAAAATGTATAGAGATTCATAACAAATCAGTTCCATTATATTAAGACAATTATTAAATTGTAAATGAATTTAAAAAGTATTAGTATAATTAATAATGTATGGTGCACAAAATAAGAAATGGACTGTTTTAACTGTTATCTACTGATTGGATTTTCCCGGTCTAGGATTCAATCTTAGAAGTTTAAGGAGGTGACCTAAAATATGTTAATTAGTGCAGACAATATTTTAAGTTACGAAATCACACACAAAAACATATTTTCTCTGAATAAACATATTTTTTTCAGGACGGATTCGGATTTCTGACCCCCCAAATATAGGGGGTAGATGCAATCTAGAAAATATAGTACCCTTGATGAAAATTTTTCTTCGCGTATTTCCCCATATTTCTAAATTTTTTTAAGGGAAAAGATAATTCTATGACGCCCGGCAGCTGAGCGGTAGAGCTTTGCGCTGTTGTGCCACAGGTCCCTGGTTCGATCCTCAGGCCGGGCAAGGTTGACTCAGCCTTTCATCCCTTCAGTGGGTCGATAAATGAGTAACAAACATGCTTGGGAACTAAACACTGGGGGTTCTGCGTTCAGCTGACCACCTGACCGGAACATCTGCTCCTGCACCCCAGAGCCTAAGGTCAAGAAAACTGAGATGGGCACAGTAGGCCTTGGCACTCTATGGGCTGTCGCGCCGCTGAGTTTAGTTTTTTTAGATAATTCCATACAAAACATAACTTTCAGCAAATATTTATTATTTTATTTATTAATAGTCGAAAAAACTTTGAAGATGTAAAATTTTTTACATTTTAAAGGAAGTAATTTTACACCAAAAAATACAAAATTTGGCAGAAATCGGTCAAATAGTTCTTGAGAAATTAAATTTTAAAAATATGGCTTCATTAAAATTCGATTTCCCAGGAACTATTCAATCGATTTTGTTCATATTTTCCTATTAAAAATCAATTCTTAAAAATGAGGTAAGAAATAGTATACCTTACAATTCAAAACTTTTTCGACTATTATTAAATAAAATAAAAAATATTTACTAAAAGTTATATTTATTATAGAATTATCATTGGATAAAGGAATTTTATAGTTGTGTGCAAAAAAAATTTCAGTTTTCTTAAAAAGTTCAAGAGATATGGCAAAATACACAAAAAAAATTAACATTAAGGGGTCAAACTTTAAACCGCTCTCCTGACCAAACTATGGTGACCATATTTTTCAGAAATCTGAATATGTCGAAAAAAAGGTATGTTTATTCAGAGAAAGTATGTTTTTGTGCCTGATTTTGTAACTAAAAATTTTTTCTACTATATACTAAAAAATTAACATATTTGAGGTCACCCTTTGAATCATTAAGATTGGGTTCTAGAACATGAAGATACAATCATTAGATCAAAAGTTATTTAAGGTGGACCATTTTTTTAAAAAAAATTTTGTGCATCTTATATATCAGAATTTAACCTTTTGATCAGTAATCATGAACTTAGTTTAGAGTAGGTCACTTTCTTGATAAAAATATTAGTTATTAAAAAAAAAAAAAAAAAAAAAAACTTTGCTGAACAAAAAAAAAAAAAAAAAAAAAAAAAAATTTTGACAAAGAAATTTTTGAACAAAATTGCCCCTGCAGCTAAACAGTTAAAAGTTTAAGCAAATTTTACTATTTCTTAAATAATAAAATTAGAGATAACATAAATATAAGAGTTAGCTAAAAACAATGTTTCAACACTTGCTTAGGTTTTTTTCATCTCAATTATACAAAAAACAAATTTTAAAGTAGACAAAAAGTTTAAATTTTAAAGTAACATATTCTAAAAAAACTTATAAGCAACTAAAACAAGCATTTTCAAGCTTTATGAAACTAATTAGAAATTTTGGTTTGAAATTAAAATTACAAGTATGTGTCTTGAAAATGTTCAGAAATGAAATAGAATTTAAATGTCTCCAGAAAGAGACATTGAACAGATAAGTAAGTAAAGTTGAAAATGCTGTTTTAAAAAAAATAATAATAAAATTGAAAAAATTTTGATGAACACTAGTTTAGTAATAATCTGAATCCTACTTTCTTCCAATATAAATACTAGAGGGAAAAGTTTCTGAAAAATGTCTTCTTAGCTGCATGCATTCAGGAAGAAATTTACAACAAACTGGTTGTAAATTTCTCAAAATCAAAGATAAAAATTTAGTTTTAAATCCTAATCAAAAATTTAAAATTAATAATTGCTATTATAAATAAAAACTTTATAGGAATTATTTCATAATTACCAAAAAGTAAAATGTAGACAAAAACTCTAAAATTTACAAATTTTTATAAATTGTAACAAAGAGATTATAACAATTTAGTAAGGAAAGTTTAAATATAAAATATTACAATAAGTTATTTGATATATTTTCAATAGAACAAAACTCCTACATGTGCAATAAAAGAAAAATATTATACAAGATATAATAAGGAATAATACATTCTACAGTAATCCCCTAACAACTTGTTTTTAAAAAATGAAGTAAAGAAGAAACAAAAAGATGAAAATGTTTCATCATTTATTATTTTCCTTTTCTCCTTGGCCTGTGGAAACATAGGTTTATAAGAAATGTCTTGGCTTAGGCACTTCCATTCTTTCCTACCATTATTTTTTTAACAAAATAGGTATTAAATTGTTTTAAGTGGGATTTCGTTACCTGTATATATTGCAATTAAAAAGTAATTTTTGAAAAAGAAAAAAAAAGTTGATAATGCAGCAACTTCAAATCATTGAAACAAAAGTTCTTTTAGTAGCCAAATGATTATTTTTATCATTAGCTATGAAATAACAAATAAAATTATCTTTTTTAGAAAATGAAAATAAATGAAATTTTGGAAGGATACTGTAAAGCTGTGCACCAAGCATTACATTGGAAGCCTCCTAACCTTTGGCCAGTTTCTGAGCAATGCCATTGAAAATATTTATCACGACCAACACTTAAAACCCATTCAGACCACAATGAAAACACAATATCAGCAACACGACCTTGATGAGCTGAAAAATGAAACACATTCTTAGATTACAGAACTTAATCATTTTAAATATTTGGTTTACACGCATAAAATATCAAAAATATTCCAGAACTGTGGAGTTTTATTTTAAATGTCTGTTTTCAGAATTACTTTGAGACTGAATTACTCGAACCCACACTGAAGTGGGTCTCACCATAGCTTCGTCAAAAATAGAAATTTAATACCTTACTTACATTTTAAATATTAAACATTTTTTGTACAAAATAAGCCAAAGCAAAAGCATTTCTTGAAAGGAAAAATTAACCATTGAACTTAAAAGTTCTTTAAAATATGCACACATTATAAATGCCATTTTATATAAAAAAATAAATAAAATTAAACTCCTTTAAATACTTTCTTTGGACTTTCGTTATTTATTCAGTTATTTCAGAGTTTTATTTTGTAAATAGCCCTGATACTTAATTATAACAAAACAGAAATTACATAATTTGAAATATATTCCATGAATTTCATTATTAATGACTTAACATATAAATGATCATAGATGATTATTTTGAATGCAAAGTTATTTTTTTTAACAATAAATAAGTACAAGAGTCAATTGATGATGACAAGATTTCAAATTCTGCAGAGGTTTAAAAACTATAAATCTTGTCCCTCACATTCTTTGAATGTTAAAACTAGTTATTTAGTCACCAGTTTTTATTCATTAAAGAAATAAAAAACTTTGCTTAAAAAGAAGAAAATTTAATAAAAAATAATACAACAAAAACAAAGCTTCCCAACCTTTCTGCCTTCCCCATTTATATTGCACTTGTACTGTGATTTTTAGTTAGGGTAAAAAAATACAAAAAAATTAGAACCATTAATCAATGCTACAGTGAAACATGAATTATTAAGTATTATTTAATAAGAACCTGTTTTGAAGCATATTTCATGTTTATTTTATTTAATATATTAATTCAGTACTTTTTTTTTTATATCTGCAGGTATTTATTTTTCATATTTAAAAAGCCATAATTAAAATATTTTAAACCATTAAAAATAAAATAGTATACAAAACCTAAATAGGAACATTACCTTAAAAAAGTGGGTACAAATTAGGCAACAGTGAAAAAAATTTTGCATTTCAAAACAAAAAAGAAAAGTTGAAACAATATAGGACTAGGGTAAAATAGTTGTAGTAGAAAATTAATTCAAATGAAAGACATCCTATCAAATTAGATATAAAAATATTAATCTTAGAAAATGCGCTGCATGCTTCGAAGAAAAGGTAAATTGTTAAGATAAAACAATGGATAAAATTGCTAACAGAAAGAAAGAAAAAAAAAACTTAAAATACACAGTTGCTCATACAACTAAATACACATTTTTATGAAATAATTTAAAAATATTTTATTGGAAAAATTTGTTTTAAATCAGCACATATATCTATTGATAAAGTGACACAAAATTCTGTTTAGTTCAGAGAAAAATAATTAAATTACCATAATTTTATAATGAAATAACAGAAAAGACTTTTAAAGATAAATAAAAAAATAAAATAAAACTTTTTGTTAGGTTCAATATAATCTATTACATTTTTTTTACCTAAATAATTTCTTTGATGATTCATTCGGTTATAATCTTCAGATAATAAAAATTCCTGCAATAAGCAAAAGTATAACAAACTTTAGATAAAACACTTTATATAAAACATAACTTAAGTATAAAAAGTAAATTTTTAAAAAATATAATAATTATATATATAAATTATATTATTATTATTTTATTAATTATATAAAAAAATAATAAGTACTAAACTTACTGATATAGTCCCATTATCCATACCCACAAATAAACGCTTTGTTTCCTCGCTATATACAATACAAGTAGCAGGTGCTGAAAAATAAGTTATAATTGATCATCACTTTAATCAATAATTCTCTGAGTTTTGAAAAAAAAAAAAGAGAATATTATTTACTTACAAGGCATGTAGTGACATATGCTAGGCCAAAATTGTCCTGTGTCACGTTTTAACCAAACTCGCACAGTCCTTCAAAGAAAAGACCATTTAAACTATATAATAATAAAAAAATAGCCAAAGCAAAAAAATAAAAACAACAAATTAAAGTAAAAGAAGTAAAAGACTATTTAAATTGTCAGTGTAATAAAACAAATAGCCAAAGAAAAATAACCAGACCATAACAAAGTATAGGGAGAGGAGTAAAAAGACCATTTAAATTGTCAAAGTAATAAAACAAATAGCCAAAGCAGAAATTTATAGAGCATTACAAGTTATGTTATAAGAGGGGGTAAAAGACCTTTTAAATTATTAGTGAATGAAAGAAACAGTCAAAACCGAAGAATAAGAGCACAACAAATTATAAGGAGAGGGGGTCATCTCATAAATTTGAAAACAGTGGTGTTTAAAAAAATTTAGTTAAGAATTGAAGATCCTAGTGAAAGAAGGTGACATTTTTGACAACAAAATACCTTTATAACTCTACGTATTTTTGATTTTCAATATTAATTTGAGTTATTGAAGTTTCCAAGAGGTTCAAATTATTTATATTTTTTTGCACAAAAAAGTTTTTTTACATACTTATAAAACATTAGAGACTTGTGCATTGAAACTGTAAAAAAAAAAAAAAAAAAAAAAAAAACATTTGAAACACTTCAAGACTTAACATCTTAGTTTTGAAACAACGGACAAGTTAATGAATATTATTGTGTGGGTTAAATTTGAAATTTGTAGAACATAGATCACTAGCAAGCAATGATTTGGAATATGTCATGTTTGACTATTAAGAGAATAAATGAAAATTTTGAACAAAAATCTGACTTCTTTATAAATCATCAAATGCCTTAAACTGAAAATGTAACCGAATTTGACTATGTTTTACAAGGCACATTCGATTAAAAAAAATGCGTCTGATATTCAGATTGCATTACATACTGTTAAATATGACTATGTATTTATAAAGGTAACATTATTGCAGTTGGCTAACAACAAACATCATGTGAAATAACATGCATTCAGATTACTGAACAAAACTAAAACCAAGAAGAAAGTGAAAAATATGCAATTTAACTGCAATATAAACTACCTCTTACAACACTTCACAAAAAGAGTGAATAATTTTCAAATAAGAAAAATATGATTGATGAACATATGAAACCCTTTAAAAGAAAGACAGAAAGATTATGATTATACAGGAAACTCTGATTTCTAAATGAAGGTGCAATTTAAATTTCAATTTCTCAATAGTAAGTAATCGATATTTCAAAATTCTTTTGACCATAGATTACGTCTAAGATCGCCTAGGTAAAGAATATGTAGTTGTATCACTCTTTCTTCCTTCAGAGAAAATTGAAGATGTTCAATGTTTATTGAGGAGTAAAATGATAAATGAAAAGAAATAGTGGTTTGAAAAATTTTCTCAAGATTTTGTTATCCATTAACAAAATCTTGGGAAAATGTTAGTTTTGAAAGTGCAAAAATGTCTAATTCCTATTTTTAAAGTGATTTATTATCAAAAAAATTAAACAAAATTTCAGTTGCTATCAGGGATTTCTGGGAGGGGACAATTCTCATTTTGCGGAATTAAATTCCTAATTAGACCGAATCATAAATTAGTGTTTGCTGTTTTTTTTACATATAATGGAAGAAACATCAAGAGCGGAATTTTTTAAGCTTAAATTATTACTTTATCTTCAGACATAAGAGAACGAGACTGCAAAAAGTTAAAATTTTACTGAGAATAATTTTTTTCTAAAAATCACATTTTTGAAAATATACTGAATGGCCAAACAAAATTTGCTGATTAACGAAATTCTTAAGCAGGTCACAGCGACCTCTCATCCTGGCACCCCTGTTTGTTATATTAGAATAAACAATTCCGTTTGGGCATTCAAATGGACATTAAAATAACATTACAACTATGAAACAGCAAACGTGACTTCATGCAGCGATCAATATAATGGAAGGGTCCCACTAAAAGGAGGTTTACTAAAGAGCTAAGAGTATACTATTTAATTTATGTTGTTTTATTTAAGTTATTTTTTGGTCTCTAAATGGGTTTTTCCTTTAGCCTAAACTGGGTTTTTTATTTGGCTTCACACTACTAGCAATTCAAAATGTTTCAGTGAGATGCCATTATTATCCGGGTAGAAACAGGGCGCACATGTTCTAATAAAATAAAATTGCGGAAAAAATTTCAGTCATTTTCGAGAAATTCTTTAGCATATAAGAAACAGAATAGGCATATTTGGTAAATGTTAAAACTGTAGTCTCATTTCCTTATTAGTATCTTACTACAACAAATTAGAAATTTTTGATGCATTTTTTTTTTTTTTGTCATGATGTAGAAATAATGTTTGAGCAGACTACTCACATGCATTAAATTTATTTAATAAAATTTTTGCAAAAATAAAATATATTGAACAAAAAATTAAATTTATAATAACAAAAATTTAAAACATTACACAGTTTATAAAATAAAAATATTAAAATTAAAAGAGAACTTAATATCAATACCTGTCATCACTAACACTTATTACACCTTCAGCATTAGGCACAATGACAGCCATATTAATAACATCTTGATGTCCTTCCAATTTGCTAATGAGTTGTGGTTTACGAGCATTGACGAATTGTGTACTTGCACCAGCAATAGGTTTAATTTCAGCAGCCATGACTAGTTCTACATTCATTAGAAAATACTCGAGTAAATCTTCATAAACTGAGAAATATTAAAACATTCAATTCAGTCACTCATTCCAGTCACATACTCAAGACATCCAATGAGAAAATATAAGGCTAAAACTAGTAATTCAGAATTTTCAAAACTGGTGTCTTTCATTTTATCTAGACTTAAATAAAATGAAAAGCTTTCAGTGAACACAAAATCTCAAAACACTGTCTGCACACATTGGTTAACTCTCATAACTAGTTTCAATTTCCCTTCTGACACCACCGCATTTTCGCAAATTCTTTTGAAAATCATATATTTTTTTTTAAAAAATTTTTAATTTTTAAAGAACTCTATATGGATTTTTATCACGGGGACGAGTTTAGTAAAAAGCCAAAAAGCTGAAAGTAGAAATCTTAAAAGGTTACATGCAAAAAGACTTTAAATAATCGAAAAATATCTGAAATTTTAGCAGGTCTGCTCGTATCAATCTGGATACATATTAAAAGTTTGTGAACTTCTGAATATCTTCTGAACATCATTTGATTGTTTATAAAACCTGTTAGTTCAAGTGAGTAAAAAAATTGAGGTATTAAAATTCGACATACAGCTATGTTAAAGAGTTTTTAGTTAGATACTAAATAAATTAAGTTATTTCCTTTTGATATCAATTTTTTCCCTTTTTTTTTATTCTGTGTCACATATTTGTAATGTAAATGTATCACAAAATTTAATTCTTAGTTTACTAAAAAAAATAGTTTTTTCAAACAATCAAATTTAAAAATTTATTATTTTATTCAACCAAAATTGTTAGATTGTTTCACTCTTTCTATGCATCATTCACACTTTATAATATACAATATTATTGATAATCAAAGTAAAAACAAACAAAATATATAATAGGCTTTGTAATTTCCAATTTAAGAAGGTCTACTGAAGTTGAAAATTATAAAGATATATATTGACATTTTATCTTTTTTAAACCAGTTTACTTCTAAAGAAAATATTTTTAACATATTAATGAGAAAAATCAAAAAACATATACCTACATCTTTTTGATTGAAAATAAGAAATGATAGATGATTTTTTGCCAAGTATGAAGAATAAGTAATTAAAAATAGTGCAACTTAATGTTAAAGGTAAATAAATAATCATAAGAAAATTTCATCACGATTTAATTATACAAAACAAAAAAATGACATAAATTTTAAAGATGGAGATCATTATTCATATTCCTAGTGAGGAAAAAAAAACTAAGATAATTTATAAGATTTCATATATTTCTATAAAAAAAAACAATTTAAGAAGCATCAATATATACTATGAAATCAATAAATATTAGGAAAAACAAATAACTAATAAAATCGGAATAATTTTTTAGGGAAATAAATAATACATGAATAAGAGTGCAAAAAAATCATTTAGAGACTGAATATAAAAATATTGGTAATTTAATCAATTAACCCATTGACGAAGATGGGGTACTAGTGTCCTTTTTACCTATACATATTTTTCTGACGCTCTAATTACAAAGCAAAAATGTATTTTGGTATTTTTAATTAAAAAAAAAAACAGCCTAATAGTTACTAAAAACATCTAATAGATTATTGGAATTATACTTGTATTAAAATATAAAATCCAAAAAAAGTAGTTTGGGAAAAAAAATCTTTTCACACTCACATTAGAAATTTTTTCAATAATTGATTGTGCAAATTAAAGAAATTTCAACAATGAACAACTGTTTCTCTTTAATCTAAATAACTGAAAATAATTGGGAATTGAAAAAATTTTTGTTTGAAAGTGAGCAATGCTTGAAAGGCTTTATCTTGAACACAGAAAAAGACAATATTGTTTCATGCTGTATTCCATAAAAAAAAAAAAAATATTAAAATATGAAAAATATGTTTAATAAAAATTCTGCATCAAAGGATCTCAAAAGGTAAATTTCTGTATATTTTTTTCCATATAAAAAGGAAATTTTGCTATTGTAAAATTATGGGCTTAAAATTGCACCCGATTTTAAAATTCCATAAAAATCATTGTCCATAGTTAAATTTCAACTTGAGTTTAATAAAAACATGCATTTAACAGTAATAGCAATAAAAGTTATTTTCATTAAGAGAACACTTTTGACTAGGTCATACAGAAAAAAGTTTCACAGAAGAAAAAAAAAAATTTCGTAAAAAATAAAGGTCTGTTAGAATAAATTTGCAACAGTGTTTTAAGATAATGTTCGAATATTTATAATAATGTTCGAATTTTAACTTTCTGTAAAGTTTACAAAGGGAGGCCCTTGTTGTTTCATTTTAAAAAACTCAGGTTAAAAAAAAAGCTTGCTTTGATATGGTGTGAGCGACCGGTTAGGTTTACCATATTGCAGTTTCAGGGCCAAAAATGTGCTACCTTTTCGTAAAAGATATCAGGCAAAAAAGCCCCCCCCCCTTTTTTTTCTAGATTGCAAGGAGAAGCACACGAGAACTTGCTTTATTAAAAGTATTTTGTAAAATTACTGTTTTTCCTAAAGTTGAATTTGTGAAGGTACTCCTAGACGGTAGTAAATATACCCTGGACAGACCTCTGGTACTATAATTGTTTTATTTTAATTTTTTGCTTAAACCCTAATATTTTTTTAAAAATATGTATGTATTATTTTATAGTTTTATTATGCGAGTATTACAGTTTCTATTTTTATTTTTAGAATTTTTAATTTATCTCTCCTTCCCGCCCCCAATATTTATGTATATACTTTTTTAATAAATCAATTATTGATAAAAAGGGAAAAAATATTTAGAATTATTATGAGTTTTTTCATTTTTCTAATAATTAAAAGTAGATTCAATTTTCAGCAAATATACTACTTATCTTTTTGATAAAAAATGTAGTGCTTAGAAACTAATATTAACATAAAAATTATCATATTTGACGCCAACATGACTAAATATGCCTTTGTCCCTTCGTTAGTCAACCTGCTGTGCAAGTGGCCCTTCACATATAAAGGTTGTGCATACTTAATCTAAGCTATTAACTTATGTGAACAATTACATCAATTTTAATAATAAAGATGAAAATATTTTATACAGTAATATTAACTACAATAAATAAACCCTTAATTTATTTTAATCTTGTTTTTCTAAAGTTTATAACAGTATCAAACTAAGATTCTACATTTTGAAGATTTCACTTATTTTGAGAATGTCTGCATTATACTTTCTCGTTCATTTAAGTAAGTGTTTTCAAATTGCATAAATCACTCTATAAATTTTAATAAAGAATGGAATAGAAAATAAATTATCAAAGAAAAATTTAAAATAAATTAATATAAATATAATATTATAAATAAATTAAAATATATTAAAATTATTTTTACTGAGCCAAAAATAGAATAAAGCTAGGGTACAAAAACATTTTTCAGATAACAAAATAATATTAATAAATAGGAATTACTCATCTAAGTTAAAAATTCTCTTATTCAATAATTTTATTGATTTGATATGTCACTGTTGTATAACTGGGAAATGAGAGGTAAAAATGTAATTCACAAAAACAAATCAATAATTTAATTTTACAAAAATTCATCGCTAATTTAATCGCATAACAAGAAAATTACTTTAAATATTAACCTAATAGCTGGTTTTAATTATATAAAATACATGTATAGTTGATTACGTGTTCAGATAATTATGGTTCAGAAGTATTTTACAAAATAAAAAAATTAAAAATAAAATATTTTAAATAGTGTAAAAACAACAAAAGTATTTTAAAGGTAATAGTCTCATTCCTGTGTGACAAGTGGCACTTGGCAGATCTCAATTTTGGTTTTAATTTCATAACCAGTTTTGTTTTTTAACACACTTTAACAGGAAATTATCATAAGTCGTTTTAATTCACAAACCTACTTTATAGAAAGCTTATATTTTCCACATGAGGCGTCAACCATCACCTATCAAAGCATAACGATTATCATAGGCCGTAAGCCATTGCTGCTATCAATCAACTAAAATAAAAACATTGAGCAAATTGTTGCCATAACACACGAGCAGATCACGCAGCGACACGAAAGAAAAGTAGTTTTTATGACAAATTTAAAAAGTTTCAGAACAATACGCAATAGTGAACTACTTTGGCAATTTAAAATTTTAGACTTTAATTTATTACGCAATTCTGGCCAAGATATAATTGAAAAAAAGAAGTCATTGTCACGGGATGTTAATTTTTTTTTTTGTTATTTTTTAAGAGTGTGTGATTGGGAACATACACTCAAGAGAATTCAAAATAATTGTCCTTCTTTATTTTAAAAATTAGTAATTAAAAGTACTTTTTAATATAATTTAATTAAAAAATTTTGCAAATTTTTAGTAGCAGAAATTTCAAGAATGCAAAGTTTGCTCGATCGTAAACTGTTTCAACTTTTCGTTCGTTTTTGAAAAACAGTTTGGACAATTTTCTATTCGTTTATTTCAGAAATAAAAAAATTGAAAAAACTCAATGGTATGAAACTGAACCAACTGATTTTATTTACGAATGCCTGCAACCTTAAACCACAAGGTGTTGGGCAGGCGAGGGGTTATTATGGTTATTATTGGCCCAAAGAAAAAGAGCGCAGATAAACTTAAGTAGTGTTTCTTAACTTGACATATCTTAAAATTGTAAAATATTAAAACATATTTAAAAAGTAGTTTTATACAGACGTGCAATAAATTAGAATATTTATATTTCCACATTACATTTATTGGTGTTATTATTTCTTGTTATACTTGACATTGACTTCAAATGGAAGAAGGTATATTGTTTGCTTCTCAATTAATCGAACTTTATGATTCAATTTTCCGCTCTTTTATTTAAAGATTGTGCATGCATTTCGTTTTTTTTTTTTTTTTTTTATTTTGTAATTTTTTTTTTTTTTTTTTTAGGTATACATTTATATTTTAGTTAAAATTTTTCTGCATTGTAAATATTTGTATCCTATATTGTTATGTATATATATTTTTCTTGTCTATTTATGTTAAATATTTATTTTAAACATGAGCTCGTGTTCGCCTAAGTGGCAAATCTCTTAAATTACATAATAAAAATTTGATGTAAAGAATCATTTAAAAGTCTTGTTGACACATTTTCCCTGGAACTAAATTGTTTCTAGGGTTCTGCAACAAGACTTGATTACTAAGTTCTACTAGCGTCATCAAAAATAAGCAACTCTTACAAGTCAAATTATTAAAAAATTTTTAAATGATGAATAATTTTATTTTGCTGTCTTGTATTAAACATAAAGTAACATTAAATATTCAGAATTGCAGTTTTGAGCATTCTCGCTTTAGGGCATATTCTTATATTTTTTCATTTTAATTTAGGTAACTTTGCTTTTGTGACTCTAGCAACGAATGAAACTTACAGTAAAGGAGCCTTAGTTTTAGGAAGGTCTTTGAGGCTTGTATCTACAAAACATAGGCTAGTTGTTCTTGTTACAGCTGGAGTGCCAGAAAAATATAGGTATAAAATTTTAGCTTTTCATTATAAATTATTATTTTGTGATAAAGATAAATAATTCAATTGGAAGGGGAAATCCTTTTCCCCATATAATTAATATTTAGTAAACTACAGGAAATCAAATTTTGAAATTCATTAATGTCGATACCAAAAATAATAACTAAAGACCTGCTTTGGTCTTAAGTTAATATTATTGGTATCCACATTAATGAATTGTGTAAAATATTTACTTCATTATATTATAAAATTTTTTTCGTGTTGTATATTATATCTTCTATTTACTTATTTTAATCATTTGATGAAATTTTATTAAAGAAATTCTCTCTTTTTAAGAAAAATCTAATTGAAGTCTTGTTGAGTGCTTTGTTATATACTATTGTTATTTTATTTTATATCTGTCCTTGAACAGCCGACCCAATTTTTGGGTTTACAACTACTAATGTTCAACTCCGTAGCCTTGTGATTTTGAACCAATCCGAAAGACAAGGAAACTCCTAGATCAGTATCCCTAGAGGTGTTGATTTGTTATGGGAACATGGAGGATTTTTGACTGCACAGATTTAACGTGCTTCAGTCCCCATTTACTACACTGGGAATCTTTAGCTGGTGGGGATCAAACCCATGAACTCTTGGACATGGGCCCAGTGCTCTACTGACCAGGCTATTCCGGCCCAAACATGCATTTTCTTAGTTGATTCATAGATGATAACTCTTTTGTACAAAATTTATTTTGTTAATTTTTTCATAATGAAAAGATCTTATTTTCTGAATTGTTATTTTACAGTTAGCATTTCTTTTAAGTTATAAAGTTTTTATTTATTTATTTATTTTTTTCTAGGGATGCATTGAATAAGGTATATGATATGATAATGAATGTAGATGAGCTTGATAGTAAAGATGCTGCAAAACTAATGCTAATGGCTCGTCCAGAGCTTGGTGTTACATTCACTAAATTACATTGTTGGAAATTAACACAGTTTTCAAAATGTGTATTTCTTGATGCTGATACTTTGGTAAAATATTTATTAAACATTTTTTATTTTATGTGTGTATGTGTGATAGACATCAGAGTAGACAGCTTTTGTTGCTTAACTTCATTAAATATTGAAAATATTTTTATAAACTTTGTTGTGTAGTTGTTTGCATACCTTTCAATCAGAAGTAATGTAAACATTTGTTTTAGGTGATAAACATTTTATTTCATAAAATATAAAGGTGCTGTGACAGATATGACAACAAATTTATGTGAATTTTGTTTTATGTAGCTGTATTACGAATTGCTATGAAATGATGCATAATTAAGATTTAGAGATTTTAGTATAACCAAAAAAATTTTAACATGAAGTAATGGAATTCTTGTAGTAACTGTCGTTCGAAGCTCAAATTTTATTACAAATTAGGAAAGCAAAATATAAACAAATGATCTTAGGCCGGACAACCTTACTCGTTGCTGATCAGAACAAGACTTACTCCTTTTAGGATGGAGGTAACTCCCGAAAGTCATGCGATGGCAGCGACATCTCTGAATTAACACAAATAATAGACAAAATGATAAATTCTGATATTACAATTCTAAAATTCAAAGGAAATATCTTTTAAAAAAATATTTACTATTGTAACAAACATAACACATGAAACTTGTAAAAGTCTTTATGAATTTATTAATAACGGGACTATATTGGTTTATCATTATTTTTTTCTTTCTATGTCCTGCAAGATAACTTATCAAGTTAAAATCTTTTATTAACTTTTATCTAAATTGGTATTAAACATTTGATCTGGTGTTTTTCATTTTCTATTTTTTTAATTATTCCACATTCAATGATATGCTTTATTTTTATAAACGAAACTAAAATCAACTATTGTTACTTAGGGATATAACAAAAAGTGATTTGGCCGAATACTGAATATTCGGCCTAAAGATTGCCCAAATAGCAACTTTTCATTAATAAATATTTTTTAAATATAAATAAGTTTAGTCATTATTCAAAATTTATCATAACTTGGCTATATTATTAGTATGGTGTAAGGAAAAAAAACTGTAATAGTTTTTTATTTGAAATATTTAAGGTAAATAAAAAAAATCAGACTCATAGCTATTAGAAAAAACTGAAATTGTTAATTTGAAAAAGAAAGGATAAATGAAAAAAAATCCCCTTAATTTATAAATTAAAACTTAAGTGCTAAAAGTAATATTTTCTGAAAATAAAAGTATCTATGTAAAGTGAAAAGAAATATAGTATCATAAGTACGCCAATAATAAATAAAAATAAAAAGAAGAAAGAAAATACTATATACAAAAGCAAAATAGATGAAATAAAAATTGATCTCAGTTCTCAAATGAAAATTTTAGATCTGAACACCTGTTTTCCAATTGCTGTGTTTTCAGTAAGTAAAGGAACAGAATAAAGTCAAATAAAAATCCTCGTAATTGCCGCGCCATAATAAAAACAAAGATTTTTTAAAGAAGAAAAAGCTAGATTGAAGCCGAAACAAAAATTATTCTTGATTTTTAATCCAAAATTGTAACGCCAAAAACTCTCAATTTAACTTTTTTTCTTTGAATTTTGGAAAAAAGTGAGGATGGCAGAATGACGTCTATCAGAAATGCTCTATAAAAAATGCTGTGTCATAATAATAATGCTAATGGAAAAAAAACAGGAAACAAAAATTATTCTTAGCTGTGTAACATTGAAAATCAGTTTTTTATGTTACTGGTTATCTGTCTCACCGTACAGTAAAAAGCGGCAATAAAAGAATAAAGTATATCAGAAACGTTCTGTTAAAATGCTGCGCTATAATAAAAACAAGAAGAGAAAAAAAACAAATAGAAAAACAAAAACATTTTTGATTCTTATAAATAAGTGTTGAAAAAGCGATAAAATTTACTTGCCTGAATATAACTCTTAAAAAATTCAGAAATACAAAACTTGCAGTTCAGTATAAAGCAATCTAGTTTCAATTCTTCAAATTTCATTTTATCATTTTTCTTCCTGAACATAAATTTACAAGCCATGTGCAAGTTTTAGAACTTAACAAATAT
Organism: Parasteatoda lunata; assembly: GCA_949128135.1. Classification (NCBI taxonomy): domain Eukaryota; kingdom Metazoa; phylum Arthropoda; class Arachnida; order Araneae; family Theridiidae; genus Parasteatoda; species Parasteatoda lunata. Next base: position 73,289,105 of record OX421970.1, on the reverse strand, counting down.
GTGTAAAAACTGTTTCTAATAATGGGTAATAAAAAAAATAAGATTTTAGATTCTTTATTAAATATATTCAAATTCCAAAAAAAAAAAAAAAAAAAAAAAACTTAGTCAAATTATACTTTGCGGAATGTATTGGACATGCTGAATTTTGAACCTTAATATTTTAGTCAATTTTAAATTTATTTATCATTTTTTATAAGTTACTGTTTCTTGTGTTGCAGAAAAAGAGGAAATGTAGCTAAAAAGTATTTTTTCTAATTAAATTTCATAAAAATAAAATGTTTGTTTTTTGTGAAAGACACTGCTCTATTATTAATTATCAAAGGTTATGACAAAATATAGAATGGTTTTTAATCGCATGTTTTATTACTTTTTTGCAAATTTTATGAAATACTGTTTTATAAAAAAATCATTCTCAATCAATGACGAATTAACTACTCATAATTGCACTTGCATTATCTATTTCTAAATATGAAACACAGGTGTTTAGTTAAAAAAATTTGCACATTGCCTATCAAAAATAATAGCTGGTGACATAACCTCGTTTATAATTGCCGGTCAACAAACTGTTGACAGTCTTAAAAATAAAATATATATAATTACATTAAAGTATTGTTCTTTCTTGTTATTTTTATGATATTCTGACTTTTTTCTTCAACTTTAAATCAAATGAAATTTATCTAACTGAAATTTTAAAAATGGTCATGGAATTGACCATATCTTTTTAAGTTCTGATGCAATTTGAAATTTCTTGTTTTTTCTTATATGAATAGCTCATTATGTAAAAAGTGCTAAGAAAGGTATTTTGTTATGAAATAACCATAAAAATGTTATGTAACATTATCTTTTCATTCAGTTTTCATTATCTAAGAAGGCCTAGGTTTTTGAATATGTTATATTAAATTTAAGATTTAATTTTATGTTTGTAATAGATATTTTTACTATTAAGATAGTAGGTTGGGTTTTTGAGAAGAAAATTTTTACTCTACTTAAACAATATATTACTACTATGCACATATTGGGTTTTTATCCAACCCGCACAATCATACAGGCTTGATCTTAAAGGGTTATGTGACTTTTTTAAATTTTTCAGATGATATATATCCTTAATTATTTACCTATTGTTTAAAACTATTTTTGATCCTAGAAATTATATTTTTCTTAATGTTGACATGTAACATATTTTCTTAATGTTTATATGTACCTTAAATATTTAGCTTAATTAGTCATTTAAATGTTTATTTATTTTTTCATTTATTAAAATATTCTTTGATTTATGCATACTTTTTAGAAGTTCATTGTAAAAATATATATAAATCAAGTTTTTCTGTTGTTAAAACTATTCTTTTTTCTTTTGTTCTTTAATATTTGTACAGATTTTTAATACCAGTTGTAGTATTTTGTCATATTTATATGTACTTGTAGTTTTTTAATTGAAACGCTTGCATTTTAATTGTTTTGGAAATTTAATTTCTATTTAATAGTTACAGTTATTATTGTTAAACTTTTTAGGTTCTAAAAAATTGTGATGAGCTTTTTGAACGGGAAGAACTATCCGCTGCTCCTGATGTAGGATGGCCTGATTGTTTTAATTCTGGAGTATTTGTGTTTAAGCCCTCTATTGAAACGTTCAATGACCTTATAAACTTTGCAACTAAGGAAGGAAGTTTTGATGGTTCGTCTGACTTTTTTCTTAAAATTTTTAAGTCAGAATATGTTTTCAGTTGTAAATATTGAATAAACATTTTCTTAAGTATTATTCTATCTAAAATGATTGATTTAGAAATTTCTTTTTTTATTATTATTATTATCTGAAAAGCATAAATTACTATTAGTGGTTTAAAAACTAAATTTTTTTGTTCTAGTTACAGGTGTAGCAAATTTACTACCGTTTCGCGGTACCTTCACAAATTCAACTTTAGGAAAAACTGTATTTTCACAAAATGCTTTTAAAAAAGCAAGTTCTAAGATTCTCCTCCCCGCCTCTTAAGATTTTGTTTTTGGATCACCGTAAGAAACGAAAAAAAAAATTCCCTGTGAAACTTTGTCCTATATGACCCAGTGGGAGATGCACTAAAAATTATTTTTATTGTGAGAACAAGTTCTGTTAAATGCATGTTGTTGTTTTTTAAAAAAATTCAAGTTTAAATTTAACTATGGACAATGATTTTTATGGATTTTTAAATTTGCATACAATTTTAAGCCCAAAATTTTACAATAGCAAAATGATTTTTATTTGTAGTGACAATTTTTGAAAATATTACTTTACTTATTTTTTATATTGATTTTTTAATATAATTTAGTTATCACAAATTATGTCTAAATTTTCACAAAATAGGTACCTCTCAGTAAAACCTAGACAGACCCCTGAGTTAACTTTGTCTACTTTATCTCAAGTGTAGTAACTGCAATTGTTTATTTATTTTTTTCTTTTTTAAAAAAAATATATATATAGTAATAACAAACTACTCTTGTGAGGAAGTCACTACTAAACTACTTTTAGTTGACAAATTTTTCTAAAGGATTTAATGTATACAGTTTTAACATTTATAAAAAAATGAATATTCAAAGAAACAATTCATAAAAAATGGTATTTCTTACCTATTTTTTCTTTTAATCTTCCCATTTTTATGTTTTTCTTGACAGTGAATATTTATTTCAAGAAAATTTTTAAATATTTGTGATTTTGTTAATGTTTAAAGCGTAGGTTAAATGAAAAAATAAATAAATAAATAGAAGTACAAGTACATTTTCATTGTACTGCTAATGACTTGCATAAGATTAGAGTGGGTTTGGAAAAATTAGTTGCATTTGAACCTTAATTCTTTATTAAGCTAACTTTGAATCTATTTATAATAATTTGTTATAAACTATTTTTTTTTTCTTTAATCTTTTCATAATGCTACTTTTTTTAAGAGTTTACAAATTACAAAGAAAAATGAAGAAAACAGTGATTTTGTTATTGGCAGTGTATTAGATTCTGCCACTGGTCACTGCGAATCGTAGTAAATAAATTTTATGATTGTTTAGTAAAGCAGTAACGATAATGATTATACAATGACAGTAGCAGTGTATTACAGTATAATATTTCCTGTAAAATCTAGTGATGCAAAATGTAAATTCCGAATTTGGATTTTTTCGCGTACTGAGAAGTGAAAAGTTAATATTGAATCTTTTATTTTTTTAAATTTTTTTTTATGTATTTAACACTTATAATTCTTATTTTAGTTTTCATCATTTGTAGCATATTCCCCCCCCCCTTTTTTTTTATAATTTTGTCATTGTTATGCTTACTAGTATTTTTATAATATTCGCAAGATAATTACATGTTTGTTTTGTTGTGTTCAAGGCTTGAAACTAAAGTCACTTTTTGTTTATCTTAAAATAATTTCATTTTTATTAAAAGATTAATCTTAAAAGTAAGTGGTAATTATGAGTAGCAAGGCTTTAGATATTTTTCGTCATTACTTTTAAAAAACCTTTAACTTATTGTTTCCTTATGAGCAGCTAGTCTTTAAGTAAAAGCTATATATATATAATATATATATATAATATATATATATATATATATATATAATGTATATATATAATATAATATATATATATATATATATATATATATATATATATATATATATATATATATATATATATATATATATATATATATATATATATATATATATATATAATTTTTTTCAATAAAAACAGTTGAAAATTTTTTTTTATTGAATTTATTTGAAAATGCTTTCTAAATTTGTATCTAATTTTAAAATTTAAAATATTTATTTAAATGTTGTGCAATGGTAGTATGATTTGTACAATCTTTGAAAAAGGTAGTAAGTTTAGACTTTGCTTCTATGAAAAGCAAATGTTTAAAGAAATATAAATTTATAAGAATATATATATAACCAAATGAGCCAGAAAACAATTAAAACAAGAAATAAAAAGAACTTAATTTGAAAATAAAAAAAACACTTTTTATTTTCTCCCATGTTTTAATTAATATGTCAATAAAATATTGATTACTCTTTTTTTAAATATATGTTTAACTTAATATCTGTTCTCAAAGAACAGCATATAAACAAGTTGAAACTAGGCTAGCCAATGTAGTATGGAATTCGGGTTACGCACTTGAAAATAACGCCTTTTTTTAGCGATAAAATTTTATAAATTATATTGTATATACTTATTTAAAAATTATATTTGTATTTTATTAAATTTTATTTTTTATTAAATTTTTAGGTGGTGATCAAGGACTTTTAAATTCTTATTTTTCTGATTGGAATACAAAAGATATTTCTCGTCATTTGTCATTCATATACAATATGACCACTAGTGCAGTTTATACTTATACACCTGCTCATAAACAGTAAGATTATTTTTCTAAATATTTAAAATATGCATATCAATTCTTGTGCTATTATTTAGTTCAAAATTACACTAAATATATTCAAATTAAATATAAATTTTTTATATGAATTTAAGCTAAGTATTATTTGCAATTTTTCTTTGCTCAAAATTGTGGTTAACTGTATATATTTGCGTTTCTGATATAGATTTGGACAAGATGTGAAGATAGTTCATTTTTTGGGGTTTCAGAAACCATGGTCTTATGATTATAATGATACCTTAAATGTTGTTATTGCACCAAATGTCGATGAATCCTTATATAATTATCTCCTCTATTGGTGGCAAGTTTACAGTGAACAAATAAAAGTAGCTGATAAAGTTGCGGTAAGTAGCCTTTGGATTATATTTCATTCATTATGTTACTTTCCTCTTAAGTTTCTTCATTTATATCTTGATTTTCACTTTTGTCTAGATATTTATTTATTTGTTTCTTAGCAAGTTAAAGTTAAATTAAATATGTTTTTGAACTTAGTCTCAAATTTTATTTGTATTTCACATAGTCTATTTTATGTCGAAACATATTGTCAAAAGATGTTTGTATATATTTTAAATTCTCACCATTTATTTTCCTCATTAATTATGGATTTTTACATTAATTATAGGGAAGATACTATGCAGGTTAAATAGGACTTTTTTATGGTAAATTTAATTATAGTTTTAATTAGTTCTTCTATGTATAGAATAGCTATGCCAGTCATTATTTACTGTATCTTTAAAAAGTATTAATGTATTTTTTCCTAAAATTTTTACATTTCTTTTTTAAAAAAAGCAAGATTTTAGACAATAATTTTCTATTGAGTTTCTAGCGTTTTATACTGTATATATTTAATTTTAAGAATAAGTCATTCATATTTTGTTCTGAAAGTTTTGATAGTATAAAATAACCCATCAAACAATATGTACGCCTTGGAGTTATGAGGAAAAAATTAGCCTGGGAATAAATAAAACAGTCTGATTCAACCCTTTCATTTTTCCAAATGCACCACAAACTGTTATAATTCTTAGGGATATTATTATTTTAACATTTTAATATTATTATCAACTCATTTGAATAATGAAAAATTTTAGAGATTTTAACACTTTCTTCCAAAAGACCACAAAGTAAGAAAAATATTAGTGAAATTTATTTTCTATTAGAATAGTTTCTTATAACTGGTCTGAAAATTACTATTCTGAAAAACTTTAGAGGAAATCTACATATTTATTTATATCTTTATTCTTTGAAAATATCATTACCTTGCATATCAACTGACTTATTACACCTTTCCAGGTGTAGATAACTGCAAAAAGTAGATAACTTAATCTGCAAGAAATTTTTAGTAAAATTTTTTGTGACAAATCTTAAATTGATGAATGCATTTTAAGTGGACACATTTTGATTAAATAGAGTGTGTAGCAGTTTTAAAAAGTGCTTAAAGGTGCTTAGTTTCTATTTTCATTTTTTTTAAAAGCCCTTAAAGGTGCTTTTTTCATTGGGTATTTTTAAAGAGTGCTTGATTTTTCCTTTTCCAAAATGAGATTTTTTCTTTACCATGTCGATTTTCACCAGGAACTATGCAAAAAGTGTGGTTTACACAATTCATTCAACCACAATCCATTTTGGCGTACCGTCGGTCCATTTTACATACTTGATGGAATACATGCAGGTTTGCATGTGCGTATACTGAGCTGGATTCAGTAGGAAGAATTCCTGCACTCTCATGTGCATCTTTGCTGCATTTTGCAAGATATTTTCAACTTCAGACTTCATTTTCTGCAGTCTGAAAGCTAACCAAAAAATCTCTCTAATTTTTCCTGATCATGGGGACCAACTAAACATTGCCAATTTTTTCCCTCTAAATTTTCAGTGCTCTTAATTTGTTTTATGAAAAAGCTTAATAATATTTAGGGGCAAGATTTTAAAGAAGTATAAAGTTAGGGGCTTTTATTATTTTTTAAATGTAGTAAAAAATCTTATCTTATTCAGATTTGTCATTCTGAAATCTTTATTTCATGTCTTAATGATTTGAATCAAATTTGCTAAATATTGTCAGTGTAGGAAGTATATAATAATTTACTTTTGACAAAAATCAATACTTATTGTATTTACATTTTAAAATTATTTATTAAGGGCCATTCACTAACTACACTAATTTATTAAAGTTTTCTTAGTTAGCTTATTTCTTTATATATCTTTATAAATTCACTATGATCAACAATATCAATCTTGTTAATACTTTGCTGAATATGCTTTTATAAATAACTTTTATTTTAAATTAAAATGTTTTTACATAATTAAATAAAGTAATTATTAATTCAAAAAATTGAATGAGCCACTCAATATAGAATATATTTTAAATTATGTATAAATTGTTTTTATGGTGGCTAATATAATCAAGAATAGGGTTCTTTGTCGGAAACTAGATATTTTATGATGATCGTGAAGTCTTGAAATAAAGCTTTTTATGAAGTCTTTGAAAATTATTTCAAATTTCGTTAGTGTATATATGAAGAATTTTCAACAATAAGAATAAAAAATTTTATTAGTGCTCATATCCTAATTATGATATTTTTTGAGTGCTTAAAAAGTGCTTATTTTTTGTTGAAAAATTTAGCTATGCACTCTGTTAAACAATCAATCAAATTATAATTTCAATGAAAATCTGAGTTTTACTTTTAATGGTAAAAAACCATACATACCCATTCTTGTGAAAAATTATTTTTCATGTTTCATTAATAATTTATAATTGTACCTATAATTGTTCAGTATTAGAGGCCAGTTCAATATCTGTTATTGTTCAGAAATTAGGTATCAGTTCAAATTTATGCATTCATTAAATTTCCAATTATTTCCAATTGGTGTTAGTATTTGGCAATACTATTTGTCCCAACAGTAAAGTATGCAAATCGTTCTTAAAATGCACCTTTTTTTTTTTTTCTTTAATTTTTTTTTTCTCTCTTTCTCAGCAGTGTGATGTATCTAGTAGTTTGTCAGAATTATCTTTGTCACCTAAAAGTGATCTGCCAAGTTCAAGTCCATCCATGGAAAATGTCGCAGATGGTACTGTTCGAATGTATGAGTGGGAGCATGGGCAAATAGATTACATGGGCAGGGACAGTTTTGAGAACATAAAAAAGAAGTTAGATGAAGTAATTAATGGCTCTTCAAAGAAGGACGATTCATAGATATTAATTATATGTATATATATGTTCTATAAAATCAATTTGATGTAAGAAACAAAGAATGAATTGCTGTTTTTTGTCAATTCAATGTCTAATTTTATAAATCTGCCCATAATTTAAGTAAGGCATATTTATATTTAGATATTTAGAAAAAATTGAAAAAATGTTCTAGTTCCAGAGAATGAATTTTTCTGTAAAATTATAATTGAGTGAAGAATGTATGAAATATTTCTTCATATCATTGTCAAATAAGATATTTTATAGTGCTTTATTTTTTCAGCATATTACATAAGGATTTAAATTATTTGTTTTAGATTTCTTTATGAATTATGCCTGGAGTTTTCATCCAAATATTATAAATTTAAAAGCATTTTGTCTATATCTAAAATAATGTAATTCGTACCTTCTCTTTGTATCTATTTCAATTACAGAAAAGTTCTTAATATATATGTATATTTTAACTTTCAGTTATTAATATTCTCTCTTTCAGTGTTTGCATTTTGTTAATCAGTCAGTGTTAATATATTTTATGTATTTTACTATCTTTATTTTTCATTTATTTTAAAAACTTAACTTTTTTTTTCAATTTGAGGATTATATTTATTGATTGTCCCATAGCTCTCTGTACATCTCTGTTCTGTTTGCTTGCAGAACTTAGTACCTTTCTATTTCACTGTTAAAGATTTTTTACTTCTCATTATAGATGCATTTAAAATAATTCATTTGTTTGTTTAATCTATCGCTTATTGCTGTTGAATGCTAACAAGGGAAGTTGTGGTGTTTTGTTTAAGGGAAATTTTGTTAAAAGAACACACTTTTTAGAAAAAATTCTTATTAATTTCTCTCTGATACTAGGCAGCAGAGTTGAATTTAAGGATTTTGTGATTTTCCCCATTGTTGCTAAGTAACAAACTTATCTGAGAAATTTCCCCTGAACTCTGGAGAGGTGATATTAACCAAAAGGTTTAATAATATAATTTGTTCTTTCTGCATAAGGAAAAAATCAGTGCTAATAAACATTTCATCTTTTTTCATAAATTATTATCATTTTTACAACAACAGAACTGTTTGTATTCCTGGGGGGAAAAAAAAAAAAAAAAAAAAAAAAAACTAGTTCTTGTATATCTAGTTTTCTGGAGACTTAAAATATCCTTGACTACCAAACCCAAGTATAAAACGTGTACTGATCAAAAAGTTAATAGTGGTGAATAGTTCATAATTAAAAGTTCTAAAAGTTTTCACTTTACTTTTTATGAAATCTAGAAAGAAATTAATTTTACTACCAGTTTTTTTTTTTCTTTTGCAGAATAGAAACAGACTTGTTATGGTAAAATATCTCCATTTTATATTTATGTAGATTAATTTGTTTAATAACTAATTCTTTCTTTTTATCTAGTTTTTAAGATTTTTATAATTTTTTCTTTTCTTTTTTTTTTTTTATTTTTTTTTTTTTTTTAATTTTTAATTAAAAAAAAATATGAAAGTTGTATTTGTAATGCTATTTCATTTTGATTTAATTTTTATATTGTGCTGTAAAATCTTTTGACTTACATTCCTTGATAAAATGTTTATTTTTTTCAGTTGTACTGTGCAATAATTATTTATTTTTCCTTTTATATTTAGTTTCAAATTTAAAAAAAAAAAAAAAAATAAGAATGCCTTTTTTAGTGTAAACTTTTTGATATTTTTATTTTTTATTAAATCAGTAAAAGGAGTTTAAAAAGGTAATAAAATCAAGATTATAATTTTTCAGAATAAAAAAAGAGGTTTTACTAACTTTTTAAATATTTTATTCTGTATTAAATAAATAAAATAATGGTCATTTGAATGTATAAAAAAAATTTTCTACTGAATGAGTCAGCCATCTTTTATTCTAATAATTAGTTACCTAATTTATTTATACTTTATATATAAATAAGTATGTTGTTTTTGTAATAATCTAATAAACAGTTTTTATACACTAATGATTTTTATGCTAAATTCACTTTGCATATTTCACAAATGGTTTTATGACTGATTTACTCTCTTTTTATTAATTTTTTGTGTGTTTATATACTATATATATTTTTGAGACTATGAATTTCTGGTTTTATTTACAATTATTTCATGTATGAAGTGTAACACAAAGAGTTTAATCATTGTCTAATCTGTATTTTTAATCAGTATTATTAGTTGTTGACTTTCATATTAAATTTCTGTAATTGTAGAATCATACTGTGAGGTGTTAAGTTTATGTTATGACTCTTATTTGTCGCATTACATGATAATATTAAAAGGTGCTAACCACAACATGATTTTTATTTGTTCTAATTGTTAGTTTCTGTGTTTATTTGATATTTTTATGGTTATCTTAATTGAAATTGTACATTTTTGTATCACTTGATGCTCATTTTTATTTTAAATAACTACCTATTTAGTGTTTGCTAAGAGAACAAGACATTAAATTTTTTGTGTGCGTATTTAAATTTTGTTAGCAGTGAAATTTATGCCTGATATTTGAACTTGTAAAAATAATTATACAAAAAGCATAAAAATCTTAAAGAAATCAAAATCATTTGTTTTATGCAAACTAGTTTATTTCTTCAGGAGTTTTTCAGTTAATATTAGCTTGTTTTAAAGTAGTTAGAAAGTTTGCTAATATTATTGATTTAGATTCTAAGTTTTTTTTTATTAATATTAGAAACTTTTTGTAAATTGTTATGAGAAGTAGTTTGTTAAGTTGCTTAAAACCTAGTATGTTTATTTCTTTCAAATTTAGTTTTATTTTGTTTAAATACTATTATGCATTTATTGTTATTGTTTTTGTCAAATTATAATTCCTATTTTAATAATTATGTGCCATCTCTGCTGTATAACTTATTAATTTCATTAAATTGTGCCATTAGAAATATAATTGTTTGACTAACTTCAATGACATCTTCAGAAAAAAAAAATAATTATTCTGTTGTAGATAGTATTTTACTGTTTTATCCCAGTGTCATAACTTCATTTTTCTCTAATAATAAATATATTTAAGCTTATTTGTTGTGAAGATTTTTTGTTCATTATCTTGTCTAAATCAAATACTTTTTTCTCCTTTTTAAAATTTTGATACTTTAGGTACTTTTCCTTGTTCATATGGCTGGAAATACAATATTATAGTATTTCTTCATTGGGGTTAGAAGTATTTGTGTTAAAGTTTTAACAGCATAGTGTATACTGTGAAGTTTGAGTAATGCTTTAAGAAACTATGGAAAATGTTTTGATTACAAAAAATACTAAGATTTAACCTTTATCATATAAAATCTCTCTTTGATTTTTAAAAATGAAACTAGTATTTCATTGTATACATTACAAACAACTGTTAAAAATACTGTGCTACAACTGCAAAAAAATGATGTTTGAATTTATTGTGTCCCTTGAGCCTATCAAATTTTTCAAAAAATTTGAAATTTATATATTTTTTAGTATATTCTAGAAATATATATTCTAGTAAACATTACAAAATTTTTTTGTTGAGTAATTGAATTATAAAATAAAATTTTTGGGAAAATGTCACGAAATTCTGAGTACAATTAACTAAGAGATATAAATGCTTTAAAAATTCCACCAGAAACTGTATTAGTAATTTATAAGCTGTTAAATGTTTTATTGAATCGGTGAAAAAGATATCTGTTAGTATGAAAACTTACTTTGAGAAAAAAGCATATTTGAATAAGAATTTGAAGTAAAATTTTTTATCTATACAGGCATCAATATAAAATTCCAATTTATATATTTGTAATGTCCTTAAATATGCATGCTATCGAATATGTATAAAAAAACATTTGGCAGTGATGTATCTCATTAACAATTTTACTATTTGGAGAAATTTGTTTTAAATATTCCAATGTGTTCTATAATCATTATTCTTAATAAATCATCATCAAAAGAATTAAGGGGAAAAAAATCCTTCAAAAAATTAAAGAAAAGCAAAGTATACAGATCAAAACAGTTTGATCGCTAAATAAATTTTGGAGGTGTCACTGTTTCCTCTATTAACCTAACAGATTTTGATTTTTTTAGTCTTATCTTCCTCCCTACTGATTTGTTTGGTGCCCTGTGTGTGTATATATATATATATATATATATATATATATATATATATATATATATATATATATATATATATATATATATGCGTTTGCAGTATATATATATATATTTTTTAATTTGTAAAGCTTCATAGACAAAGTCATTTTTTATGCAGGAAAGCTACAAATAAAGGATGCAAATTTAACCCTTTGGACACCGGTGTTCCATCTTTGATGCAGATGGAACACCAGTGTCCCTTTTTATATATATTTCTTACTGATGTTATAATTACAAGCAAAAATATATTTTGGAATTATGTTTGCACTTAAATATAAAATTTAAAAAAAAAAAATAGTTTATTCATATTCAAAAATTTATAAGTAATTGATTGTGTAAATGAAAGAAATTTCAATGGTGAATAACTGTTTCTCTTAGATGTAAATAAATTCAATCGTCGAACATTATTTGGTTGTGAGCTGTGTTTGGAAGATTTTACCTTTAATGCAGAAATAGTCACTAATCCTTCATACTGCAATTCATAAAAAATAAAATTACTAAAATACTAAATATAGTTTTCACATATTTTGACTTAAATTAATACAAAAGAATGAAAAAGATGTTTAATAAAAAATTTTCATCAATGGTTTAAAAGCATTTATATTATACCTACTTTTGTTTTATAACTGTCATATTTTTAATATTTATGTTTTTTATAAAGCTTTATAAGAAGCAAAATAAAAATGCATACAAATACTTTATTATAAATTAACATTTTTACAAAATAATGATTTTTAATGAGCAAAATAATGTGTTTTATCTTTGTCATAAATTTCAATATTTACTGAGTTCTAAAGATGAAACACTTTAGCTATGTTATCTTTTTTTCATATTAAATTGTGCTTGTGAAAAGTGAAGGCTAAATTTTAATTTAACCCCACATATATTTAACCTAGAGATAAGTTAAACCCCATTTTTTACGGTTGCTGTTTTGCTGGAAAACAAGCTAACTCTTCCTTAAATATGACAGTGTTTCTGATATTATGATATTTCAGTGTCTAATAGTTCAATTGCTTTTACTGTTGATTTTTTGTTCAAATAATAATGATAACCAAGAAATACTACTACACACAAGACACAGATGTTAGCAAGTAATAATAGTCCTAAACCTGCTGCGAAACTGGAAGGAGCAATACAAACGTCTAAGTTTGCATCATTTTTGCCAACATACAGTGGCTCGGTGTTTTCTTTATCTTTAATATTAAAATCTAAATCAGATGGTGCAATTACTCTTAATGTTTGTTGTAAACCCAGCTGTTCATTTTCTCCTATATCCCTCCTACCTCGCCTTCTACCTGGTCGCCTCAGCTTAGATTTTACGTATTCTTTTTGATAAGGATACATACTAAGATAAGGATATCTTTCTTTCGATAACACATCACCTTTGGTATCAGTTTTTCCATAATAATATAGAGGTACACCATTATACAATGTTAAGGGGGGTACTGGAACTGGTGGCATGTGTGAATGATAATGTATTTGGTGTCTTAAGGATTCATAATTTTCCTCTGGATGTCTGCCATTGATTTTATAATCTTCAAAATAATCATTTGGGTGTCTATTAGACACCGTTATCTCCATTACTTTCTTATTTTTCCTGGATTCATAATCTTGCATACCTTCCTTACTATCTGAAAATGCATCATTGTAATCATTGCCTTCTGTAATTTCACCATTGAGTTCAGATCTTTCTGACTCTAAAGTACTTGCTGTAACAGTTGTTGCAAGATATAATTCATCTTTTTCTTCTCCTCTCTCAACTTCACTATCATTTTTTAATTCATCACTAAACACTTTGCTGCCTTTATATTCAGTGTTATCAAATTTATCAATTGGATCAGGGTCAAGAAAGCTTCTTAAATTAAGTTCTTCTATTTCTGTCGGCAATGTGCTTGAATGTGCATTATTTTCATCTGACAACTGCAATGCCTGGGAATCAGAAAGATTTGGAATGCTTGTTGCATCTTGTGTCTCAGTAATGGATGGCATGCTTGTTGTTGTTTGTATTATTTCGCTGATACTCTCTTCACTAGAAATATTTCTTACATCTTGAATTATTTCTGATGGTGGGAAGTGTTTGCCATGCTCTTTTCCTTTGAATAGATTTGTGGATTGTGAGTAATAAACATCATCTGTATTAGAAGAATCGTAGTTGTTTAGTTGATGAGTTTTGTCTGCATAATCATCCTTATCCTGCCTGTCAGTAGCTGCAAGATCTTCAAATAAATCATATGGGTAATGCATGAAGTAGTTATAATTTGTATTGGAGCTACTTTTCAACGGATCTGTTTCTTCTTTGGAGGCATTAGCTCTCTCACTTGAAATCTCACTCGATGAAACATTTAGACTTAACGTTTGATTTATTTCATCTGGCCGTGAGGTGACTACAGTCGAAAATGGGTGCGAATCCTTGTATGTCGGAATATCATCTTCTTTTAATGTAGGTTGTTTAAATACTGTTGACTCTGGTATTTGAAACTCCCTTCCTTCTTGGCAGCTTCCTGGGCAACCATGTCTACATATTTCAACCGTGCACTGAATAGTAACTTCCACAGTCTCGGGGAATTTGAAAGCGTAGAAGTGGCTGTAAGCTATGACACTAGCCGTGCCTTTTGTTTCTGTAGTCTTCTGAAATGGGGACATCATTTTAGGTCTTAAGACACATCCCTCTTCATCTGTTAAATGTATTGGGTGTTTTTGACCATCGTGTGCGATACATGATTTAACACGCATATCAAATTGACTTTCACTGTCTTGTATGGCTACAACAAGCGTTAGGGGACTTCCTAATGGAACTAAACCTTCAACTTTTGCCGACCACGGACCTTTACCATCTTGTACTTCAAGCCAGCAATCAACATCATCACCTTGAAAGTTCATCTCTACTACATCAAGGTCTGAAATCGTGATTGGCATCTTATATGCTGATTTTTCATATCCATCATGCCATTCACATCTGATTTTTTTGGCTTCGTCCCAAGCCTCTATCACAATATCATCGTATTGAATGATAATCGTGTTCTCGTAAAATTTACCTTGAGGATCAGATCGCGTTCCACAACTGTCATATTCTATAGTAAACGTTGCTTCAGTTATACGAGAATGTGGTGCGACATGTACACACCTGTGAGACTGACCATTTGATTTTGAGTAAATGCTTCCATCGTATGGTGAGCTGAATTCAAGATTTATGGTCATTTCTTCTTTGCCGCAATCTACACTTAACTTTGTTAGCTCCGGTAAGCCCTCAGGTGGACCAGATCTCCATGTCTGACTATCTCCAAATATGCCCTGTTAAAAAAAAGTAACAAAAATATTAAAAATGTATTGTTATTAAGGAATATGCATACATTTAAGTATCGATTTGAGGAATTAATACTAAGAAAAAATTTTTTTAATTTGGTGGAACTTTACAACTATTAAATTTTGTTAGACATTTGTTTTAGATTACGATGAATCATTTATCAGTAAGTAGTACTAACGAACAATTCGCTTTTAAAATATTTTGTTGATACTTGAAAGATTTGTTTATCCTAGTCTATACTTGATTTCAAACTTAGCAGTTAAGTTTCTGATCTAATTCAGCCTTGGTTTAGCATAGTATGTCACCAAGTACGTAATATTTCCTACAAACGCTCCTCTAAATATTGGATAACCTATCTAATTCAGGGATTCTAATACCTACTATCGAGAAAAATAAACATTTAAAATAATAAGGGGCTGATAATATCAAACAACTTAGGGGGAGTAAAAAACCACTAATAATTTAGTCGAATCAAATTAGAGAAGCAGCAGGTAGAAATATTTGAGAAAGTTTGAAGAAGACCTTCATACAGCAGGGCATACGGGGCAGTTGCAAGGATATGAATTTTTTCGCAGCAAGATGACTAAGTTAATAATAAAGAAACTGCATGATGGACATAGATGTCAGAAAATCAATAAAATTGACAGAACGATATTTCGTCTGACCATTGTTAGGGGGGACGGGACGTTATAGCTATTTTAGGTTCTATTTATTTTTTTGTTATCTATAATGAGGTGAAAAATTTAAATACCTTTCATGAAGTTCGGTTCTTCATTACTAAAGTCGTTAAACAGACGTAAGGCCCCCAAAGAAGTTTTTGCCCCGGTCCCCAATCAAGCTAAGTCGGGCTCTGAGGGCATATTAATAGTTATTGAAAATATTATTGATGAGTAGGGCATGATTGCTAGTTTAACATATCAAATGCTAGTTACAGAAAAACGCTGAATGAAAAATTGCTAAAAACGTCTGACGGTGTGGATTTTCGCTTTTTTTCCCCCGTGATTTTTCAAATTCCTGTATTTTTAATACATTATGACTTCTCACTTTTTGACTCTCTACATTAAATGACGATTCCATCGTTAATTGTTTTCTGATAATTTTGTCTATAGTTATTTATCGCTTTTCCGGCGATCTCCACGTGTTTTCCCAATCTTTAGTATTTTTAATACGATAATTCAACCACTTTAACATGGTTTTTTAAAATCCCGATTTTTTTAATACAATATTTCGACACCCAAGTTTCGAATTTGTGTAATCACTTATTCCCGCTACGTCCTTTCCCCACCTTTTTCTTTTAATATGCTGCCATTACGACACGTAACATTCAAATTTGATTAATCACTTTTTGATGCGCTCAATTCGCGACTAGGCCGTCATTTTCTAATCATTTTATCGGCAGTTGGTTACAGTTAGCTGTTTTACTTCTAGCCTGGCAATTTCCATATTGTTTTTAAAATCTCGATATTTTAAATACGATGTTATTACTAATTTTAATATTTCTCATTCAGTGATAGTTTTATTTCAATGAATCTTACAGCAATAATTATGATGAATTTTCTTCATCACAAAATACATTACGATACCGCTTTCAAGAATGCTTGTATGAACCCTAATTTTGCTAGCAGCATTTTTAGCACTAACTAACTTTACAACTATGAAATCATGAAGAATTTGTTAAGTTTATATTCATGAGACAGTGGCGTAGATAACTCCTCGCAACGAGGTTTGAGGGCACACTCGCAAGAAAAAAATACACTTTGAGTTAAAATGTAAAAAAAACAGCTTATTTATAAAATATTTTTAATTCCCTTTAAAGATAATAATATTCCTTAACTAAACTTTTAATATAACAACTATAAGATAGTGAGTTATATTCTCTTATTCTATATATATAAAAAAAATTTCGTCACTATTATTTTTATTTTCTTATATTAAAATAAAATTAGTGATTATAAATATCGAATATTTCATAATATAATTGAAGTTTTTTAAAAGAGCGTCATTTATTATTTAAGTTATTGACAGAACAAAAATCATTAGTGCTTGGTTGAATGGGGCAAAGGAAGAAGTGAAGGAAATCAGTTTATAATTAAATTTAAAAAAGTTCGTATTTTTAAATTTTTTTATCGTTATTTAAAGCTATGCTGTGTTTTTTAATATTTTCCGTTTGTGTGATGAATGCTTCTTTTTGTTATTTTCATTCAGAATATTATTATTATTATTATTATTATTTTTTTTTTTGTAAAATACTAGAGAAGTATGTTTCATTTAAAAATTTTAAAACGGTTCTTTCGTAAGATTTATTTTCTCACGAGACTTATATTTGGGTATTTTTGTATAAATTTTCCTGTGGAAAACTTTTTCGCTTTGGGGTCAAAAACAAAGAAATTCACTCTTTCTAACTACATAGAAATCGATAATATTCGCAATCAATTATCCGATCCAGGAAAAGAACTTTCATTAACAGTTCAAAACAAAAATCGTCTGCTTATTTGTTTACCTGAGGTATAAATGATAGAAATAGAACGCCTTATGTTCTTTACTTTCTTTCCCTATCTCACTATTCTTACTTCCGCTGCAATCGAGCTATGAAAGTGCTTTTATAAGAACAACCCACTATGTAAGAGTATGGAATCTACGATGCAGAAAACTTTGAAGAGATATTCCTTACTAAGAACAAAAGGAGCAATGAGACCGAGAAGAAAGGTGAAGTATTCATGAAATAATCCAGTCAAAATCAAAACGAGCTTTTTCCTGTCCGTTCCCTTGTATTCTTAGAATAGACCGCTGTTTCGAATGTAATTTCATTTTATGTAATATTGTATTGATGGTACTTACTACTTAAATAAAGATGGATAAAAGAAGAATGGAAAGCGGTATTTTTCAACACAAATATTTATTAGTTCTCTAACCATTATTCATGGTGGTTTAATTTACAGTCTTGCAAAAATTAGTTTGGAATGTTACTTTCTTATTTTTTAAACTGTAGAGCTAGGAAATTATAGTCATATCTTAAGAGTTGACGACTTAAATTTTTGAAACAAAACCACTAAATTTATTTATAAATTATGAATATGGTTTTATCGTTTGCTAGCACTACAACGACAAATCTTTGGGCTCTTTTTTATTAATTATTGGTAATTTCATTTTTATTTTGATGAAAATTAGTCTGGAACGTTACGATTCCATTTTTTATTTGTAAAATTATAAAATAATATTTTTATCATTGCGTTTTTTTTTTTTTTTTTTAATCTATCGTTTACCTCCACTAAACTGCAAATATTTATTCGCTCTTCTTCTCCAGATCCAATCCTTAAGTAATTTCATTTATAGTACTTTTTTTTTTTTTTTTTTAAAGTGTAGGACTATAAAATGATATTTTCGTTATAGAATTAACGCTAAAAAATATCACTTAAGATTCATTTATAAATCATATGCGTTTATTGTCAAATCCGTCATTCTTACCCACTAAACTTAAATATTTATTTGTTCTCCTAATTGAATCCTTAGTAATTTGTGAAAATTAGCTTAAAACGTTTCTCTTTTTTATATAAATTTTAGAAATATGATGTGATAATCACATCTCAGAGCCAATGTCTTAAAATTTTGAAACAATGAGACTCGAATTCATTTATATTAAACAAGCGATTGATTAAAATGATTTTGAGCTGATTGTTAATGTATTATAACTTGATAGATCAACAAGTTTTTAATAATAAATTTTTTTTAACAATCAATTTTTTAATTAAATTGAATATTTAACCAATGTCGGTAGCATAAAATCACCAGAGTGGTGGATTTTGAGAAATCCCTATTGTGGAGTGTGGGCCGAATATTGTGGCTTTCGAAGGTAAAAAATGGAGCAACTGCTTTTTCAACCGAAATATTGTGAAAGCTTTAAAATTTTTCTTATAATTTAAGCGTATCGAATTTAATTTCTGGTGGATATTGTTTACAGCTAATAGCTGTAACACTAAAATTAATTATGCCCAGTGAGCATAATATATCATGCATAAGTCTGGAAAACCTGAAACGGTCGTTCACTTAAGAAAGATACATTCATTTCTAGATTCTTTCTTAAAATATGCATCCTTCCATATTTAGCATATTTTTGAAGTAAAGATTAAAAATAATAAATTTATAAAAAGCATAAACAACTTTTTTTTAAACTACTGATACTGTACTTGAATAATAAAATCAAAAACACAATTTTATTTGATGAAAATAGATGAAAAGTCACAAAGAGTTTTTAGTCGTACCAAAGAAAGCTAGTGCGTATAAAAGTTGGTTGTGTGAAAGATTGGTATAATTTTTTATTTTATTGCAAGCGTGCCAAACTTCTATTAGAAAAAAAAAAAAAAATCATTGGTAATATATAGTTTTTAAGTTAACATTGATCTCTTTTCTTCAGACTCAATAAAAATTTAAAAATCAAAATTAATTTAATCAAGTTAAAAGTATATGCACAGTGCGCAGAAAAGTAAAGAAATAAATAAACGGACGGACCAGAATAACTTTTGATTTAATGATTGGATCTGCGCGTACTAAGACTCAATCTTAAAGTTTTGAGGGGAGGGGGGACCTCAAATATGCTAACTAACTAAAGCAGACGATATTTTAAGTTACGAAATCAGAAGCAAAACTGTACTTTCTCTGAATAAATATACCTTATTTTGGACGTTTTGCGGATTTCTGACCCCCAAAATAAATTTTATAATCGTCGTTGGAACAGCCGACCCAATATTGGGTTTACGTCTACCAATGTTCAACTACGTAGCTTTGTAATTATGAACCCCATTCAGAATACTAGGGGATCCAGTATTGGGAAAAAGTAAGCCTTCTTGGAGGACAATTTGATGGAACTCATCCGCAATTGCGTTACATGGGGGGACCTCATTTCGAGTTTTATCAGTCAAATAAACTAGGTTTAATTATTTTAATGCCACTTATGGATTGCCCTAAATACTGATTCATAAAACAAAGCAATAAAACAAAAGCCTGGTATCCATAAAACAAAACCTTTTCTATTGAGAGAGAGGCAAATGTCTAAATAAACTCCCTCAGTACCCTGAAGGTTTTGTATAGAAGTCCAGTAAAGAACATGAAATAAAACCTAGACATCCAACAAAACCCCTTTGACGCTTTAAAATAAAAAGACACTTTAAAATTTTCAAATCTGGTTTTTGATGCATTTTGCGCTTTTTCTTATTTGAAAAATTATTTGGATTTAAATTCTGGTTTTAGGTGTTTTCTAAATATTTTAAAGGGTCAAAGGGGTTTTGTTGGATGTCTAGGTTTTATTTCATGTTCTTTCCTGAACTTCTATACATAACCTTCGGGGTACTGAGGGAGTTTATTTAAGCATTTGCCTCTCTCTCAATAGAAAAGGTTTTGTTTTATGGCTACCGGGGCCGGTACCCCCTGAAGACGTCAGCTTCGGTGGTCATATTTTTATTTATTTATTTTCTCCTGCGTTTCCTTTTTTGCAACATTTATTCTTTATTTGAAATCTCTGCTGCTTTTAAGCGTGTTTTTTTCAAAGAAGTTTTGTCTTTTAAATTTAATTTTTTTTTTGTTGTTTTCTTTTTGTAATTCAAAATACAACTTTTAGTAAATATTTATTATATTTTATTATTTTATTTATTAATAGTTGAAAAAGTTTTGAATTGTAAGGTATAAAATTGTTCACATCATTTTAAAGAATGTTATTTTAAATTGCAAAATACAAAATTTTAACAAAATTAATTGATTAAAGTTTTTTTTTATTTATTTATTTTTTATTTGAAAAAGACGTATTTTTAAAATTTGATTTCTGAGAAACTATTCGATGAAAAGTTAATTCAGAGTTATTTTTTATTTTTATTTTGCGCACTATACATTTATTTAACTTTTAAAACTTTTAACTTAACTTTTTAAAGTTAATTCAGATGATTAAGTTCACGTTCCAGTTCCTGTTCAGAAGCACATTTCCAATTTATATGATTTAATCAAGTTTCTGAGAACGCTTCAATATCAAAAATTAAATTTAAAAAAATATTTAAAAAAAATATGGATCTATGAGTTACTAAAGTAAATTCCCCTTGGCCAAAGAAAAACAAATAGCGTGAAGATGCAATATAAAAGTTTTTGTAGGCACATTTTTTAATCCAAATTTATACATTCATAAAACAAATTATACTTTTAAATAATCGAATAACCACTTTTTATTCTGTTAAAATTCATTTTATTGTATCCCATGACCTTAAAATTTTTAATTTATTTTTCATGTCATCTTTACATAGAAAATAAATAAAATAATCAATCTCTAATTTTGTTATTATGAAGCACTTTCTCAGCTCTAATTCATCTTCTTTGACAAGTTTTCTACCCGCACTTTTTCTTTAACAAAAAAAACTTCGACCTAGATTTTTTCATTATATATTAATAAACCGCATACATTGAATCCGTTTTTAATGCCATTAATGTTATTAGAGATGCTAATCACTTCAGATTACGATTCTACAAAATGATGTCGTTAACATTTTTGATCTGAAGACCCGGAATCCTAAACGTCAGCGACCATGACGACTATATGATAACGTGACAAAACTGGTAGACGGGCATATGCTTATGGGAAAGACAACGCCCTATCGGACCTTCCTCTTTTGTATTTCACATGACAATAGACAGCAAGCGTACATGTGACCGTAACGTCCACGAACTATCAAAAAAGCACTTTGGGCGTTGGGACTAAAAAAAGTTTTGTTTTGAAAATATATTTAAAAAAAAATAATAAATCTTACATTTTTTACGAATAAAATATATTTATAAGATAAATGAGTGGAAAAAAATTCGTAGAAAAATATTATACCTTTTCGAACCTTCATAAAATAGTTGTAACTCTTAACTTATGTTATCTATAGTAATGATCTATAATTGCATAAAACGCTTTTACATGGTCATAAAACTGTTTAAATTTCTTCTCTCGCGTTGGCAACAAAAAGCTCATTCAAACTGAGTTATAAGTTGAACTGGAATGAAAAAAAGCGAACCAACTGATCATGTAAATAAACTGAAGATAAGCGCAGGATGCTGTGCCGATTCTCGATTTCGGTTGGGCCCTCTAGTTATAGTAAAAATCGTTTTCAAGCAAAGTTGGTCTGTATATGAATGAAGGTTGACATATGAACCAGTTATTTATTTCAATTCATTAAAGTATAATTAACAATAAAAAAAACTATTTTAAAATATTAAACATTAGGAAGAAGAAAACCTTAATTTGATTCAATAATATGAAATAAATTGTGTGTAGTTTGAATCCTTAAAGAAAATAACGTTTGGAGTAGTTTATTTAACTATGAAATAGTTATATAATACATATAGACAACTTAACATTTTAATAGTTATTAAGTCCTACAGGATCAGATGACTGGAACATATTTTTCGACATGAAGATCTAGATCCAACCAAAAAACTGACTTTCTCTAAGATAGAGGGTACAAGAAGAAGAGCCAGACCGGCTATGAAAGATTGCAGGACAGCGTAGAAATAGATCTAAGAGTATTATAAGTGAACAGGTACAGAAACCTTGCAGTAAATAGTATTGCTTAGATGAAGTAGACTGAGAAAGCCTTGACCTACACGAGGCTGTATTTCTGGTGAAGAAAGAAGATATAGTTTGAATAGTTGGCTAAATAAAATTGCCAGAGAGCGAGACAAAAAAAATATCACTCTGGTCACTCAGTTTAAATAGCAATCCAAATTATTCGAAAAAGTATAATTTAAATATGCTTAATAGTGCATCCTAAAATTCACGCACAGAAATTAGAAACAAAAACGGAATTTCTTTGAAAAAAATCTTTTGTTCACACTCACCGGGAAAAAAAAATTTTTTTTTTTCAAAAAGATAATTTAGTACAAAAAATAAATTAATTATGTTTGAATAATAAACTAAATAATCATTTATTATTTTTTTTAAAAAATTTTGAATCGTAAGTAATAAATTTTTTGAGCCATCCTTAACAATGAAATGCATAGTTTGAATGGAATCTGTTGTATAGTTTCTGCGAAATAAACACATACACATTTAAAATTATAATACGTTTTACTTACAAAAAACTGGCAATTTATTTTGGAGAGGAATTATAAAGCATGATTCTACAAAGAAATTAGTATGAAAATACACTTCACTTTAACTGTACTGGTATCTAAGAAATAAAAAAATTTAGAATTTATACTAAATTGACTGGTTGTTTTAAAAAATTACAAGTGCACACATATTCAAAGGAACAAACACATTTTTTGTGCATAGTTTCAGAATCAATAAGCCAAGTCAAGTGAAATTTTGTAAGAAAATAACAACGTATTATAAAAGTGATGATAACAAAGAGGTAGTGTCATGAATTTCAAGATCATGACTTAATATTACAGCATAGTGCAAAAATGCTTCTAGGAGAAAAGTGGCAAACTGGCAATTGCTCAGCCAAGAGCATCCCAGACATGTTCGATGGAATTCGAACCTGGAGATATAATTGACAACTGTATCCTCTGAATATCGTCGGCTTCATGCTTTTGCGGCCCGACCGTCCTTGTGTCAATGCAATCTGTTATTCATAAAAATGAACGGGGTAATAACATCATCTTTATATAGACTTTCATTGAAATCTATGATTTTAGCCCTTTAACTCAGCGAAGCTAGGGAGCCTTCTTGATACTACAGATCACAGAAGAGCCTGCCTGAACTGGTGAAGGAGATATCATTAAAAACGAAGACGCGGTGGATATTTTTTCTTTTTACTGATGACCCCGGATTCATACTAAAAATTTATTCTCGTGCTTGTGATAAAAACAAGTTTTATATTTTAACAAGCAGAGTTAAATATGAATTGATTTGTGAGCGACGTAGCATGGGAATGCCACAATAGGAAGAAACTGATAAAATACTATTATATTTATTTATTTTATATAGAATTCTATAATTAAAAACAAACGGACTAATGTCAACAGAAATAAGACAAATAATACTGATCGTAATTACTGATAATAATTTAGGATCGCCAAAAAATTCAAAACTCGTTAATAGTCATGTTACAAGTTTTTTTCCTTCCTACCTTCACTTTCTTGTGACGTTGAGGAAATTTCTTTAAATCTTTATAAGCTACACTCCTAGTTCTATCTCTTTCCCAGTAGAAAAAATTACTTATCTTGTAGAAAAACCTAGTTGTATGTGTAAGCCTATTCATTATTCAGACCAGTTATTTTACTTATATTTAAAATGTACCAATTTTCATTTCAGTTAATGTTCTTTTGCATCAGAAGTGTAATTTTTAAAAATACGAACACTTTGATGTCATAAAAATTAATTATATTAAAATTTTCAATTATTGTCTATTCGTAAAAGTGTGTGAACTGCAATCCCTAAGAACTGTCTCGGATAATTTCAAGAAAAATAAAAAGCATTGTTGTTATGATTTAAAAACACTTTACTTAAAAAAAATCATTAATTAAAATCACGAGATTTTTTTTAACTCATAGACTTAGGTAGAATATATATATATACACACACACACATTTTCTTACAGTACTGCATTATCTAATACACGAAAAAAACGGACTACCCTAATAACTTTTGATCTAATGATCGGATCTTCACGTTCTAGGACTCATTCTTAATGATTCAAGGGGGTGACCTCAAATATGCTAATTAATTAGTGCTGACGATATTTTAAGTTACGAAATCAGACGCAAAAACCTACTCTCTCTGAATAAACATACCTTTTTTCGATGGATTCGGATTTCTGACCCCCAAAATATAGGTAGTAGCTGCAATCTGGGAAATATGGTCCTGATAGTTTGGTCAGGAGAGCAATCCAAAGTTTGAACCCGTTAATGCTAATTTCAATCTTTGCGTATTTCGCCATATCTCAAGAACTTTTTAAGCCAATTGAAAAAAATTTTGCAGAGAATTATAAAATTCGTTTATCCAAAGATAATTCCATGCAAAAAAAAATTTTCAGTAAATATTTGCTATTTTTTATTTTATATACAAGGAAAGAATAAAATTAACAATAAGGGGTTCAAACTTAGGATCGCTCTCCTAACCAAACTACGAGGACCATATTTCCCAGTAAGCGGCTACCCCCTATATTTTGGGGATCGAAAATTCGAATGCGACGGAAAACAGCTAAGTTGATTCAGAGAAAGTACGTTTTTGTGTCTGCTTTCGTAACTTTAAGCATTGTTTTCACTAATTGATTACCATATTTAAAGTCGCCCGATCGAATCATTATGATTTAGTCCTAGAACGTGAAGATCCGATCATTGGATCAAAAGTTATTTAGTGTGGTCCTTAAAAAATGCTACTTGTCACTATATTGTTTCTAAGTTATAACTATGCTGGTTTTATAAATAAATGTTCACTTAATAATTTGAATGTTATATAGAAATATCACCTATTCAAAAGCGAATTTTTTTTTTATTAGTTTATTTATGCCCATTTGCATTTATTATTATATTTAAATACGTTATTAGTCATTTTTATATTTTAATGCGCTCATTGCAGTATGTAAAATATTTTTTTTAACTAGCAATAAATATAATTCAATTATACCCATTAATTCTTATATTCCAATTATACGATAAAAATTTTCGCATAATTATTTAAATAAATTTTATTTTAAAACTTTTTTGTTCAACAAGTTTGTTTTCTGTCTTTACAATTCATTAAGATTTTGAGTTCGATAAATGAAGTAACTCACTTAATTTATTTCGTAATTATTTTTCAATAATTAAATAATATTAACCTTTTAATTATTAGTGGTACTAAGAATTTTCGTTGCAGTATTATAGTTAAATAATAGTATTAAGTATTATTTTTACATTTTATCAGAGTTTCTGCCTTTAAACACGAAATGAATTTCAAGAAAATATGATAATAAAATATCCAATGTTTTACAATGTTTGTTTAATATATATATATATATATATATATATATATTAAACAAACCATGGTTTTATCAACCCTGATAAAATGCCTCATTGTTTCGCCCAGAGCAGCTAAAACCCTAAGCCCAGCCTTGTATAGATGTAAGATGAATAATGTGTTACGTTTAATTGATTTTTATATTATGCTAGCTGAATGCCCGTTCCTCTCGCTACGTGAATAAAAAAGAAAGAAAGAAAGAAAAGAAAAGAATCAATAAATACTGAAAAACACTACGAAATCATGCTCAAAACTGAAAGACGTAGGGGAGAGTGGGGTCAATTGTAAAATTTTTTACTTAACTATTTTTAACTAACGAAAAATCCAATATATTATTAGTATTAATTGACAGACGAGTAAAGTAGACTATCCTCTACTAGAAAAAAAAATACCTTATTTTAAATGTTATTATATTAGTTATTAACTATTTTTGACAGTCGTGCACTTGTTACAATTGTCCCCATTTACGGGGTCAATTGTAACAGTTCATAAATTCAACTAAAACATAGTTAATTATACATATTATCATAGTTGTGATATATTTTTTTATTGATCAAAATAGTAGTGATATTTTAGGAGTAAAAATAATAATGAGCAGAGACCTAAAGGGTTAAACTCTTAACTTTAAGGGTTTAAAAATTTTAATTTATGCTGTGAAAGGTGACAAATAAAATAATGCACATGCAACATAATATAAATGATATAGGAAGCTATTGATGGTTCTTAAAGAGTTAAGTAATGGTTTGTAAACATAAGATTATTTATTTTCAGCTGTTACATTCGTCCCTTTACTTATTGTTACAATCGTCCCTAAGACGCCATTTCAGCTTCATTTGTTAAAAGCAATGCAAGTTAATTAACAAAACTAATCTTTTTTTTTAAATGTTAATTAAGGTGTCCACTTACATATTCGGTTAATAGTTTTTATTTGTTTAAATAAAATTACTTTGTTACAATATAATATTCTAATACCAAAAAAAGTACTTACGTATCGTGAAAATATCTTTCGTGATGTAACTCTTTCAAAAGTACATAAAAATGGTTGCTAGCAGGGGTGTACATGCAGATTTATTAAATACACCTTGTGCGTCACCTAGGAACCAAATCTAGAATCCAATACTCGAAATTTTTGCTCTGTTACAATCGTACCCTGTTACAATTGACCCCACTCTCCCCTATACCGACACAATTAAAGCGCAGGTAAACCAGTAAAACCAGGTAAGTGATATATTTAGGGTAATTAATGAACCTGAGAAAGTAACATAAATCAGTTGCATCAATATGGGTATGTTTAATGTTACAGAATTCTTTTTGCCTTCACTTTAATCTTAATAAACTAATCTACATTAGTTTTTTGTATGGTTGCATGATTTTTTTTTTTTTTTTTTTTTTTTCAAATTAGATAGTAAAATAGTTCAAATGCCATTTTTTTCGTATTTTGATTACAGCCTCGAATACGAAATATCGCTATCTGGTTCATTCACTAAATTCTTCAATTAATAAAGCTAAAATAATTCCAGTTTTATTTCTTTATTATTATTTGTCGACCTTTCCGATGACTTCCTTAAATATCATCATTTAAGATTCTTTTATGAATATCGCACTCATTGGAAACATTTACTTGAATGATTTTTTATATAGCAAGTGAATAAAGGGGAAAAAAAGTTTGTAGTTTTGAGAATGAATTTGTAAAATAAATAAATAAAGAAGATAATAAACTTATCTGTAATTTGAGGTACGGTGGTTGGCAACATTTCTTAAGAAAAAAAAAAGAAAACAATTTTGGAGCACTTGTACCATTCCCCCCTCCCTTCTTCTTTCCTCTCCATTTAACGTAAATGCGGGTTAATTACGTCAAAAAGTCCTCCACGACGGCTATTTTGACCCTATGCTTGATCCAGAAGTTCCCTTGTCTTCTGGGTAGGGTTCAAAATTACAAGGCTACGGAATTAACCATTGTACTTGTAGATTCAGACTTAGTTCGGCTGTTTACCGCTGGTTATAAAATACAAAATAAAATTGATATAGCAATGAGTAAACGATTGAATGGAATGAGAAAACAAGACAGGAAGCTAGTCAATTTATTAGCCAATATATGAATGGTTGAGTAAAAGAGTTAGTGCATTAAAAAATATTTTAAATGGTCGTATCGAAAACTTCTCTAATCAATTAAAATTCGAAACAGCTTGTAAAAAAATAAGCTTTTAATCCAATAATTTTGTAGTACAACAGAAGACAAAAAGAAAATTAAAAAATAAAAAAAATTATCAAAAAATATTATATTTTTAATTTTTAGAACAATTTTGAACAATTTATTTATAGTTAACGAAAAGACAAAATATTTAGTTTCTATAATACTTAATTCTATGAAATTCGGAAACTAAACATTTAATTTTTTGATATTATACACACAAAATTGCTATATCTGCCAACTTACTGTTAAATATGATGTTTAAGCTTTTTATTGAATTATTATCATTGATGCATAAAACAAAATCCTAGAGTATACTTCGATAGAAAAACACAACAAGTCCCATACAAAGCGAAGCATGCATTTTGCCTCCTCATGGAAGGAGAAGCAATCGATATCATTCCGTCACCAAAAAAAAACTCTTTAGTTATCCTTCGATTTTTGTGATCAATGCAGGCAGTGATGTGGTGTGCAGAAAGAAAGGGATAACAGACCCAAGCATTTAAAACTTTAACTCCATTACAATTATTTTCATTGTAAATTAAAACTTTTTAGCAGAAAAATGTTTGACTCATGAAAAATATATCATGATAACATGATTTTCAAATGAATTTAACAATGGGGTTTTAGGAAATTAGAATGCAAAGTGAAAATACCGCATTATTATCTAAAACATTTTAATGTTCCATTCATTAAAAAATAAAATAAAATCTAAGAAATTTTGATGGAAAAAATTTTCTTTGCTATTTTATACTTTCCTAAATTTACATTAAAAAAATTAGTTTAAACAATAGGTTACCACCTAATTACATGAGTCATCAAATAGAGGAATTAACCGCTAACATCCATGCACCTCTGCGCGCTACTGCTGGTATAACAAACACAAAAATCCCCAAACCAATACGCACATAAATCAGTTTTCTCATGAAAAAATTAATTTGTTACTTACATTTGTCCCAAGAACAATTAGGCATGTTGCCATCCACGCTAGATAACAATGAGCCATTTTTCTTCACTCGAAGTCTATTGAACCGTTTGTGAAAGAAGAAACTTATGACACGCAGATTTGATACCAAAACATTTGAACACTTTATGGATAACTTCTATTTATACAGATAAGCCTTTATTAAAGTTCCACTGTGGAATTTCCAGTTAAATCCAATATGCGCGATGAAAAGAAGAACTAAACTGTTTCATACTTTTAAATAATTAAAGCTAATTTTAAAATTTTTTTTTATGCAAAGCAAAAAACTCTGCCTGAAGTTAGAATAAGCATATTTTGACCATTAGATTCAACGAACTTATCACACAGACCAACGTCTTCTTTCTAATTCTTTACAAAACTGTTCACCAAGGATATTGCAAACGATTCTTTCTTTTTTAGCAAGGCATATATGCCCATCCATGCATTCATGTGCTACTGAAAGATGCTTTTGTTAATTTTTGAAAAGATCTTGTGGACGATGGGTAGTTGATTTTGTTTAAGTGGATAAATGTTTATTACATCTCTCGTGGTTCTTCTTCTTTTTTCTTTTTTTTCTCTCGTTGTACAGAAACTTTGCCGAAATGGCGCGTAACAACATTTGATGAAAACAAGCTCCTTAATGTTCTTCGTAATTGTCACTTTGTGATACAATTAGAGTAATTGAGCTGTGAAATTGGATTTCACTTTTACAAGAAAAATTAATTTATTTCTAAAGAATTCTTGAATTAAAGAGTTAAAAGCAAAAGTTATGGCGAGAATGGATATTGAATTTCCTGGGGTTGAAAATTGATAGTTCATCAGAAATTTTGAGCTAAAATTGATTATTCATATCGATTCTTCCTAAATTCTTTTATAAAAAGAAAATGAAATATTTAAATAAATTAATTAATTAAAAAAATTATAGAAAATGCTAATTTTTTCCTAAAATTTGTCTAGTAAGCTCTCTACGATTGAGAATTTGATTGTAGTACTGCATCTATGCACGTAGAATGAGCCTTAATTTCAATTTAATAGAAATACATTGTAGCTACTTTTTTTCCTGTACAATAGTTGACACTATTCTATATATGTCAATGATTTGATTGATCTTTTTGAGTAAAATTTAGACTACTGTAACAGTTTAATGAATCAGCAAGGCACAACCTTAAATAAAGTGTGAAATTAAAATCTTTTAAATAATAAGGCGTTAGGCCCCATAAAATTTGGGGCGCCTTCTACCCATGCGATAATCAGGCCCTGGCATTCACACCTAATGCGGTTGCCACATTTCCGATTCGAAAGTAAAAAGGAACCAGATTGGGAAGTTTTTCTGAATATATATATATATACATATATATATTGTTAATTTAAAAAATTTTTACGTGAACTTATATGAAAAACTGGGGTTTGATCCTCAGTAGTTGCCTGAAGGCCACCTAGTTTCAGGTCGATGGGTACCAGCTTGTCATAGAAGTAAGGAACTGTCATAGAAAAAAGATCTGTGTGCTGTGCTGACAACATTGCCCCAATCAATCGTCACGAAATTGTGAAGCCTTAACCTCCATGAACAGGCTGTAGCGGGCTTGCTTTACTTTTCTTGTAGTCAATAAATAAAATAAATAATGAACCATATGAATCATGAACCATAATGTAAAAAAAAAAAATAATAATAATAATACAGTTGAACCAGTTTATCTCAAACCTGTTTATCTCGAAAACCTCTATATCTCAAAATTTCTTAAATTCCTTACATTTACTACCTAAAATCAATGTATTTTCCATGTCTGTCTCGAAATTTTTTTCCTTCAAAACCTCTATTTCTCGAATTTCTAATAATCGAGCACAAATGACCAAACAACATAACAAGTACAGAATAACGTTCTTACGCCAGAAATCTTTAAAAAAAATTTCTGTTTTTAATCTTTTAAAAGATTGAGAGCTCTTAAAGATTTTTTTTATTAAAAATCTTCAAAAAGATTATTTTCAGTATTAAAGGTATTTCATAAAAAATTTATGTAAATAGATATATGCGGTGTAATTAATTTACAGAAATGCTTAGATTTTTCTACTCAAAACAATTAAAGCACTTTTAATCGAATTCCTTAATTAAATTTAATTTTTTAAAGTAACCTGTACAACTTGAAACCTCTTTATCTCAAATGTCTCACCTTTCCCGTGAGATTCGAGATAAACAGGTCTGACTGCAGTTTGCAGCTAAAATAAAGATATAATTTTTCACTATACAACGAATAGAATAACAAATAATTAGAATAACAAATAATTAGGTAATTGGTAGTTCTCGTCGTATACCGATTAGAAATAAAATATTCCGATAATAGTGCTTTCTAGAGAAAATACAGCTATACAGCTGCTAAAAATTTTTAAGAAAATAATTAAAAAATAAAATTATAAATATAATATTTGCTGAACTTATTTAAAAACTATTTATTTGTTGAATTTAAAGAGTGAATTATAAAGGGGATGCGTATATAATAAACATGACTTTTTGCTAAATTATTTCAATTAATAAATCAAATAAAAACCAGTGTATAATCAGATGAAATAAAAATTATTATTTTAAAATTACTTTTGATAATTTTCTCTCGTGACATCGAATTGGTTTGCAAAAATCTCCCCCCAATACAGAGGACACACAATTTCTATCGGCGGAAAGTTTATTATGCTTTTTTTATAATCAACAGATGACTCCGTTCCCTGCTCGCTAACCCTTGAAAATACTGACGCAATTATTTTACGAGAGTGCTTCACACTCTTTTTATCCTAAAATTCATATAATACTCCAAGTTTTTTTATATTGATATTTTTTGTAGTTTCTTTTCATTAAATTAAAGGCTGCGCCCTCTGCTTTTTATTGCTTACCAATCCTCGGAGCTTTACAGTTTAATCACTCCAAATAAATTAGAAATTTAAACAAAGTTAGACGCATTGTTTATCATCAGACGTTATAACTATAAGTAATTATTATAATAAGAATAATACTCCTGCTAATAGTTTTCCCTTAATGGAATAACGCACAGAAAAAAAAAAAAAAAAAAAAAAAAAAATAATAATAATAAACTTTTGCTTTGACGTAAAATAACTCAAAAAGTAATAACCACATCAATAACATCTTTATATCTGATTGATTTTTTTATAATTTCTCCTCAACTGCGCAAAAGCTCATGTTGTTTCCTGTATCATTTTTTATTTATATTATTTATATATTATTTATTTATATTATTTAATTACGATACTAAGAATGTGGTGATAGTTTTCTAAAATAAAGGTAAAAGTGTCACTAAGTTTTTTTTTTTTTTTTAAATATATTAAGATAATCAGAAGTACTTCCATAAGTTTAGTATTCTCCTTTTTATTATTTACGTAGTGTTTCATTCGTAGAAATTTTTATGTGTTTAAAAATGAAAGTTTTTCAGTAAAAGAAAAAGATAAAAAAAATTGCGAAATGGATGCTTGAAACGATACTTATGCGTTATTTTTTTGTTTTTATCAAAAAAATCAAATAACACTAAAGTTTATTTGTGCTTAAATAAAATGAGGGAAAATGAATTTTCATAAAAATGTCGAATGGCCAAGCAAAATCTACCGAATAGCTAAAATCACAGTTCGGCCACAGTTACTTCTCGCGACCCTGTGCTGGTTATATAGAAGATAAGAACAAAATTTTAAAAAAAATTTAAAGCGTTTTATAAATGTCTTTTAGCATATGTTTTTTTAGATATTTAGATTAAAATATATAAATAAATATATATATATAAATAAATAGTTAGATTTTTAGATTAAATATTTATTTTGTTTTATAACCGTCGTTGAGCAGTCAACCCAATTTTGGGGTTTACGACTGCCAATGTTCAACTCCGTAGCCTAGTAATTTTGAACCCAATCCAGAAGACAAGGGAACTCCTGGATCAAGTATTAGGAGACATTTGCCTTCGTGGAAGACTTTTTGATGGAACTAACCCGCATTTGCGTTACATGAAGAGGAAGACTACGAGAACCTCCCACGGTTAGCCTGATGGCAAAGGGACTCTAACCCATGATCCGTCTACCACTGAGGATATTTCACGTTAGCTCTGTGGTCGGTGCATGCCGGATGCGGATTCGCCTCGACCAGCCATCGCTGGGATTCACCTCATTGGAAGGCGAACTCTCTATCCCTTCAGCCATCGTTCCTTCTATCCTTTGACTTGATATTTATATCAAATTTCTCTGTTAAACGGAAAAATTATTTTTTAAAAAAATCATTCAAGTGTCCGCCAAATGACTCCCTCAAATGCAGCTATTAATAATAATTAGAAAACAAAGGAAAGAAATGCTTATTCTCAAAATAGAAAATAGTATACATTAAATCTAGTTTACGCAGAATTTTCTAACCCGCCTCATATTTGCATCTTCATCAATTTTAGCGACACCTACTTATAGTTACAAGGACAAAATTAAAAATTTTAAAAATAATTTTATAAATAATTTTTATGTTTTTAGAAATTTTGGCAGTTATCCTTTGACTTATATTAATATCAAAGCTCTCCTTTGAACCAAAAAGTTAAAAAAAAAATTAAACTCTAGACCAAATGACCCCCTCGGAATCAGCTATTTATTATATTTTATTTTTTTACAACATTCTTTGAACCGTCTGCCCAATTTTGGGTTTACTCAATTCCGTAGTCGTGAAATTTTGAACCAATGAAGAAGACAAAAGAACTCTCGGATCAAGTATTGGAAGAAATTTGCCTTCGTGGAAGACTTTTTGATGGAACTAACCCGTATTTGCTCTTCATGGAGAGGAAAACCTCTAAAACATCCCATGGTTAACCTAACGACAAAGGGACTCTTTAGCACATTTACCACTGTTGATATTTTTCGTCAGCACTGTAGTTTGTGCGAGCCGGGTGCGGAATTCGTATCGACCAGCCATCGCTGGGATTCGAATTCGTTTCACCTCATTTGAAGGCGAGCGGTTTATTCCCTGAGACACTACAGCTCGGTTATTTATAATAGATAGAAAACAAAGAAAAGCAATGTTTATAACCGAAATAGAAAAAAGTACACATTAAATGTAGGATATACAGAATTTTGTTACCCGCATCATATCATAATTTCATCATCATTGATTTTATCTCTACCTGTGACCTATATAGTCTAAAAAAAAATTTAAAAAAAAAAAAAACAAATTTTTTTTAATACTTTATAAATATTTTTTCAGCATAAGTATATGTTTTTAAAAATTTTGACTCTTATCCTTTGATTTGATATTATTAACCAAGTTCTTTTTTGAACCGAAAAATTTTAAAAAATCATTAAAGCGTCCGCCAAAAAACCCCCTCAAAGGCAGCTATTAATAATAATTAGAAAACAGAGAGAATTCCAAGACCAATGCCTATAACCGAAATAGACAATACTATACATCAAATCTAGGCTGCACAGAATTTTTTTTAACCCACCTCATTTTGCATCATTATCAATTTTAGCGACATCTGTGATCACTATATAGAGGTCAATGACAAAGTAAAAAATTTCTAAAAAATGTTTTATAAATATTTTTTGGCATATGTCTATGTTTTTAGAAATTTTGGCATCTATCATTTGACTTGATATTAATATCAAAGCTCTATTTTGAAATTTCTGCAACATCTCGAAGGAATGAAATAAGTTGAGTTAAATAAACTGATTTTTACTGATTTGAAATTGATTATGTAATAAAAAGTAGTTAAGTAAATGCTAACATCACATAACACTTATAACAATAAATGCATTTCAATATTTTTTTCTGATTCGAAAGATCATTGTTTTCATTGTCTATAATTTTTTTACAAAAAATTGTTTTCACATATCAGTTCTTAAAAGTTGAAATGCATCTCTCAGTGAAAAATTTATGACAACCATTTTTATTTCAGAGAATTTAAATAAGGATTGAGTACGAACAAAATGCGTTAATAATTTTTTTGGGTTACTCTAGTTTAAACGAAGTTTGAAACTGTTTCGACAATAAAAAAAAAATAAAAAAAAAAAAATAAATAAATAAATAAAATAAAAAAAATTTTTGGCAACAGAACAAACTAGTTTCTTGTCATATATTTCTTTGAAAACAATTAAATTATTGGCGATCGAAATGGGCTGCAGGTGGCGTAGAGCAGAACTCTCTACCTATGGCAACACTTCACATGCTTTCCCCATTAGCGTGTGGAAAGTCATAGAGGAAGGAAGTACGTTAGATTCTCTCTTGATTTTTATATAGATTAAAATCTTTAAAATTGGAAAACTATATGGAACTGAAAACTACATTAAACATAGTTCTAAAGAAAAGTATCACGGAAATTTTAAAAAGTATTTTTATTAAATAAAGAGGAAAAATATCGTAGTACATTCCTATACAACTGAAAAGAGGAGGAGAGGGAAGGGTGAAACCATGAAACTGGTCTCTCCCCAGATGGCGTATTCGAGTGTTGCGATTGCCAATGGTCCAACAAAACTATTTTTTCTTAATTTTTTTTAACAATAAATTCTAAAATAGAGTTGACTAAAAAGTAAGTGTTTTAAAATTAAATTTAAAATATGTAGCTCATTAAAGAATATTTAAAATTTCTTATAAATTTTGCAAATCAAGTTGCTAAGGGAACTTTACTGGCGATCGCAACACTCGAATACGCCATCTGGGGAGAGACCGGTTTCATGATTTTTGTAGATATTCGCATAAGAGTAAAGGGAAGTGAAGGTCTGTTTTATAAGGTGGCAATGATTAAAAGGTTACTATTTTATTTCTTGTGGCGACATTATTTGCTGTTTTAGTCGCCATTCAGTGCCTTTTTTGCCCTGCTTTGTGCTTTGGCTTCATTTTAGTGTCATTGTAACACGTGCTAGTATTCGCCATTGGTATACATTGTTTTTAATAATTAATTCTTATCTTTTAGAAATTTGGAGAGTCTATTAAATCTTTTATGGTAAGTTTATTTATTTATTTGAATTTTAAAAATATTCTATTTTTCGATGTTGTATTTGTTTATTTTATCACGTGCTAAATCTCATATTTATAAACGTGTTAGATTCGTTATTGATACATTGATTTTATTAATTTTAGTAATTAATACTTGATTTTATGTCTTAGATAATCTATCAAATCTCTTACGGTAAGTTTATTTATTTATAAGTTTTTTTTTTTTTTTTTTTTTTTTTTGTATGCATGCTTAAATGTTGAAAAAATAACGTATAGCTTATATAAAGAAACGGCGATTATATTTAATTCCGCAAGCATTCGATTCATGTTATCAAATCTGTTATGGTATGTTGTAGGGTTTTATTATTTTCAAAAGTTTCAAAAGTTCCTTGTGATGAGGTTCGGAGTGAGTTTTATTTATTTTAAGGAACGATCGTTAGTCTCGAGGCTAAATGCTTGTCTGTTAGTCTACCTCTGAATAGATTTCTTCTAAGGTTCATAGTTGAAAACACTTGTTCACATGATGAAACAAACATATCACTGATTTTTGGGCATGAGATTTGAAATTTGGGAAACTAGCCCTTGGTAATGAATTACTAAACTAAACTCAGCGGCGCTACAGCCTAAAGAGGGCCAAGGCCTACAGTGCCCATCTCAGTTTTCTTGACCTTGGGCTCTGGGGTGCAGGAGCAGATGTTCCGGTCAGGTGGTCAGCCGAACGTGGAACCCCCAGTGTTTAGTTCCCAAGCATGCTTAGTACTCATTTATCGACCCACTGAAGGGATGAAAGGCTGATTGGTAATGAATTGCAAAGCTAAAACTTTGGCATGTTTCGAAACAACTGCTTCAGATGATTGTTATATTGCAACTCCGATCTCACTGTTTCACAATTTACGCTGAAAGGCATGGCAAAAACATCTAATTCTGTTTGAATGGCATTATAACCATGAAATCTGCGTCCTAACTCAAAATGGAGTTTTTTCAAGCCATCTTCATAATTCTTAAGCTCTTCCTTATTTACTGAGGGTATTGAATTTAACCTCGAGAACATTTTACCAATTGAAACTGTCTGTGCAAGCTATTTCCATCAATTTATGTTTTATTGAACAAAAATAGAGAAAGTAAAAAGCCCATCAGTACTTTGTAACAAAAAGAAAGAACAAAAATAGCTTTAAACAAAGTAGACAAGAAAATAGATGTTTAATGTATATTGTTTACTTTCGCCATGCTAAAATTCTGATAAAATCTTCTAGCGGGCCACAATTGGCTCGCGGGCCGTAGTTTGCCCAGCCCTGATCTGGAACATGTCCAATTCATTCTGGAAAACAGTCTTTCTACAGAAGCTGTTGTTTTGGTCAGTCTTAACTTAGGGCAGATAACTTATTCAGTTTTTGGAATTTTTCCCACGTGGTGCTCTTCCTCTCCTAATTTTTAAATCGCGTGAATAGGAATAGCGATGTGTGATTTTTAAATCACTTTGCGAACAGAGTCTGACTAAAGCAGGAGCATACGGAGCAGTTTGCCCTGGGCCCCCACACCAGAGGGGTCCCCAAATCGAATAGACGGTTTATTTCACGTTTCATTCTTTAATGAACTTTTTTTCAAACAAAATATCAGTACAGTGCAAATTCCGTCAGTTTTATGTTTTCTTCATTAATTTATCGTATGAACATAATCTATACTTCATAAACGCATGGCTTTCTAGGGTGGAATTCAGCTAAATTTTCGCAATTATGATGGATCGGATTTATCATAAAATTGGCATACACGAAGAGAGTCAAAAGTAATAAATAAAATTCGAAATTAAAAATATGGCCGTATTAAAAATATGGGGATTTTCAAAACTATGCGTAAATTCGTAGCATTGACCACCGAAAAAAAGCAATCGAAAAACTAACAGATTGGGTGCATCTAAAACCTAAATGCGAAATTATAAATTTCCGATTTTTTTTTTTATTTTTCAAAAAAAAATTATTTAATCTTTTTATTTTGTTCAAGTTGCTACAGAGAGTCGCACATTAAGGTTTGTCAGGCCGCTGGTTGTACACCCCTAATTTACATGATAATTTCACTTCATAAAAATAGATAATTTTTTATAAATAAAGTAGTTTAATTTAATTTTTAATTTAAATCACTGTAATTAGTCTAAATATTTGAAAAAAAATGCAATATTAGTTATCATATTAAAAGTTA
This sequence comes from Parasteatoda lunata, assembly GCA_949128135.1. Taxonomy (NCBI): domain Eukaryota; kingdom Metazoa; phylum Arthropoda; class Arachnida; order Araneae; family Theridiidae; genus Parasteatoda; species Parasteatoda lunata. The sequence goes on along the minus strand of OX421970.1, from coordinate 73,250,862 downwards.
GGCACTTGTAATGAAAATTTTATTAACAATAACAATTATTATTTAATATAAATTAAAAAATATTCGCAAGGTTTAAGAATCCTCGTTGTTTTATAAAGGACAGTTACTTCATTTTCCTATTATAATTAATGGCACATTAGTATGCTCTTCAAATGAGTTGATTTATCATTAAAACTAAAGATACTGCTAAAACATTTAAAGGTATACAAAACCACTTAAAGCCTTTTAAAGACAGGGAGAGTTTCAGAGTTTATCACAACCAAACTTAATAAATAAGTCAAATTTTATTGTCTTTTTTCTTCTTAAGCAAACAAACTTAATGAAAAAAAATTAAGTTCTCAAGAAAGTTGCACATTTCGTATCTGCACAAATAAAAGGGAATGAAATATACTAGTTGTAACATTGTCATAAATGTAATTAAACTACGAATTAATAAAAAAATTTCTGTCAAAAGAAAAAATTTAAAATTTACTAAACAATTAAAAAAATTCTCTTGTTTACAAAATAAATAAAATTTATAAAACTAAACATTTGATATATAAATAAAAGAAACAAAAGGCCTTTTTAAAAAAATGGACTAAGAATTGATTATAGCTTTTTATGCTCTACAGTTTTTTATTTATTCAAATAGATAAAATTTAAATTAAATAAATATATTTTAAATACAAATAATTATATAATTTAAACATAGGTTGTATTTTATTTTAATTTTATAACCGTTGTTGAGCAGGCGACTATTCCCCATTTGCGTTATATGGAGAGGAAAACCACGAAAACCTTCCCCGGTTTGCCTGACGGAAAGTGGTAACAGTTTTTAATCATAATTGTTTCCGAAATACTTATATGTAATGCTCAATTATTTTTAAAATGTCTTATTTCTGAAGGGGGAAAAAAAAAAACTTGATTTAACCCATTAAATGAATTGCTCTTTTAGTTACTAGGTTTCATTTATTGAAAAGGGAATCTATTTATTTATTTTTGCATCAGAGATTTTCTTAATATTAATGCTAAATCCGGTTTCGGCTAAGTTGGACACAACATTTTAAATCATTTATATAATAGAGCTGCTTCCTAAAAAGCCAGCGATTTTAACTAATATAATTTTTTCCTCTTTGGAAAAAGAAGAAAAGAAAATCACCTGTACTGTACTTGAGGAAATAAAAAGTATCCTAAAAATTTACAAGTTGAAGCAAACATTTCTCCTTCCAGTAGATTTTCTCCCCGAATGAAATTTTATTTGATGGAATTACATTTTAAATGCAATTTAATTGTTCAACTAGATGGAAAAGGATTTTAAATCTTTGGAAATATATGCGCAATCAAGTTTCTTGCCTACAGTATTTTACAGAGTTAAATCTTTTAAAAATTATGTTTTTTTAATTTCCTTTACTTTTTATTTCTAAAAATCTTAATTAATTTATAATGTATTTTTAGGTTTTTACCCTTGGCACGGCTATTGAGAAAAGTTGACGTAGTTAAATTTTATAGCATAATGAAACATTTATACTATTGCCTAGCAAATATTTCCTGCAAATAAATATTATCCTTTTTTTTTTAAAATAAACAACTGTTTTTATAAGAGCTCAATTAACGAACATCTTCAATGTTTGTTAAATGATAGTCTAAATTTATTTTAACATTATTTTCAATTTTTTTTTAACGATAACAATCAAGCGAAATGAATGTTAAAATAATGTTTAATAAAATTCGCGTTTTAATGTGATTACAAAAGACATAAATAGTGAAGTAATATAATCTTTTTGTGTTCAATATCATAATAAAATGACTTGAGTAAGACTAAAAAATATATTCGTGCAACTACAAAAGTTATTTCCAAGTCCAAAAGTCTATTTCCAAGTTAGAAAATGCATCGTTAATAAGTCACGTGTGCAAGATACTTTGCCGCAAGACGTTCTAAAGCTTTAGAGACAGTAATAAATCTGTCCAATCACAGACAGGACAAGAAATTTCACATTTTTGCGCTCCCTAAAGATATGCCAATAGTGAGATAAACCACTTGACTAAGGTAAACCTGAAAGAGGGTAATTTCTTGGAATTTTGTTGCCACCGGAAAGATAGGACCTTCACTTCCTTCTACTCTTATGCGAAAACTACGTCACTACCGGTTTCATGACTTTAGCCCTTCTCCTTTCCCTCGCCTCCTCTTTTCAGTTGTATAGGAATGTACTACAATATTTTCCCCTTTCTTAATATTTCTCCTTTTTATTTAATAAAAATATTTTTTAAAATTTCTGTGATACTTTTCTTTAGAACTATGTTTAATGTAGTTTTCAGTTCTATAAAGTTTTCCAAGTTAAAAGATTTTAATCTATTTGAAAATCAAGAGCGAAACTAACGTAGTTCCTTACTCTATGACTTTCCACACGCTAATGGGGAAAGCATGGGAAGTGTTGCCATAGGTAGAGAGTTCTGCTCTACGCCACCTGCAGCCCATTTCGATCGCCAATTATCATTTCCAAAAAATCAAGGATATTTCATTCTTTCGAGAGGCCCCAAATACAAGCGCCGCCTTGGGCTCCTAACTCTCAGTTCGACCCTTCCGTGACCTCTAATCCTGGCACCCCTGACAAACGCATTCGGTGTGTGAATTCTCTTTTAGACATCTTTATGAATAAACACAAACTCCATCGATGTGCATTAACTTTACGGTGACTTTGAGACAGAGCTTTGTTAGCATGTTATAGAAAGCTTTTAGCAATATGACTTCAGTTACATTTTTAGTTGTATTTTACTTTAAAATTTATTTTTGCATCACTTTTAAAACTTATTCCTACTTTGCCATTAGAAATAAAACCAATAAATAAACGTCTCAAATATACGACATCTCTGTGCTATTGCTTAAACAGATCTAAGCAATAATCAAACTTTTAGGTAAGTTATTTCATGATCTAATTGAGATTACCGTAAAATAATACACTTGAAGTAATAAAATTATTCTTGAAAAAAATGTCTCAAAGTGAACTGAACATGAAGAAATGGTGAAATGAACATGTCAGAGAGCATGATCGTGCCGAAGATGTGATATTTTAAGATTTATTGGAGTTGTGATCATATCGAAATGAGCTTATGAATGGATAATCGTATGAAGCTAAATACAGGGATAAAATTCATTGTAAGAATTTCGGGTTACTACTTCCGATTTATTTTTACGCCTGAGCTTGGAAAAGCGCACCATAAAATATTGTAATACTTGTGGTGTTTACAATTGGCGATCCTAATGGGCTGCAGGTGGTGTAGAGCGGAACTCTCTACCTATGGCAACATTTCGCATGTTTTCACTATTTGTGTGTGGAGAGTCATCGGTGAAGTAAGTACGTTAGTTTCTGTCTTGATTTTTAAATATATTAAAATCTTTTAAGTTAGGAAACTATATGGAACTGATAACTACATTAAACAGAGTTCTAAAACAGCTTAAAAGAAATGGTCATGGAAATTTAAAAAAATATTTTTTGTAATTAAATACGAAAAATATTAAGAAAAGGAAAAATATCATAGTATATTCCTATACAACTAAAAATAGAAGGGGAAAGGGCCAAAGTCATGGAACCGGTCTTCTACCTAGATAGCGTATTCAAACGCTGCGATTACCTATAGATAAATAATCTTACCTCTTAAATTAAATGCATATAAATAGTTCTTAAATTAAAATACAGAATATCAACAGCATTATTTTCCTTTTGACGTTCTTTGAGGCCTCGTTTCTTCCCCTCCCTTTGAGGGTCATTCCCACAGCATATGACCCTGCAGTGGACTGACCGTAAAGACTGAGCTCCCAGTAGAACACCGAAGTGAAGCATAACTGTAAGTGAGCGAGTGGGTGACCCCTTTGATCAGCCTACGTAAGGACCGAGGGTGAGATGTATCGATCGGTCCTCGTTAAAATGTTCTACCGTAAAGTGATCGACTTCGCTCGCAGGTCGTCGAGCTACCAAAGCAGGGACGCGATCCCCTCTGCAGAGGATCACAATTGCGATAGCATGTCTTTGGATCATCCTCAAGGAAGTTTCCCAGACCGTCACCCATTGCCCATTGAGCAGCTCTAGTGCGACGTAAATAAAGTACCTACTCACCCACAGCATGTGAAAAAATCGTGTATGCGATTGCGGAGATGCGTGGCAGAGCTTGGTTGGTGATTTTTTCGCGAGTAAATATATTTCCCCAATCTAGTCCTCATTCACCCCTCCAAAGTTGCATACGAGACTTTTTTCGTTTGTGTGACAGGCCTTTTCTTAAACATTTATTGGTATTGCCTAAAGAACTGTTGACAGCTAAAATATATTTATAAAATTATTTTTAATATGATTCCTGGTCAAAGATTCCGATTCCTAAAGTTGATCGTGCAGATAGAAGGGATCACACAGTTGTAGCTGTAATTTATTTTATGTAAATAAAATAGCTGTACAATGACAGTAGCACTGTACAATGGGCTATTGGTGATGTAGACCTGAGAATGATCCGAAGCCAAAGACATACCATCACAATTTTGATCCTCTGCAGAGAGGATGGCATCCCCGCTTTGGCAGCCTGATGAGCTGTGCGTAAAACAGTTTCACGAGGTACTGTTTTACTTTAAAGTTAACCATCGATAACTTCTCATGTTAAATTTACGATAAAACAGTTTAACGAGGATTGATACCACACACGCTTGTTCCCATTGCAGTTTGATCAAAGTGGTGACCCACCAGAACACCGACTGTCTCCCGCTTGCAATTTTTCAAATGCGGTAGATTTTTTTCAGCGAGAATGACTCTTAAAATATTCCAATGGAATTTTAATGAAATTTAATGACAAAAAATATGGCATCACAATAATTTCTTTGGTTCTGCTTTGAAAAATATTTTCACTTTCTCTTTGCACTTTCCTAGCGTTTGTGAGCTGTGTTCTCTTTAAATACAAATTTGCAAAATGGGTTTCGGAGATCTCAAAACTGATGCTGGCATTAAATCGCTTAATGAATATTTGGCTGATAACAGCTATATAGAAGGGTAATTATTTAATAATATTTCCGATTATTAAAGATTTAAACTTACTGACATAACCTGCCACATCCCACATAATCATCAGTTTTAACATATTTTTTCTTTCTCAGTTTCCAGCCTTCTCAAGCCGATACTACAGTTTTCCAAGCCCTTTCGTCAGCTCCTTCAGCTCAACACCCTCATGCTCTAAGATGGTATAATCACATAAAATCTTTTGGCAAATCCATCACAAGGTAATTTATATCAAATTTACATTGAACAGATATTCTCTTAGTTTGTATTTAAAGCGACAGCTTAAATTATTTAAGCCGAATTTTTGAAGTCTGTCTTCTGTATTTATTATTAATACACGTAATATCTAAAAAATAAACGTATTATTCGTTAAAACTACTTGACAGCTTATAAAAATACCCATGTGAATTTAATTTTTTTAAATTCGTGTGTTTACTGGGTCTCAAGGAGACAAAATTATGACATTCATTTGTCACCGGCAGTTCCAGTAAAATTGTATTGTCGTGGGCGTCGCAGGAGTCTTTCATTTTTAACATTAAACATACCAACACTTAATATATACCTATAGCCGGTCAAATGACCGGACTCTGTTTCTTGATTGAATGTATGAAATATGGATGTTAGGAAGGAAATAAATTAAAAAACACTTTATTAGAATGAAACAAAACTGTGTATTGACAATTTTTATGTATTACAAACACAAAGAATAAGAATTTTTTATTCATTGCTCTACTCATTATTTACATATACAGGATGTTTCCATGTACATTTTCCGCAAACATATTTCTTCTAATTATTATTATTTCTATAATTATAATAATATATAAGAATTATAATTATACTTGCAATTATTTATATCATTAATATTATTTCTTCTAAGAACTTGTGCTGTATTGATTGTTTTGACAATTTTCTGGGTAAACACTAACAGTTAGTTAGAAATGAAGTAAAGCTATCAAAATAAAATATAAGATACTTACAAAAACATTTAGTTTTTTGTCACTTTTTCTGACACAAAAATGCCAATCTAAAGTTTTAGGTACTTTCCTGAAATTTGATTTCACATTTATTCTGATTGAACTAACTATGCAACAGTCTTTGCAGAAATGTGCAACTCTTCGAATGCTATACGTTGAACACGCATTACATCGTCATTTCTCATCCGATAACCTTAAAAAAGCAATAAATTTTTCTCCTGGTCAAATGACCGGTTGTGGTAGAAATAGGTATACTACAAGTATTATTCAAAACAAACAAAATACAAAAAAAATATAATAATAAAATATTGACTGTATAAAATTGTTAGAAAAAGTCATGAAGTCAAATGTGCAAAACAATAAGATGATTAGCGCATTTTCGATGTAAAAGTTCTTAAACGGTCATTTGACCGGTTATGGTCTGTTTAGTGTTAAGGGGGATGACATTTAAAACTTTAGCTATAAAAATTTCATAATTAATAGAAGTCAATTTCTAATATCTGCAAAAAGATTAAATAATTTATATTTCTTTCTTATTTTTTACTTTATTGAGTTTAATTAGATGGTTCAAGAAAATTTTCTTTATTTGTTAGAAATATTGTGGAAGGCTTTACAAAACTAAAATTATTGAAGGGAACATAACTCCATAATGCCCATACAAACTGCTGTATGAAGACAATTGTAATTTTAAACTGTAGTACTGCTCCTTTTTTTCCAGCACAGGCTTTTGTCTCTTATTCTTAGTTGTATTTCTTTAGGTGAAAGGTTATTTTTATTACTTTTTTTTACATTTCTATGTACAAAATGGAAGAAAAAAAATCTAAATTCTTAGTTTCTGTGTGCTGTATGAATTATGAGTAATTTTGGTTGTTCATTTCTTATAGTCTCCCAGGAGTTAAAAAAGACATCAGTGCTTTTAGTGAAACTTCTAAATCTTCTCCTGCTAAAGCTGCCAAAGCTGGTGGTGATGATGATGATGATATTGATCTGTTTGGATCTGATGATGAAGTGGTAAATAAATTTAATTGCATTACATTATATTGTACATTACTTTCAAAGTACAAATTTTTTAAATGAAGAATATACCAAATTATTTAAAAAATTTTGATTGAATATATATTTTGTAATTACCTTCCTTCTAAATGTGTGTATAGCAATATTAATTATGTTGCGGTTTGTTATTTAATTAACTCAGTAGTTGCCTAAGCACTATGTTGTAATGCGTAATTTGTGACATGTGGCTTATTATGTGTTTGTAATGAGCTTGTTTAGTGTTTACAATGAGTGTAATCTATTTTATGCTAGGTATTACACATAATAATGAACATAAATCTTGTGGTTTATTTTTAATCTTCATATTTATACAGGACGCAGAGGCTGAAAAGGTTAAAGAAGAGCGATTAAAAGCCTATGCAGAAAAGAAATCAAAAAGTAAATCTTTTTTTATTTTTTATAATGAGGTATCTTATTTTAATTGTTGCTAAAATATTTCCTTAATCAAAAAGCATACCAAATTATATTTCAGTGAAATTGCGAAATTCGGCTTTACAATACACAAAACGAGAATATCTTCTAGATCTTACTTTGTTATAGTGCTATAATATTGTGAAAATTTTCTGTAACATTTTCCATCACTAAATGAGATCCAAAAATCTCAAATAATAGTACTAATCATATGAAAAATTATTAAAATATATTAAAAAATAACCTTAATTATCTTACTAAATATCGTATAACATTTGAAAGCAACTGGGAATTTCATTTTCCTTTGTATAATATATTCATGTTTTATTAAAAGGTATAATTCCATCTTCAAAATAATTTTTAACAATCAAAATAAACAAAGCTGTTTCTTTTTTCAAAAAAATAAATAAATGATTGTGATCTGTGATTTTTTTACTAAAAGCAACTTGCTTCTCGGTCAGCTAAACATATATTCTACCTCAAAAGCCATACCGAAAGAGTAGAGAAAAATAAAGTTGAATATTAATAATATTTAAAAGTAAATTGATATACTTTTTGAATTTGAGGCTGGTTATGCTCATTGCTAATATATTATGTTCATTTTTAATTAATTTTATTATATATATTTTAAAATACTAAATATTCTTAAGATTTGAAATGTCATTCAACCTTTAAAAAACGTGTGAAATCTACATAATTTTTTTTTTTTGAATAAAGTATTTTTTTTATGCTTGTTTACCTTAAAGACTTATAAAACAAAGTTTAAAATATTTTTTTTTAAATTTAAAGTTAACTTAATTTTTTTTATATTTTGATTAAGACATAAAAATTGCTTTTGTATTTTTTAAGGAAATTTGTTTTGTTTTTTTTAGAACCTGGTGTTATTGCAAAATCTAATGTTGTCCTTGATGTGAAACCTTGGGATGATGAAACAGACATGGGTGCTATGGAGAAGCAAGTGCGAACTATTAGCTGTGATGGATTAATGTGGGGAGTGTGTAAGTATTTTAATTTAATTTTCTGTACAATATTAAGTATAGTGTATTCAATTATTGTCTTAAATCTATTGAAACACTTGCACATTTATATTCAAAGTATGTAATATATGTATGTGTGCAGTGCTCACAACACAAATGGACCACCCTGAATAACTTTTGATCTAATAATCTGATCTTCATGGTCTGGGACTCTATCTGGATGATTTGAGAAAGTGACCTGAAATGTGCAAAAACATATCTTTGAATAAACTGCATTTTTTCCCCCTTTAGATTTCTGATCCTCAAAATATAGGGAGTAAATATTTTATTTAATAATAGTAAAAAGAAAAGATTGAATTGTAAGGTATATGATTTTTTATATTTCAAAGAATGTAATTTAGCACCTAAAACTACACCCTTTAAAATGATGCAAAAAATTTTATACTTTGCTGTTCAAAATGTCATAGACTATTATTAAATAAAATGTTTGTTAAGTTACGTTAAGTAAGCAAAATTTTTTCAGGTCACTTAAAAAGTTTTGAAGATATGGCAAAAAATAAAATTGACATTATGTGGTCCTAATTTTGGAACACTCTCTTGATCAAACTTTATTTCTTTTACTTTCATTGGTTTGGTTGGGTAGTTTAAGATTTAAAAATTAGTTAAAATAAGGAATTTAAAATACATAAAGATGAAAAGCAATCATAAAATATCAATGTATTGTAAACAATGAGATATAAATAACTCTGTATTGATTTACCTCTTTTAGAAACTGTTTTTAATATGTTAAATACAATTGATTTTGATTTTTTTTTTCTTTTTTGGGGTTGAAACAATACTTTAAATAATATTAGAATAGGAAACGGATAAGAAACTTAATTATAAAATAAAAATTGTTTTCACGTCAATTCAATGAACTCTGAATTCCACACTTTTTATAACAACACATTTGCAATAACATTAGATCCCAAATTTTGGAACAAATCTATAATTTGATGTGAAATATTTTTAATTTAATAGTTTTGTAGATTTAAAAAATAAAAGTTTTGCCGTGCTTATGCTTAGTTTTTACCAACAATGAACTAATAAACCCGACATGGCAGAAATTTGCTATGTTGTAATCGAAAATAGGAAGTAAACTGATAAACTGAAATCTACTGTAGTTGTATATAATCATTGGTTTTAGAGAAAAATAAGTTATGTTAAATTAAGTTAAGATTTAATGTGTAATTCAATCAGTATAAAGAATGCAAATCTTAAAAGTATAACTTGACACTACTATAACTTAAACTTAAGTAAACTTAACTGTAATTTTTATTGTAATACAGTCGAACATGTTTATCTCGAATCTCTCAGGAAAGGCGCAAAATTTGAGATAAGGAGGTTTCAGGTTATACAGGTACTTTCAAAAGACTAAATTTAATTAAGAAATTCTATTAAAAGTGCTTTAATTGTTTTTAATAGAAAAATATAGGCATTTCTTTAAATTAATTATACCACATATATCTATTTACATTACATTTTTTTAACATTTAACACTGAAAATAATTTGTCGAAAATTTTTGGCACACAACCTTATTTGTTTAGATTATTCTTTTAAAGTTAGAAAGAGCTCAAATCCCTCGTTGCCAACATTTTCCTGAGATGGAAGAATAGTTTATAAGAATTCTGCAGCCTTTTCTACCTCTTTTGCATTCACTTTTGGTTCATCAATGTGATCTTCAGTTTCTTCCTCTTCCATCTAATATTCCTTTGACATTATCTATGGTTTCCGCATCTGTCAGTGTTCAACGTGTTGCCAGGCAGTTGTCCACTTGTAAAAATCTTCAAAATTAGTGGTTAACATTGAATCAAGAATTTATTGCATTCCCTTCTGGCAAATCTGGCTCTGCAATTTAAGCGTCAACAATTTCTTCTTTACTGGTGCCCTCAACGTATTGTTCATCATCTTCACAGCTATTCTTAAAATCAACTTTTTAAAACCATTTTGGAGTTTTTAGAGACACATTTCTCCAGGCATAACAGTAATTCTGATAGCATCTAACATATTTAATTTTGGAAGAGAACTTTTTTCATTGATGGTATCAACCAGTTAACCCCTCACTTACTGCCAGAATCATTGTATTCCTTTCTAGTTAAAGAAGTGCAGGGATGGTGATTGAAATTGAAAGAAAAACCCCCAACCTGTTCATCCCTACTTTCTGTGGGTTCACGAAATTCATCTCTGTCTAGAAGTTCTACTGATAAAGAAAGTTTCGACATTTGTGGTCTATTATTAGAAATTCAAGAAACGGAGGTTTTGAAAAAACAATTTAGACATTAACATGGAAAATACATTGATTTTAGACAGTAAATGTAGGGAAATTGCGAGATAGAGGTTTTCGAGATAAACGGGTTCAACTGTATATATTTTAACACTAGAGAATAATTAGCTGAATTTTTTTTTCTTAATAGCTATTTTTAACTGCGTTTTTAAAGAATTTTTAACTTTGTTTCCTTACTTTCTTTCAGCTCTTTTTCTTCTTCCTCGAACACACATAGAATATTTAGCCATAAGCTTGTCTAAAAGTGAGAAAGCTCTTGTGCAATAGAATTACAAACTTTCCACTAAAAACTGTGAGACCTCTTTAAAATGGTTGTCTTTAGTCCTTCAGAAGAAATTTAAACAATTAAATTCATACTACTAATACATAAACAGTTGTACGAAAAATTTCTCACCTAAAACTGCAAACAAGTAATTATAAATTCACTTTCTCATTTGTTTTGCGTAATTTTTTTTTTCTTTTACATATTGCAGTTTTTTCTTTATTTTTTCACCTTTAATCCCTTATGAAGATAAAAATATTATACCAAATTTTTTGTTTAAAAGTTGGTAAAAAAGGTAAAGGTCAAGCCGTGGTTATTTCAAAGAAAAAAAAGTAGGATTAAAAACTGGAGCTTGAGAAAATAATTTTTAAGTTATTGAGAAAAAATCATGATACTAAATATTTCTGTAAAATTTCTTCCCAATTCGAGGCTGGGGTTGCATATCTCCCTTTATGTTTCAATTGTTCCTGTGTGAGTTTTATGGGGAAAAGGGTGTAATTCAGGGATATAAACTGAAATTTTCCCTTTTGGAGTGGTTTAAAAGATCTTGCAAGTAATTGTAGATAAGTTCACTGTATAAAAAACTTACTGGCTTCTGTTAAATTTTTAGTAAATAATTCAAAAAAAAATTTTTTTTTTTTCAATATTCTGTGTATTTATTTAATAAATTAGTAATGTTGAAAATCACGTGAATTAAATTGATCTGCATTGGTGTCAATTTACTAATAATTTCAAAACTGTATTTGCAATGTTTTCTTTATTTGATCTTGCTCATATTGAAAAATTAACTGTCTTATTTGAAATCAATATCGTTAAATTAATTTTATGGTTTTAAATTAATTTTTTTAATTATATTGTTATACTGGTAGCCAAACAATATTTTGAGGAGGATGATTTGATCCTTTCTATTGTTAACATTTAGTTTAATAGATGTTAACATTTAATTTGTAAGAATTTTGAAGAATTTGTAATCTTTGAATTTCTAGATTAAAAATAAATCTAATCTTGTGATATGGTTGGAAATTTTTTTTTTTAATTTAATACACACTACCTCAAGACTGTAATATAAAAATATATGGAAATTGTTTTTGTATTTTCATGTATATTTAGGGAAAGGTTGGGTTCAGATTTCCAGTTTAAAAACTTCCTTTGTATTTCAAGGTGCTACTAAAATTTTATAATTTTGTTATTTAAACTGTAAGATTGAGTGGGGACTATTAATTTTTATTTACTTGATGTATGTTGTATTTTCTCATTCAAAAATTCGTCCAAGTGTTTCTCTAGAATTTTCTAAACTATTCTCTATTTTTATAGTGTATAACAATTTTAATTATTTTTTGCAGCTAAACTTGTACCCCTTGCTTATGGTATCAAGAAATTGCAAATTGTCTGTGTTGTAGAAGATGACAAGGTTAGTAATTGTTCAAATTTATTATTATTTGGATTATTTCTTCATAAATAATAAAATAAGATTAAAAAAAAAATTTACATCCATATATTGTTGCAAACCAAATGACAAAATTTTCAAATTATATCATTGATTTGTTTCAAAATAAAATTAAATGATCAAACAAGGACTGTACAGCTAGTTAAAGACTTCGTGTGCTGAATATCAGTTTCCGTCAAAGTTGTCCTATATTTAGAGGCATTAATATTTATGTAAATCGGGTATGCTGTGTTTTAAAAGTAAGGTAGGGCACAGAATTTTGTGAGTTCGCTGACTTCCACAAATTAAAATTTATATTCAAACAATACTTTTGCAGAGTTCTGCAAATTTAAAATTTTATGGTTAAAACTTCTGTTAATGACAGTATTTTTCATCCTGTACCATTATTCCTTTTCTGAGTTCTTGTTTAAGTACTTTTGAGTTTTTTTATTTTATTTTTGGTAGGGATTAGTAAGAAATTGTAAAAAAAAAGTAGCAAAAACAAATGTGTATAATTGATACAATTGGAAGTCTTATATGCGGAATGGTCGAGGCTTCGACGAGTCTGGAAAATGAATTTTAGTGGATAATTTTTTCTTTTTGACCTAAGGAGTCAATAACAGAGTTAATCATATAAAAATAACATTAAAAAATAAGCCTCGAAAATTTATAAGATTTTTTTTTAATGAAAACATTTAACACTTAAAAATCAAAAGTTATCAAATGATGCACTTGGAAGGGAAAAAGGGGTTGTAAAATTATGACAAGTAGGAGGTAGCATGAAGTGCGAAATCATACATTTCAGTGATAAAATAGATAATCAGAAAGTTAAGTATTACTTTTTCCCCAAAGTAAATACATATGGTCATTGTTATGCTCGCTAATGTCGTTAAAACACTGTTTAGAAGTAAATTTTGATAATGATAGTGTTAGGTTTCCAAATTGCTCTTATGTCTAGGTAATGTAAAGTGACAAGGAGGTAGTGGTATGGTGGAAGTATGATGGTTGGGGGAAGGCTGGTCAAAAATATTTAGGGGGAAGCAGCATATTTTAAGTAAATGTACTATTTTTGACTTCTTGTAAAATGTACATGTTGTTTAAAGATAAAAAGTCTCTCTCACATTTGCTGTAATCTAGTTGACATCAAATTTCATTTTAGAAGCTTTTCTCACTATGTAATTTCAAAAGTGCATTAAAATATGGAAACTCTTTTCATTATTATTTTTTCTTTTCCAGGTCAGCATAGATTGGCTTCAAGAGGAAATTCAAAACTTTGAAGATTATGTTCAATCTGTTGATGTTGCAGCTTTCCAAAAGATTTAGGATACAAATAAATTTTTCTAGTGCATTATTTGTTGTTTTTTTAAAGATACATTCTCTATTAATAATCTTATTGTTATATTTAAGGAGGTATCTTTGTACCTTGGTTGCCTGAAGGGAAGTTTATAATATTTTTATGTACTTATCACAACTATTTTTCTAAATATCTTATATGATGACAATACAGTTAACCCATTTATAACTAACAAAATGTAATGTTCAGCTTGGTACAGTGTTATAATGGTATTCCTTTAGCTAATGCATTTGCAATTTTTACTCAAGGAAATAAAAATACAACACACATTATAAATTAAAAATTGAGCGTATTTGAGTACAAAATTATTGTATCTAATATAAAGTTTTTTCTTTTTTGAGAAATCATGTTCTAAAATACGAAATATTTGTAACATGTTATATATTTAAATCTAATCAGCATTTTGTTTTCTTCGAATATGAAAATACAGTTACCGGTGGGCATAAGGAAAATGTAGTGGAGTGCCATACAGTGAAGAGAATTTTTCAGTTTTTAGCATTTTTTTGGATATTTTCAAGAACTTCAGAAATGAATTTTAGAATTTTAAATGTCTTGGGTCATGCGAATTTTCATATTTAAAATTGAAAGCTTTCAGAGGTTGTGGGACTGTCGGTGAATTACGAATGATAGGAATATTTTGGAACACTGTTAGAAAATAAAGTATAAATAAGACGTTGTTAGCAATTTTCTGAATAATTGATTTTTTTAAATTTTGAAAGAACTCTGAATGGTAAGGGGTTTTCCAAATTGTATTTTATACCTTAAGACAAAATTTAATAAATGAGGAAAGGAAAACTTACTTTTTTCAAAAGTACAAAAACTACTTAGAAAATTGCTTGAAACTTATTAAAATTTCAATGTATACAAATCTAATTTTTTTTTTCTTTGTTATTGAATATTCACTACAAAATTATTTTTAAAAAAAAGTTTTCCTCCCATGCACAGTATGAAAGGATTACTTTAAATGCTCATATCTTGCACAATATGTGTTTTTTCAAACTATAAAATACTTTAATAAAGAATTTTCTTGATTAATTTATTGAATAATTCTGCAATTACAGTACGGCAAAGCTTTTATATAAATATATATATAGTTTTTTTTTTTTTTTTTGTGCAAAAGTGTTCTTATATCCATGAATAGTTGAGTCAGGTTTACAGAATTTTATGCTGCTATTCCGTATGACAACCAACGGACTGAGCTAATTGACTCAGGGTTCCCACTGGTCAGGGAAAACCTGGAATTGTCAGGGAATTTTATTTCAACTCCAAAAATCAGGGAAACATGCAATTTTCTTGCTAAAACCTGGAAAATTCCTTCATTATTCCTGGAAAAAACCTGTCTTAAAATTGTCCGTAACAATACTCAGTTATTGAGGTTCGAATTAAATAAATCTAACATCTATTACAATTATTTATTGTAAAAATGTTTTTAGACATACTAAAATGCTTCCTTCCTTATATAATTATTTTACACAAAAAATCTTATTCTTGGCCTAACAAATGAAATAATCAAAATTTTCTGATGAAAAATTTCGTAGTGTAGATAAAATATGGTATGGATTTTCATTGAAATTTACCTGGAAAAGTCGGGGAATTTTTTTTCTGAAATTGAGTGGGAACCCTGTGACTGTATTCAGTGATAGAAGGCTGGTAAATTCCGAAAAAGAAAATTTTTTATTTAATTGTAATACGGAGATTAGATGTACAGTCGATTGAATTTAGTTATCAATCCACAATTAACGAAAAATTCTCATTCCATTATCTAGTTTAGTTTTCACTTTACAGAGATAAACTGGAGATTCACTATCACTTTTCATGTAGTTTCATAAGAGTTGAACCTTTTATTAGAAACCCTCCATATCAAATCCTCTTACATCTAAGTAAAGTATTGTGAAGTTTCCAATGCTGAAAAAAACTTTTGAAATGAAAATAATTGATGGCTGGCCTACTTAAGATAAAGCAGTGGGGAATTTATATTGTGCAAATAAAAAAGTTTTTCATTTGAAAATTCATGCTTTTTAATTGTGCGTGGATTAGCAAATTAAAATATAGTGTTCTAAATTAAAAACTCTCTTCAATCACCGATGAATTATTGCTTAGATGAAATGTGATTATTTCAATAATAGTATCTTTATCCTGTCAGTCTTACAAGAAAGGAAAAACAAAAAACTTTTTATGGTCCTAAAATTTGGACCCATCCAAATTTTAGGACCAATATTTATATACCTAACTTCAAGAACAACTTAAAAATTTAAACAATCTTAGCTAGATATACAACAAGGTGGAGTTACGAGTGCAACTTTAATATTTTTATTAATAGCGAACCTCAAATTTTTGAAGGTGACGGAAGTTATGCTTTATACGCAGATGATTTAGTTATTTGGTCACCGGTAGAGGTTAAATGAAGCTCTAAAGAAACTTTCGGTATGGTGTGACGGAAATTACCACTGAAAAAACAGGTTACCAGACATTTACATTGAATCATAAAGACACAAAAGTGGATTTAATTTTAAATACCAACTTCAGCTAGTCTCTTAACACAAAATATTTGGGTACTTTTGATAAGAAGCTAACTTAGAAAAATCCTATTGAAGAAATTAGAACAAAAAGGGGCTGTGGTAGGGGACACTAAATCTGATACACAATATGTATAGTAAGCCTTTTATGATGTATTTCTCCAAAGTTCTTATAACATGCAGTAAGGCTTAAATCACAGCACTAAAGACTGCTCAAAACTGAAAACTACTCCAATTAATGCTATGTTATTGCTTTCTAGAAATTGAAGTGGTTATTCAACATAATGCTTTGTGTTTATATGAAAAACTTATCCGAATTCCTTCAAATATCTACTGGGGAAGTTATAGTAACTACAACAGAAGACTTAAAACACAAGAAGTTTTTTACATAAGGTGGTGAAAATTAAGGAACAATTTAACATCCCTGATAATCTGGAAATTTTACCTTACTCCACTCAATTTCCTTGGTGAGAGGTAGAACTGATGTTATTGAAAAAAGAAAAATCTGAGGAAGTTTTGTAAGTCAATTCTTTGGAACAAGATACCCAGAACCTAAGTAGCTGTCGATTGGATCAAGATGAAAATGCGGGAGCTTGGATTTTTTCAAAGCTTTTTTATTTGAGCTTTGTACCAAACACAGCTCCATTTGAAGGTGAAGCCGAAGCTATTAGAACGAAAATTTTTGTCAAGAGTGAATAATTTTGAAAATATTGGCGTGTTAGTTGACTCCACATCAGCAATCCAAGCAGTTACATCTTTAGAATTCTCCGATTCACATAGAATTAAAAGCTGTTAAGAGAATTTAGGGTCACTTCCGAACCTGAAAGCGAAAATATATGGTCTTACCTGAAAAAGGAACTAGAATCTTGCAGTGCTTCCATAGAGAAATACCTTATTCTTCGATAAACAGAATAATTAAAAATAACGCCAATAAGAACTATGAGAATCATTTAGACGAACAAATTGGTATAGCTTGGAAGGAGACTGTAAATAGAATCCCAGACGGAATGCGGTTGCATCCTTTAGGTCAGCAACCGGGCACGAATGTCTTGCAGCTCATCTCTACACACTCAAGTGCCTTCCTTTCCCAAATTGTATTCAGTGCAAGGAGGACGCCCTGATGAAAGCTGAGGACCTGGGGGCTTGTCGAGCAGTGGTAGGATACAGATACAGAGCTATTACAAGCCCAGCAAACTGAATGACTTTCTAATAATTTTTTGTACCTACATTTTGAACCTATATTCTATTGAATGATGCCTGTCAAGCATACTCCTATATATTTAGGCCTAGAACCAGTAATGTATTAAATCAGTGAAAATGATGTATAACTGAACCTTTTCTATGAACTGAAATAATACGTATTTCTAGATGTAAATGAAATTTTATAAAATGAATTAAAATAGTTATAAACTAATTAGACTTTGAATTCGTCTTAAACTATTCAAATCATTTAGGTGAAAAAATCTTTAAAATATTTCTCTTTAAAATCTGTAGGTCATGTAAGAAAATACGATTTAATAAAACGGTTTAACTATAGCTCCTGATTAAAAAATTTAAGCTCTTCGAAAAGTGATTATTTTTGGGCATATTTCAATATATCTGAATTTATTTCAAGTGTTTCAGATTGCTCCGGTTTATTGCAAGACGAAATTTTCGTCAGTTGGGATACCGTGTGCTGTGAAATAACTTCATGGTTTACTAGATGGCAGCACTAGAGATTTTATGGTTTATATTATAAAATATATAGTTTTTGAACTTGAAACAATTCAAAAAGTATTCATTTTATTTAAATCATTGGGCTATTTTAGGGTGCTTTGTTAATTGTTTCTTAAAAATCATATTTAGCATTTCTTCTACCGTAAGGCATAATTTCGCATGTAGGAATCGTGACTAAAGACAAAACGTGTGTTGGATTAATTATAAAAAGCATACCTTTAAAATTTACAATAGCTTTAAATGATACAAAAATAACTCAATTTTTTCGTATTAATCACGATGATTAGAAAATATTGAATTTATATTCTATTTTTTTCAAAATAATTTTTCCTATTATTAATAATATATTAATAAAAAAATTATATTTAAAGTAATGTAAATATTTATCTAAATAGAAAATCTTTTACTTACAGTAAGTGGTTTTGTAAACTTACAAGCTTTTATTTAGAAATTATATATTTATATCAGGTAGCCTAAAAATTTTAAGAAAAAGTTTGAATTATTTAATGGTGTTAGCTCACTTTAAATTTAGGATATACAGAAGTTACAAAATAATGGAGGCGCCGGGTATCGATCCCGGTACCTCTCGCATGCTAAGCGAGCGCTCTACCATCTGAGCTACGCCCCCTATGATTACAGAAGATTATTATAAAATTAAATACGCACATGATTGTAATAAGTATATTTATATTGAGACCATTCTTTGGTTTATTCACTCATATGTTCTTATTCATAAGTCAACAGCTTGGCCACCAGTATTGAGGTACCAGTATCCTTGTTTGCCATGGTCAACAGTATAAAAGTCAACATACTTTCATATTCTCCTTCTAAAGTACTCTCTCATGTTCAAAAAATTTAAACTTTTCTTTTCTTTTTTTCAAAGAATTAATGAAAATTAACGTTTATAAGGATTTATCTTGAACTATTTAAAATTATCATGAAGGTCCGCAACAATAAATAGGGGAGGCGGTGTATGAAAATATGGTAGCCTCCAAAAGTATTTAATTCATTTCGGCGACAACAGTATTTTAACAACTCTGCTTCTGGTCGAATTTTTTTTAATGTTTAAATTTTTGTTTTTACAAATATTTAAAAAAAAAATTTGTTTTTTCTTTTTTTACTATAAAATTCTAAAACGAATGCTTTGTAATTTCCATTATTCCCATTCCGGGAAAGAATGAGAATATATACGAGAGACTTAAATCTCCCCTTCCAACAAACCGGCTTTCAAAATCACAAAATGAAGAAATAAATAAAATATTAAGAATATGATTAATTTGTCCCAGTAATTTAAAATACTCATTTCACTAAATTTAATTTTATTTTACTATCACAAAAAAAAAAAAAAAAAAAAAAAAAAAAACTGTAAATTTGATAAAAGCAGTGTTTCAAAAACAATTGGTGTGTGAACAGTGTATTAACAAATCTATAATATTTAAAAAGATGTCGTGGTAAAAAATAATTAAGAAATCCATTTTTATTTGATAATAATTAGAAATCCATTTTCTTTTTAACCACGCACCTTTACTGGTGCTCATTTTAAGTTAAAACAAGTTGTTAGTTTTTTTTTTTATATTTTGAAGTATGTTTTAAAAAATCTACTCATTAAATTTAGTAACTATTAAGAGATTTATTTATTAATTTTAAATCATGTTATTTTTTTTCGCTAATAGTAGTTTCTTAAAAGTAATAATTATTAAGAAATTAAATTGCTTTTATAACGAAAATTCCTAACAACATAAAATTCAAAAAAAAAAAAAAAAAACGATTTCAAAAAATTAAAAAGAATTTTTCAGTGAAAAAAAACATTTAAAACAGATTACATTTTTAAATAAAAAAATCATCAATTCCCATTTAAAAAATATATAAAATTTTAATTTGAATATTTCACACAAAAATAAATGATTTCTTAATGTTTGTATATTTAGAATAAATAAATAAGAAATAACACATTTTTCAGTATTAAGAAATGAAAATTAAATCGTCATTGTATACCCTATATTTTAGACCAGTGGTCCCCAGTTTTTTTAGGCTATGAAAGCCTATGGCTAAGTTGAAATTTTATTAATCATGTTGAAAATATTTAATAAAATAATAAAAAATGAACTTTTTTCATGGTTTCGTTTTATCAATACTATTATGTCAGACAGTTAAATTTACAGGTTTGAAGCGAAATATATTCTTATCATTTGATTTTAGTTTGTATATGAACTGAAAATACATGAGCCAAACCGTGGATTTCATTGAGATGAAAACGAATAAAAAGATCAAAATAAATGTTGAGAATGGTTTTAAGAAAGACCTATTTCTTCATTGGCGAATTTGATCATTTTTATTATTGCGAAATACCAATGCATTTTTCTGAATTGTGTGCTTTTCATTATTCAACATTTCATCCAAAAATCATTTTTGTTTCATATGTATTAGACCTGTGATTCTCAATTTTTTCGGATATGGAACCCTAAATGATCGATTAACTTTTGGCGGAACCTCGGGACTTAATAAATCAATTTATAAATAAATTAAAATATTTAATGATTGAAATTTTATTAATTATTTTTAAAATATTTAATGAATGAACCACGCACACCGACTACAGTGCTGACGTAAAATATCCTCAGTGGTGGAAGGATCATGGGTTAGAGTCCCCTTGCGTCAGACTAACCGTAGGAGGTTTTCCTCTTTATGTAACACAAATGCGGGTTAGTTTCATAAAAAAAAGAACTCCACGAAGGCAATTTTCTCCCAATACTTGATTCAGGAGTTCCCTTGTCTTCTGGATTGGGTTCAAATTACAAGACTACGGAGTTGAACATTAGTAGTCGTAAACACAAAATTGGATCGGCTGTTCAACGTCGGTTATGAAATTTTAAAAATGAAAGAACCAAAGAGCCGTAGTGGCTTAGGGGATGGAGCGCTCGTCTCCTAATGACGTGAGCAGGGTTCGAATCCCCGCGATGGCTGGTCGATTCGAATTCCGCAGCCGACTTGCACCGATCACAGCGCTGACGTAAAATATCCTCAGTGGTAGACGGATCATGGGTTAGAGTACCTCTGCCGTCCGGCTAACTGTGGAAGGTTTTCGTAGTTTTCCTCTCCATGCAACGCAAAAGAGGGTTAGTTCCCATTAAAAAGTCCTCCACTGAGGCAAATTTTCTTCCCATACTTGATTCACGATATCCGTTGTCTGCTGGACTGGGTTCAAAATTATAAGGCTATGGAGTTGAACATTAGTAGTCGTAAGTCCTAAATTGTGTCGGCAGTTTTATAATAAAATAAAATACTCGATACAGAAGTTTCCTTGTCTTCTGGATTGGGTTTAAAATTATAAGGCTATGAAGTTGAACATTGGTAGTCGTAAGCCCAAAATTGGGTCGGCTGATCAATAACGGTTATAAAATAAATGAAAAAAAAAAAATTGAAATAGTTTTATCTTATCGTTTTATAAATATCTTTACGTCAGACAGTTAAATTTATAGGTCTGAAACGGCATATAGCAGGGGTGGCCAAGCTACTTGATAGTCGAGCCATTTTTCAAAATTTACAATTTTTCGCGAGCCGCAAATAAATACGTATTTAAAAGGTATGCAAAAAAGGTAATGAAAAATTCTTTTTACAGAATTATATTTATTGAAAACATATAAATAAAAGGATAAAATATGTGTATTGAATTTAAATATTAAAAATTAAACACATTTATTTTACTTCTCTTGATAATTCTTTAAGATTAGTTAAATAACTGATGACAACACTTCTCAGTCATTCTTTGAGATATTACTGATCGGTGTTTGGATTTCAAGAATTTTAAAGTGAAATAAAATGATTCACATAAGTACGTTGTTCCGAATCTTGAAACAATTCGACAAGTAGCCTTTTTTAATTCCGGATACTTCGATTTTGGTACAAATTTCCAAAATTCAGTAATCGACGTCGACTTATATTTTAATTGTAAAGCTTGATCTTCTTGAATCTCTATTAATTCTAATTCTCCAGATACTTTTTGGGTCCTAATTATATTGGAAATGGAAAACTCACCTTGAATTATGTTAATTTCAAATGGATTCCGAAAAAAATCAAGAGACGATTTAAAATATTTCAAGTCTTGAAATCTATTTTTATATTCCGTCAATATTCCTTCTAGCTTACTTTTTCTTAGAAAAAAACGAATAAATTATTGGTAGATCGTGTTAATCAGTCTGGAGTCGGTCGATTACGCCACTGTTTATGTTCGTTCGCGCAGTTTTCGATGTGTCATATCATTCTTAACTTGGACGGAAATGAAATTTGTTACAATGTTGCACTTAGTCTTTCATATATGTTGTCAGTAATTTAAGACATTTTGAAACACATACGGAACAATAATAATTTTAAAAAATATAATAGCACAAAAATGAAAAGGGAACTCGGGTACATTTAACGAGAGCCACAAATAATCCTTCAAAGAGCCGCATGTGGCTCGCGAGCCTCAGTTTGGCCACCACTGGCATATAGTTTTCTCATTAGCTTTTTGTGTATGTATGAACTGAATGTACATAAGCCAAAACATGGTTTTCATTGAAATAAAGACGAAAAGGAACAAAAATGAACGTAGAGAAGGGTTATAAGTGAGACACTTTTCTTTCTATAGTCGAATTTGGCTTATTTTTTTACTCAATGCAAACTACTAATGCAATTTCTCATAAATGTGTTATTTTCATTATTCATTCAATATATTGATATTAGAATTTTTTAATTTTGCTTTTCTTTCTTCACAAACATTTTAATTAAATAATTTCCTAAAAATAACGAAAATATAAAATACATAATAGGTAATCAATCGGATATAAATTTAATTACAGGTTTCGAAAGTTGGTAAAAAAAAAGAAAAGTCTTAATTCTCCGAACCCTAGTATTTTTGTTAATAGTTTTTCTTTATATACATATATACTTCCAGAATTTCACAAATCTTGTTACATTGTTTTTCTGAAACAATAATAAACGTATGTTTTAATACAAAATAAATAAATAAAATAAAAATAAACAAAAATAAATAAACTTCTTACAGATATTTTATTATTTCAAAAATACAAATTCTTTTCCAGAAACATATCACAATTCAATTGCACTCTACATCTTTGATAATGACTTAGTATATCATTTTGGCACTTTAAACACTGTAATCTTAACAAGGTAATCATTATGATTGTATAAAATGATTTAAACATTTACTAATTTCAAGCCAAAGTACACACTCTTGAAGGAGTTCACTCTTTAAACATACTGTATTATCTGTAATCACTTTACCTTTAATATATATTTTTTAAATAATTGTTAAAAGAAAAAGTAAAAAACTGTGCACATTTCTGGTCGCAAATTAATATTCAATCAATGAAGGGGAAAAAAATGTTATCGGAGTCTTTCGAATCACTGTATGATGAACATCAACACCTGTTTGGTTGCTAAGTGAAAAACCACCGCTTTTCCCTGAGATTATTTAACGAATTCAGATGTTTTTAATCCTGACTTCCTCTATACTTTTTCGTTAGATTTCCATTGCGCTTATGTTTGCTTAAACATTAATTTGCGACCTCCCATTCAATTTGAATATCTTTTTTTCATAAATTTTTTACAAAGATTATAAAAATATTAAAAGCAATACTTGCGGGATACTCAGTTTTTATTTGTAGAAATTAAATTATACAATTATGCGTAGAAACATTTTCAACATACAAGTAATGAAAACAAAAATAAATACATGCTAATCTACAATAAATAATGATCCATGTTTCTAAATAATTAAATGAATTTCGTCAATTAAATTTTTTCTTTTGCTTTGAAAATGTGCTATAAAAAACTAGAAATAGCTTTTTTTTTCCTACTGAGCTACGCTGGGTGATATATATTGAGAAATATTTATATTTTTTTAACAATTATGGTAACGATATTTCAAAATAAACTCTCTCGATATTTTATATTTACCATGTCTTTTGATAAATATCGAATATACGAAAACAATCGACGGCAATAAATTTCGAATGCGATTATGTATTGAGAATAATCAATATCGATAATTAAGCATGATGATAATTTGCTCATTGCTAAGTACATTAAATATTATATACAATAATATAACGAGCAATCTTATTTACTCTAATTATCAAATACGATATGATATTATCTGAGTTTTGGTAAATTTCATTTGTGTAACGAGAATCTTGACCTATTTAAAAATAGTACAAACTATTTAAATTGAAAAATAGCGTGATATATCAGGAAATATCGATTTCAATATTACGATATCACCGAGCAATGAGAAAAGTACAATACTTAAAGAATTTTTTACAAACACAAAATGAATCGAAGAATTCATTACAAATGCACGCTATTCTAGTAACTATTATAAGGATCAAGCTCATAGCGTGTTTAAATTACTATATACAAATAATTATAGTTTCTTTGGTTCAACATGAAAATCAAGTCCTTTTACTTATTAATAAATTATCACGTGTCCTTTTTATACGACACTTGTAGGTTAGTACGAAGTTCATGTACCTACGAAATTCATAATACTAAGATAAAATAGATTTGGCATTTATTACATTATTAAGTACATAAGGCACAAGGAGAATTTAAAAAAAGAAAAATATCTATATACACTGTAAGAACGAAAATGAATCAATCAATTAATATTGAGAAAAAGAATGATTTCTCTTTGCTATATTATTTTTTTTTATTTTTTATAAAAGAAATTTATAGGATAATCATAATTTTTACGTATACATTCAATAATCATATAAAAATGGAAATCATAATTAACTATTGCCTAAACCATGACTAAAATGAACCTGTCAGGATTTTAAAGATTTTTTTTCTTCAAATTTGTAAATTTAAACTCTTTATAAATTTATCTATTTTTTAAAATACATTTTTGAATCCAGCCTTTTTTTAAAAATATATATTTCAAGTGCCTAAAAATTTTTGCTAATGTAATTAGTTTTGTTTATATATTTTCTGCAGATATTTTTTTCTGCAGATATTTTTTCTCCAAATACTTATTAAAATATACTTGAATATATCTTGTTAAATTTTACCATAAATAGTCTACAATGTGATGAAGGTAATCTAAAAATTAAATATGAAAATGTATAAGTTTAACTATATACGATTTTTCAGTTTAGATATAAACACTATTTATTATAAATATTTGAAGAAAAAATTAAAACAGTTTTTTAAAAAATAATAAGTTCAACATTAAATTGAAGTTAACCATAAGCTAAACACAATAATTTTACTTTGTCATGAAAAATCCATACAAATAATAATTTAATATTCAATTATGTCATATGAGTAATACAATTTTAAAAAATGTCAATAACTATTATTTTAATTATTTCATCTGGATTAAATAAAAGTACAATTTCCTAAAATTCTGAGTTCATCTAAAATGGCAAAGAGAAGCTTTTTCAACGCCTAGAACAAAATATCTCTTTTAAGTTGTCATTAAGACGATGTCTGTACAAAATAATGGAATTTTACAAGGCAGGATTTTTAGAATTCTATGTTTACCTGAAAAAAAAAATTAGTTCATTAAACAAAAATTGATAAGTACACAATAAGTTTTTACAATAATACAAATAAGAGTAACTCTTTTAAGTTGTTGTCATAAGTATACAATAATACAAATAAGAAATAATAACTATTTAATACGCTTCAAAGGTGATATTAAATTAAACTATATGTCTGTACAAAATAATGGAATTTTACGCGGTAAAATATTTAGAATTTTATGTTTTCTGAAAAAAAAATTTTTGATTAAACAAAATTTGATAAATAAAAAGCAACGGGTTTTATATTATGCAAAAAAGAAACGTTAACCACATGATAAGAAATATGTTTAAATGTTAAACACAGTGTATCCAGTCTGGCAAAAACTATTCTATTTTATAAACGTTCTTTGAACAGCCGACCCAAATTTGGGCTTGCGATTACTAATGTTCAACTTCCGTAACCTTGTAATTTTGAACCCAATCCAGAAGACAAGGGAGCTGGATCAAGTATTGGGAGAAATTTGCCTTCGTGGAGGACTTTTGATGGAACTAACCTGCATTTGCATTACACGGAAAGGAAAACCACGAAAGCACTTCATTGTTAGCCTGACGGCCATGAGACTAATCCATAATCCGTCTACTACTGAAAATATTTTACTTCAGCACTGTGGTTGGTGCGAGCTGGGTGGGAATTCGTATCAATCAGCTATCGCTGGAATTCGAACCCGGTTCCCCTCCTTTGAAGGCTAACTCTCTATCCTCTGAACTCCCATGGCTCGGCAACACTCATTCAAAAAAATATTATAAACCACTAAAAATGTAAAACTATAATATAAACATAAACGTCCATAGTTTTTCAGTAGCTAATTTAATAAAATACAATTTAAATAAAAACTACTCTTTCTAAAAATCGTTACAATTTCATTTAAACGTTTGTAAAGATTGTACTTATTTACAACATCTACGGAGAAATTACGCATAATGTGAGATACGTAAGACGAAACGTTGAAGCACTTCACTGAATAAGCGTTATGAAAATGTATGAGAATGAAGCGTTTCACTGAATAGGAAGTCATTTTATCGTGGACAAAAATAACACTTTTTGAAAACTGCTACCGTGGTCATAATGAGTTTAAAGAGCACTTTATCATTATCTCTCTCACCCTGGGAGAGAACGATCTTCTCAAGCCATGGGGGGTGGTGGCGAGTAGATGATCGTCCTTGACTGATTTAGGAAACCAGGGCAAAGAGTTCAATGTCGTCAGGGATGCACATAAATGGAGAGTTGTTGATCTATCGTTCGGTGATTAGCTTCACTTTAGTAGTAGTTTTTTCACTTTAGTAGTTAAACTTTAATGATCAGATTATTAGCTGCCGTGCCGCCTCGTATCTTAGATACAATTAATTATTAATTTTAATATCGTATTAAATTCAATGATTAGCTGACACTTCGAATAATTAATAGATACGATTAATTATTGCTTGTAATGCCGTATAAATCTATTAAATTCAATGATTAATTATTAGCCGTAATCTCGTATAAACATTCAATGATAGGCTATTTAGCTGTAATCTTTAATAAATCTATCAAATTCAGTGATAAGCTATTGGCTGTAATATCTTATAAATCTTCATTGATTAGTTATTTACCTATAATCTCTCATAAATCGATTGGATTCATTGATTGATTATTACCGTAATCTATTGCATTTAGCTATAATCTCCTATTAATTTATTAGATTCAATGATTAGATCTTAAGTGCAATATCTTATAAATCCAAGGAAATGAAAATTTGCATTTAATGAATTTTAACATGTTATCACTGTTTTTTTTTTTTTTTTTTTTTTTTTTTGGGAGATAGTAAATCAAGCTATCGGATCCTAGATAAAATTCATGAACATCCGTAACAAAATTACTTAATATAGGCTTTCTCATTTCATTATAATTAAGTGCTTTAACGAATAGAGTGTATAGATTACAAATACATGCATTGCATGTAGAAAATTTTTATTACGCATATAATTTGTAGAAATTAAGTTATTAAGTCAAATTTATAGGAAATATAAGTTTATCATGAAATCAAATAAATATTATAAACGTAATTTTAAATATTACATATGCTCCATATAAATCGTATTAGTCACATTTTTTGTTTAAAGTAAATCAGAAAAATTAAAGGATTTAATATGCTTGAGATCAAAAAGATTTTCTTTTGAGTTAACATTATTTAAAGTTCGCGAAAGCTTATTTCAGTTATACTCGAGTTAATGCAAAATGATATCTTTTTTTAATTTTAAATAAGAAGGAGTCTATAAACCAGAACACCACGGTGTCTAAAAGAATCGTAGCACTTAATACTTTTGTAAAAATTTAACTTTCTTTCCTAAAAAAACTGAATAATTTCGGGATAATTTTTTTTTTTTTTTTAACATGAATTTGTCCAGATCATTTTTAAAGTCTACCTTATTCGATAAAATTAAATTAATTATCTAAAGCGATTAAATTATTTTTATTTAATTTCAAAAAAGCGAAAAACTATTACGCTACTTTTACTCTCATACTATCCTGGCTACTAAAACCGTAGACCTTTCTAGACTCCGTTATACATGTGTCAATATATATACTTTATGTGTAACCTGTGCTCAATAAATTATTATTATTACTAAAAGAGAAAAAAAACTAAATACATATCGATTTATGTTGAATTTCATTATAAGCATTGAAGATTTTATAGGCATTAAACGCATGATTTTAAAGATTTCTAATAATAGAAGTCACTTGACATAAGGCAGAAATAAATTGTGACAAAAAGTAACTTACATTTTAGGAGGGGTGTCTTTGAGATGCCCATGCATTTTGCATCCTTCTGAAAAGGAATTCTCGGGACAGGAGTTCATGTGTCAGGTAGGTAGATGAAGTCCATGACTCAGGCACATCTCCGCTCATCAGTTCCAAACCATGGCTGAGGACATGATTGAGAAATTGAATATAGTCCATGGCAAATCTCAGAGTCTGAATCTTTGAAAGTTTGTCAGAAGGCAATGAAGGAACTTTACGGCGGAGATCAGAAAAAAAGGAATTCAACTGTTGTGTCCTCTGCCTCTCTCTGTTATTAGCCTGAGCTCTCTGAATCTGTGGATCTCCTGATGAGCTGCTGCTGTAATAAAACAAATTTTAAAGTATATATTCGTGTAAAAAATTACTTATGTTACTGAAAATAGAGTTGGGTATTGAATCAATGAATCGAATTCTAATTATCAAAATGATTGGAACAGTTTTTTTGACAGTGGATTTGAACTAGTTGTCGAAGCAGTAGTCAAGTTCATTATGATTAGTTCGCTGATTCGAATAAGCTACGTAGATTCGTTTTGTATTGGTTGAATCAGTGATTAAAAACCGTTAATCTAAATAAAATTCGTTAGCGAATTTTGCACTGAACTGGCTAGTGAACTCTAAATCTGCAGATCTCCAGATGAGCTGCTGCTGTAATTAAACGATAACAAACAAATTTTAAAATATATATTAGCATAAAAAAGTATTGCGCTACTGGTAATAGAGTTGGGTATTGAATCAATGAATCGAATTCTAATTATCGAAATGATTCCTTGATTCGAACAATTCTTTTGACACTGATGTGAACCAGTAGGTTTGAACTAGTGGCGGAGTTGATTCGAATCAGTTGTCAAGTTTATTATGATTAGTTCGTTAATTCGAATAAACTATGTATATTCGTTTTTGCATTAAATGAATCAGTGATTAAAAAACGTGAATCTAAATAAAATTCACGTTGGCGTGTTATGGCTCTAACCGGAGTAACGAATTCATCGATCTAGTACCTATGTCTGTTGGTTTGAATAAGTTTTCATTCTGGAAATTTGGTTAGAATCAGGTAAACGAATAAATTACCATTGATTTAAATGACTTGATTTCAAATCGAATTCAATGAAGCATTTTGGTACTGTTTCTGCAGTAAATAATTTCAAAATTATTTCTAAAACTGATCTAGAAAAATAATTTCAGGACTTTCTTTTAATGCTGAATTGAATCAGTAAATTTGTATTAATGGTTGAATTGATTCGAATCAGCTCTCAAGTTTAATATGATTAGTTTGTTGATTTAAACTAACTATGTAGATTCGTTTTTGCATTGGTTGAGTCAGTGATTAATAAAAAATATTAAACTACATAATTTTCGTAGGTTAATTTTGACTGTGATCTGGATTACAAGTACGTCGATTTAGTACCTACCTCTGTTGGTTTGAATAAGTTCATTAAAAAACGAATCAGTTACCATTGATTTAAATTAATTGATAAATTCGAATTCAATAAACAATTTTGATACGTTTTATTTTGTAAATAAATAATTTCAGAATTAATTCTGAAACAGATCTATTAAAATTAATTGCAGGACTTCTGCTAAGTGCCGATAAATAATTTCAGGATTATACAATAATAGATAGATAATTTCAGATTCATTTAAATAATTTCTGGATTTATGCATGATTGTATACTACTATATTATCATAAATATTTACATTTGAGACTAATCAAAAATTATTATCGCACTGTTTATCCAACATCATAACTGGAATAAACTAGACAAACTTTAATTTAAAAACACATTATTTTGATTATGATACACACAGGTATAGTGAATTAAACAACACTTTATTAGATTCATCTAAAAGTGATTCAAACCCCCACAAGGAACAATGGTTTTTTTCACTCTTAAGTTGTTGTTGGTGGCTGATTGGTAGAAACGACATTCCTAAAATATCTAATAAACTTCACTGGTGAAAAATTTTTTTTGTTGCATTTATACAAGTACTTGATCTTACCTAAGTCAGGAGTGGGGATTTCAACTTAGTTTTGTTCGGAATGCTACAGATATTTTTTAAAAATGAAATTTTTAGTTTAGTTTTTGTCTGAATGTGCAAGAAAAAAAAAAACGTATAAGTTAATACCTGATCCTTTACAAATAACACTTAAGAAAAAATCGCATGCCCTCAACGTATCACATCATAAACTAAAATATATTATCACCTTCTTCCTATCACTCCCTACGTAGCAGAGAAGTGGGGATAATAAGTATTAACTCGAGTAAATTTAAAAAAATCCTGATATTATTGAATTGCTTAACAAACTGTAGCTTGCAGAGAGAAAAATAAAAGAAGAACGAAAAGAATCTTCGCTTTATAAGAAATTATATAAATCTTTAAAAGTGGTTCATTTGTTTATTTTTGAAATCAAAAGATACGGTAACATTTTACGGTACAGTCAATATCCATACCCATTACCTAAACAGTACAGTCATTATTTTATTTATTTGGATTTAGTAGTAAATTCATTAATTTAGTAATATTTGCTTTTATGTAAACCATCTTCGAATTAAACAAAAAAATTTATAAAATAAAAAATCAAGCCCACAAAAAAAATTTTTAAATTTAAATATTTGCTTAGTTTACATAAAACTTAAAATTATCATGTTAATCTTAAAAACAATCAAACGGTAACTGAATTTAATATGGATATAAATTTATATATTTGCTAATTCGAGTCGCTTTTGATTCTTTTCTCCTATATTTCTCTCTTACTTTTTTTAAGTATAGAATGTTAATAATCGAATGATTCCATAGATTGTTAATAAAAAAATGCATCATTCCTTGTTATTAATAAACCATTTTTTAAAACAAACAAACACATGGGATCTGTCAGTAAGAAAATAAGTAAAAATAAGTTACATGTCATCTCCATGTAAATAAATGCCAATTGGCTTTGTTACTAATTAAAATGTAATTTATTCAAACTAGTAAATAATTATATTGCAATAGTTACAATAAAATGAAATAAATTTATAGTCTAGTGTTTTTTTTTTCTCTTAACGTTAAGCTCATTAAAATAAAAATAATAAAGAAAGCATGCAATTAGTTTAGTTTCAAAAATAACGCAGATAGCTCACATGAAAAATGGATAAATCTCACAAAACTGAATAAAATAATAAAAATCTACACACTAAATGATTTATTCTCAAGCCCCGATTGCTTATAAATTTAAATTTCTTAATCAAAATATTTATTAAAATTTCACATAAACATTTATCATTTTATAATATATTTAAGTAATTGGTCCCAATTTCCTTACTAAAATTTATTATACTGATTAAAGTCATGATGAAATATTATTCAGATTATTAAAAATTAATTTTGAAATAAAGAGCGATAAAAAAAAAATAAAAAAACATTTTTGAGAGGAGAAGAACAACAAGAGAGAGATAAAAAGCGTTTTGATAATAAACGAATTAATGCCAAACGAGAAAAAAAGTTACCTTGAATCGGGAGATATTTTTTTCCTGAATCGATCATACGGATGAGGCCTTCTACTTCTAGGTTGATTAATCGCGATGTGAAAAGGATTCGATCTGGGAAATTGATTCAAAAATTCGTTTGGCACTGACATATGATAACCAACAGTCTTACGATTCTGAAGTGTAAGATCTGAACACGTTTTTTGCACAGTCTGGTTCATAACGCGAATACTAAGATCTTGAGGTTGATTCACAAACATACTGGAATCGAGACTGGGCAATCGATGATGATGAATGAAGGAATCGCGATTTTCCGGGGATTGGAAATCCTCATTACATGGAAGTATACCCATGTCACTTTCAAAAGAGTCAGAGGATAGCGCGAAATCGTCTCTCGAATCCAGCTCTTTGGAAAGACTATCCAGCTTGACGGGATAAAGATTTGTGGGACGAGGAACTGACACTACTCTCGGTTGTAAATGGACTAAAGTGTACAGTGGATGGGTAGGATACGATATCTATGAATGAACGTTGGTTCATACTACGATGGGACGAGGGGGGCTTTTGATTGGACGTTGAAGACGAAATCGTCAAAGGAGAGGAGGTTACTACTTCTTGCTTAAAAACAAAAGTTTGAAGCAAAGCTTACGCATTTAAAATAAACATAAAGAAAATCAGTAATGCGATGCGAAAATCAGATGGTGATATGTTGGACTAAATTTAATCCTTCAGTATTTTTTACCAACATCGCTGAATTATTCTTTTCTTTGTTGTTGTTTTTTTTAATAACTATCTAACCATTAATAATAGACATCTTACTAGCAAACGATCTTGTTATGATAACCTTGTTCAAACATCGTTTGAATTAAAATGAATTTTAAATTCGATTTTTACTGTGGATTTTCAGTCTTTTGGAAAATAAAATGTTATACGCAAACACAGTTTTGCTTATTAGTTCATAAGGGTTAAGTGATTAGTAACAAAATACAGGTAGTTTACGGTTCACATTATAATATAAATTCTATTACGAGTGTAATGAATCAAGCTTCATTTAAGAAATAGTTCTTTTTTTATATAAAAAACATTTATTTGACGACCACACATAAAAAAAACTAAATTTAATTAAAATACCCGTAATGGTTTAGTAATGACCTGGCAAAATAAATGGAAAAACTAGCAACGGGTTAGTATGAAACTTAAATTCAAAACAGAAACTATTCTCATCAAAAATCAACAACTCTCTGCTGTTCCACAAATTGTCTCGTGATTTTATTTTTAATTTATCTCGTTACATGTTCTTTTTATTCATGCTTTTGTTAACCAGATGCTTTTTTAGATATTTTCAGACTTTATACGAGTATGCACAAAACATTCAATGATAAAAATATTAGTTTATTAACTACGTATTTTCAAGTAACGTCTTTTATTTTCAAGATTTTCAAATTTAAAAAAAAATCTTTAGATTTGCTATAAGAAGTATACTTGTAATTGAATTGTGAGAAATTTCTTTTTTATACCTAGCCGTTTCAAATGAAAGATGAATTTATTTCTTTTATAAAAAATAAATCAATATAGTATGTAGTGTATAAAATATTCTATCAGAGAATTAAGAGTGGAATATTAATTATCTCAATATTTAGTTTTGTCAATTTTTTGATATAGACAATTAAGATTTAGATACATGTATGTAATTGTTTCACTATTTTTGTTAATTTCTGAAAATATACTATGCAGATAATATTAGACAATTAAAATAAATACATTTAGATGTTTCAATACAATTATTTTTTCCACTAAAAGAAAATATACTATGAAGGTAACAC
The DNA here is from genome assembly GCA_949128135.1 of Parasteatoda lunata. NCBI lineage: Eukaryota > Metazoa > Arthropoda > Arachnida > Araneae > Theridiidae > Parasteatoda > Parasteatoda lunata. The sequence continues at coordinate 73,217,181 of OX421970.1, read as the reverse complement.
TAGAAAAATGTTTAAAAGTTTCAACATTTAGCTTTGCCGATTTCAGAAAATATATTATTGGGATAGTACTAGGCAGTAAACATTTATGCATATTTAATTGTTCCAATATTTAGTGTTCTCTACTTCTGAAAATATACTATGGAAATAATTTTAGACAGTTAAAATTTAAAAATACTGAGTTGTTTCAGTATTTAACTTTATCAATTTCTAAAAATATACTATGATAATTATAGTAGGCAATTACAGTTAAAAAAAATCAAAATAAATACTTCTTATTCAATACTAAATTTACTTTCTAAATTAAGTATCTAAAAATAATTTAAAAGAATTTTTTCCTTTAAAATGCTGAAAGGTCCAAAACTATATTACAGATTTCTTAAAGTTCAAGAAGGAAAAAAAATTTAAAAACAAAATAATGAGTTATCAGTTAAAACATTTTAAATTAAAAGAAAATTTTTTACCTGCTGCTGGACTCGCAACGCTTCCTTTTTCTCGGTCGGATATATTTTTTCTCTCCGGTCTCTTTGAGCTTTTCCTGGGATTCTGGATTCGTTTTAACGTAGTTATCCGTCTCAGACTCTCTGGGAAGATTCAATTGATTCGTCTTAACATAATTAACCGTCTCAGACGCTCTGGGAAGATTAAATGGATTCTTTTCAACGTAATTATCCGTCTCAGACGCTCTGGGAAGATTAAATACTAAGTTCCAGTCAATTTCCGAAGTCATTGCTTGATTAATAAAATAACAACAGAAAAGAACAAGTACGTTTAAACTTTTGCAACTGCAAATGAAAACTAGCTAGTTTTCTTTACTATTCATATTTCTTTTCAGTCTATTCAAAAAAAAAAATATGGGCCAATAAGAAGTCAAATCTTCTTTACCTGGACCACCTTTGAATAAAAGATTGCATACCCTTCAACCCCACCCCCAAAATAGAGTATCTACCCCTTGGTTCCTAGTTCCGGTTTCTTATCAGTAACGTATAAACTTTTTTAGAACTGAGTTTAAAACATAATTTTTTTTTTTAAATGAAAGTTTCCTTAAATTTTTATGAGTTTATTTCTAAAAAAGTTATTATAAATATAAAGTCATACAAAGTTTAAAGCAAATTGGTGATAATATTTTAATTGCACTATAGTGAGATAATTGGGAGAAACTTCGATTAAAAGACAATAAACAACTAAAGAAACATTGAAGAGTAAATAAATTTTTAAAAGCTGTTTTGATAGTACTTAAGAAAAAGCTTTTCTGAAAAAGTATAGCTCAAACAAGAGAATTAGTTTTATCACCGACTTTAAAATTCAAACAAATTATTCCCGCCTATGAAACAGCTTATTTATTTCAACTAAGTAAAATTATTTAAAATTTAATATGTACTCGTATACGGAATTAGTATTTATTGAAAAATGTATGTTAAATGTAAAATAATATGATTAAAAATAAGATAAACAATTCAGACGACGATTTCATAAATTATCTGATTATGAATTAAAAATTTTATAAAAAATTAGTCTTAAATCTTATTGATTTCTTATGTTTATGCGTTTCGTATGTGTTTATGTTTTCGCAAGTTAATCTTATTAATCCCTTAAGTTTATGTTACTTTTAATTTAATTTAATTTTAAAAATTATTTTAACTATAATCTTACTCAAAGCAAAGTTGTTGGTTTTTTTTTTTTTTTTTTTTTTTTTTTTTTGAAGAAAATATGAGATAAGATTAAGATATTAATTTTTTCCATTGTCTGACTATTACTCTTATTTTTTAATAAAAAATTTATAATTTATGTCTCATGTTTAAATTTATTAATGTCTTAGATTTATCTTATTTAATTTTAACCTTAAAATTTCAAATGAAAAATAATTCGAAATCAGACTAAGTGCTAAAATAAACTTTATAAAAAATAATAGATAATGAAAATATTTGACTATGTTTAAACTTACTGTTCAGTGTTTACGCCTAATTATTTGGAACCTAATACAGAATGTCAATAAACAATTAGAATATTTAAACTGTAATGGTAGAACCGTAGAAGTCAAGTTTTCTTATATAAATTATAAAAATTCCAAACAATGCTATTTAAAATTAAGTTGTTTATTTCCTTTTTTTTTATTTTCTGATCAAACCAAATATTTAGCGTTTATTTTTACTATCATAAAGTAAAAGAAAAAAGACTATTGATTATATTCTTCAAAATAAGTTAAACCGTAAAAAAAAAAAAAAAAAAAAAAGAAAAAGAAAGAAAGAAAAAGCAAAACCAAAAAAAAAAGTTCAAATTTTTCTTTTCCCATCAATAATTTTCCGTACTTGGCACCGGTTTTCCAGCTTTATTTTTAATTTTAGTATTTTCTTTTCCTTTGTTTTTCTTTACAGCTTTAGTAATTTCGAATGCAGATCAGAAAAATAAACTTCAAAATCTAACATGAAGTAAATCCGCGTATCACTGTCCATGTCCGCCGAGAAACTGCTAACATAGTTTCAAATACTGTTCAGAAAGAGCTGGCAGGATTAAGATTCGAACCTAAAAGATTGCATGCAAAAAAGTGCATTCCATTATCAGCGCCAAAAACCCAAACCTCTTATCAACATCATAATTAGGAGTAAACACTAATTACTATTCAGTGTTTACTCCTAATTGTTTGGAACCTAATATATAATGTCAGCAAACAATTAGAATATTTAAACCGTAATGGTATCTAGAAGTTTAATGCTCAATAATACTAGTTGCAAAATGTAGCGTTTTAAATTTTGTGGAAGACTTTTTCTGCCAGAACTAAAGTTCTGTTCGAAATTTACAATAAAACAATGACTTCAATTTTTTGTTATTATTTATTTATTCGTTTATTTATTTATTTATTATTATTTTTTGATGGAAGCTGTCAAAAACGCTATTCAAGATTTGCAACTTACTGAAAATAAATGAAGATAATGCATATGTAGTGTAAATCTAAAGATAAAACTGAGACATGAACTTTTGCATTAAAAACCATTTATCATTATTTAAAAAATATTTTTTAAATTTCGTTTAGCTGTAAAATAATGTACATTTTACTGCCTATGCTTGTAACTTTGCCCAGATTGATCATTTTTTACCTTATCAGTTAGATATGCAGAAAATTGTTCAGAAACTAACACAAAAACATATGGTTTTGATCAAGAAAATGCAACAATCCTGACTCTTCTGCAAATTTCTATGGAAAGGTAAGATCATGCTTGAAAAGCATCACATATACTGATTAACAATGGAATTCATCGACACGACAATCCATCATTGTTAATTGAATCCGGTTTCATTCACATTCGGTTTGCAATAGGGGTTGACAAATTGACTCTTCCCGGATCTGAAATCACTAAGAGAAAGGGATAAAAAGGGAGACAATAATCCTGTTAGAAAGTTAGTATAGTTAATCTGTGGGTCAGTTTTACCTGTTCAACAGCTGTTCATTAAATCGAGGGTTGAATTGCATCGAAATCCTAATCCTGTTTGAGCATTAAATAATAATGGAAATATTATAAAACATTAAAATAATCATAGAAAAAGATAGAAAAAAGAAATAAAGCAAAAATTTAAAAATATGACAGCATTTGAAGATATTAATTTTTGAAAATTATTTCCTTTTATAGTTTCAAGAAATAGAGCAAACAGATTGATGAAAAATTAACATAAATATCGTTTTAAATGGTTTAAAAAATAAGGAAAGCAGAACCCACTAATAAATGGTACTTTAATATGAAGGACATACATCATATTAGGAAAAAAGAAACTATAAAAAAGCTAAAAAAAAAAAAAAAGAAAGAAAGAAAAGCTAATATTTTAAATTTGCGAAGAGTTGTAAGTTCTTCCTCGCTCGTTCTGAAGTTTGAAGGTTAAGCAAATTTAAGACGTACTTATTTTCTAACACCATTTTTTCTAAATAGCTATTTAAAATCCCAAGGGACCTTTTTTTCGCAGGTGCAACTAACCAACTTTCAAGTCATCTTATCCTTAACTAAATTTTAAAAATAAATAAATAAATAAATAAATAAATAAATAAATATATATATATATATATATATATATATACTTATATATATTAAGAATATAATTTGAAATTGAATAAATATAATCTGACACTAAATAGCACTTTAAAATTATCCTAAGACAATTTAAAGAAATTAAAGTGTAAAAAACTTTAAACCAACCTTTTAATAAAACAATACCAATCATTTAGGTTTGTATTATTATCATTATCTTTAGAACTCAAATGATTATTTTACATAAAAAATAAATCAGTAAGCATTTTTACTTTTGAGAAGGAAAAATTGTTTAAATCATTAATAAAATGATTAGTTTTTAAATTCTTTGTAAAATATAGTAACTGCGCATAATGTTAGTATTCAAAAATGCAATTTTAAAATTAAAAATTTATAAAGAGATTTCAAAAAATGATCATAGAATCATTCTTCCCCCCCCCCCCAAAAAAAAAAATAGTTTATTTTTTTACTCTAAATATTTATCTATTTTTTTACTCTAAATATTTATTTTTAAATGAAAGGCATACCTAAAACTATATTGGTTTATAAATTTATTCTATAGCAACAGATTTCAAAATACGCAAATTTTGTAAGTTCATTTTATCGGAATTCATTTAAAATCTGAGAATTTTAAATTTAATGTCACATTTCTATTAAGAAAAAACAGCCTTATAGTGATTATAACCACACATCGAAATTAATGAAATATCTCAATTTTCAATTGATTAGATTTAATATGTAATTTTTTTATGAGTTAAAATAAATGGATAAAAATAGTAAAATAAGTATACAGATTATTATTTTTGAACCGTTTTTAATCCTCTTTTGTTTTGTAATAAGACAAAATAAAAACGATAAAATCTGTCATTTTCTAATCTATTCATTGACTATTTTCTAAACTTTGCGAACCCCAAATTATAAATAAATAAGGAAAAATTGAAGAAAATTAAACATTATGTTGTTAGTTGCATAATTTATGAAAATTTTCATTAGTAATCGTAACTTTAATTCCTATAAAAAATTTTACGGTAATGGACAGTTTTTTTTGTTGTTTTTTTTTCTAAGGAAAATTAGTATCTAATTGAATAAGTTTGTCTCAATCCTTTAGCTCATTTTTGATACTCTAACAACTTCTGTCAAAGACTAGATATCATAGAAAAAAAATAATAATGAAATAAATAAAATAAAATAAAAAATCATTTTCAGTATGAAATTTATAAGAGAAAAAATTAGCTTTTTCCTATTTACTATTTAAGTTCTGTCGAGTTATTGTTTCCATGAACATCGATTTTTTTTCCAATGTTTTTTTTTCTGTGATTCGCCATGTTTATTAACTCCAAAAGACAAATTGCAAGGAGCCATCAAACTACTGCGCACATCACCTCTGCGCATCCAATTTCTAACACATGTTAACTTACCTCCGCATGAAACCGTTCACCAGAACTTTTGAAGTTGCCTCCAAGTTTGATAAGGTAACCACGTATTCAACACCTAGATCCGGCTCTGTTGTTCGCATGATTGACACTTATTGGATAATTATAGTAAGGGAGAGACAAATTGACTTTGAACCCCTTCTTTTGGATAGAATCTAAAAAGGGGTTTCATTTGATGTTTGGTATCGAAAACAGATGTGGACAAGTTGTTGTGACATGCTGTCTATAGATAAAGCAAGAATGAAACTATTTTCCCCCGAAAATCGCCCTTAAAAATAATATTAATAAAATAAAATAAATAAATTAAGTTAATAATTGAAAATAAAACCAACGATTGTAAGAAATTAAATTTATTAAATTAATGATAATACTAATTATTACCAATCTTTAAATTTTTCATAGTGTTCGCTTAGCACTTAAGGTTTTTAAATTTTTTTCTTCTTTTACTTGTGAAGTAAAATTTGTTTGAATTATTAAATTTTAAATTATTGTGTGCAGTTATTCAGCGTTTCATTAACTTAAGTAATTCAGTGTTTAATTTTTGTCATCTTCGGAATCCTATTTGATCGAATTTCTTTTGGCGGAACACTTTTAAAGTTGTTTTCCGAAGGTTCCGTCGTAATATGAAATGATGCTTTTTTTGCGAATAATATTGCAAATGTTATTAATGCTATTTTACAACTGGTGTGAGTTTGCAACTGTTACTCATGATTGTTAGGTCACGTTTAGCCTATCTAAAGTAAGCGCTGTCGGCGCTTATTTTGAAAATGGCGCAAAACGTCAATACGAAGAAAAGCGACAGTTTTGTGAAAATGAAAAGCGTTTGTGGTCTAATTTTTAAAAATTTAAAAACTTACTCCAATGCTGCATTGCCTGGGCTCATTAAAATTTGCAAAAACTGAGAATAAGGCAATGATTTTGATAATTTTCATGTAGGGGGTGAAATGCCACCAAATTGGCGATTTTTAAAAAAGTTTAACAAGTTTTAAAATATTTAAGTTATTTGTCTGTTCTAATGCCCAGATAATTCTTTACCGCAAGATTATATATATAGTTTAAAATCATCGCATTGCTTCAAGTGTCAGGCATTTAAACTATGGATTTTATATTTTCCTTGGTGACAGAGATTCGAAAAACAGCGTTAACACTAAACATACCAACACTTCATATATACCTATTTCTACCATAGCCGGTCAAATGACCGGACTTCATGTTTCTTGATTGAATGTATGAAATATGGATGTTAGGAAGGAAAAAAAAAACTTAAAAAACTTTATTATAATTAAACAAAATTGCATATTGCCAGTTTTTATGTATTACAAACACAAAGAATAAGAATTTTTAATTCATTGCTCAATACATTTTTTACATATACAAGATTTTTCTATTGTACATTTTTTGCAAACATATTTCTTTTAATTATTATTATTTCTACAATTCTTATAATTATAAGAATATATAAGAATTATAATTTTTATTCTTATTCTTATAGTTAATATTATTTCTTCTAAGAACTTGATCTTCTTCTAAGAAGTGCTGTCTTGATTCTTTCGACATTTTTCTGGGTAAAAGCTAACAGTTAGTTAGGAATGAAGTACAGCTATGAAAATAAAATATAAGCTACTTACCAAAACATTTAGTTTTTGTCACTTTTTCTTACACAAAAATGCCAAAAAATTTTAGGTACTTTCTGGAAATTTGAATTCATGGTTATTCTGATTGAACAAACTACGCAACAATCTTTGCAGAAATGTACAACTCATCGAATGCAATACGTTGAACATGCATTGCAGCGTGATTTCTGATCCGATAACCTTATAAAGTAATAAATTGTTCTCCCTGTCAAATGACCGGTTGTGTTAGAAATAGGTATACGACAAGTATTATTTGAAATAAACAAAATTAAAAAAAATAATAAAAAAATTCTAATAGAGTTTTAACTGTATATAATTATTAGAAAAAGTCATGAATATAAATGTGCAATAACGATAAGATGATATGAGCATTTTCGATGCCACAGTTTACATAACATACCGTAACGGTCATTTGACCGGTTACGGTATGTTTAGTGTTAAATAAAATTCATTAGCAGGTGTGAGTAAGCTAACCAACAGAAGAAAAAAAAAATTGCAAATTAATTTCGAAATTTTTAATGCAAAAAATAAAAGTTTTTCATTGTTTCATAAAGTCTTAAAATTACTTTTTATGTTAGATAGTTGAAATAGCAAGTCTGAAGCGGCTTTTAGTCCATTTTTTTTTTTTTTTTTTTTTTTTTAAGGCTACGGATAAATCAAATTGAATAAACTAAATTAAATTAATGTTTTTGAAAAAGAACTGTTAAAAACTGTGCGAATAGTTATCTGAGATAATAATTCTTTATTCTGAAATTCGGTTATTTCATTTTGAATTTTAAAGTTTGATGAGAAATACTGATGCAATCATTTGTAAATGTTAACCTTTTAGAGATATATTCAGTATATTTTTAATAAAAGAAAAGAAAATTGCTATTTTTTTTGTTGGCATTTTACTTAAATAATCTAGAAAAAAAAAATAACTATTTTAAATAAATAATCGGTTATTGCTTGGAATCAAATTTATTTCTAGTTTCAAAAATCATTACTGAATAAAGATGTGAAGTCCTAATCACAAAGCCGTGTGATCTTTCCACGGAACCCTAGGGTTCAACGGAACACCTTTTGGGATCCGCTGCTGTAATTAACCCTTAAATTATTAAAAAAAAAAAAAAAAAAAAAGAAAAGAGAAAAAAAACTGTTCATTTTCTATCTTCTTTTTCTTTCGTATCTTCTTTCTTCCTCTTCTTTTCTTTTTTCCCCCACTTACTTTTGGGAAATCCTAATGAGAAATGAAGGATAATGGATATTGTAGATAAAATTTCTCACATGTTTAGTACATAATTATATATATTATAAACGTTTAAACACAAAAAATATGCTTGCCGTAAGCATCTTTTTATCCTTTTTATTTTTTTATTACTAATATTAAGTAAAATTCATTATGCATTTAGAAAAACAAATCAATGAAAAAACTCATTTCAATATTTTTATAAGAGGATAAAAGTTATTTTAAAACATTTTGAAAGGAATAATTAGTTTCTTCTTTATAATGTAAATTTTTTTTTCTTCGTGCAAGCAATGAAATTTTCGAAAGATCAATAGTAAGATTTGTGATAAAGAATGTAGCAGAAAAAAATGTAGCTTTTCCATTAACATAAAACTGTAAGTTGAACGACAGAAATTTATAATATAGAAAATTTATAACGAAAAAATAAAGTTATGCTCAAAATAATATAAAGAACAAGTTGCTTTGGTAGCACCAAACATTAAAATAACACTTCCTCGAAAATCGTCATATTTAATTTTTTTTTCCAATTGAAGCAATTTTGTTGAATTTATCGCAATTTTTCGAAAAATAACTCCATTAAGTGAAAAAAAATAGAGGGGACATAATTATCACTGCTGTTTTCTGTAAATAATTAAAATGTTTTTATATTGATAAACTGTTATTTTAAAGACCAATGTCTATTAAAATTGTAAATAAAAAAAACATATTTAAAAAACTACGTATCAACTGAAATTTTGCTTCCTTTATCTTTTTACTAAAATCCTCCCTATACTAAATATTTTCCAGAAAATAATTCTCAAAATAATTTTGTTTCGTTTCACCTTTTAATGTCCGTATATTTGTTTCTAGAAAAGATCAAAAGATGCCGCTTTCAAAGATGATCCATTTTAAGAATTACAACTTCCGGCTTGTGAACGGAATACCTTGTAATAGTTCATCTGTTGAATCAGCTACAAAGACAAATTATAATCAAACCGACTTAGTATCTGTATACACTTAGAATCTTATAAGTAGAATTACTACCATAGATATTTATCAGTAATATTATTTATTTATCATAGTATTTTCATTCTCAATTAGCCGGGTCAGTGAACTTTTTTTTTTAGACCGCTTGGTCTCTGGTCACGATGCTAAAAAAAGGCAAATTTAGAAAGTATACCTTTAATAAAAACAAATTTTTCATGAAAAATAGAATTTTTTTTTCCATTGCATTATCATTAACTTTCAATCAATGAGGCTAATAATTTTTTTTTAATGCTAGAAGAGCATGCTTACAGTATATAAATATACTTCTTACGATTTATATATTTTTTTATCATATCTCTAGTGTTGTCTTATAAATGACTGTATAAGGGCGTATTCCAGCTCAAATATCCAATTAAATTAAATCAACTAATATTAAAACTATGATCTTTAAAACATTCATAACAGCAATCATTGGTAGTTTTTTCCATCTCTTTGACAATTTCACACGTTTAAACTGTCATTTAAGATGTCAAAGTGCTCGACTCGACTACTTTAAAAAAGTCAGGAAATGCGATATGTGCTTCATTTACCCCTCCTTTTTACGTCATCAGCTGATAGAATTAAGACTATTTCGACAACCTTAAATTTAATATTTTGATTCTTTGCTTTGTCGATATGAAATGGTATTAAAGAAAGAATATTTTCCATAATTGTGAACGTATACTCATTTCATCTACAATATTATGCAAGTTTAATTGGAAAAATAGAAAAATTCGTTCTTTTTCAACTTGACTTTATATACACGATGGAATAAATACATTTTGTCTTATATTAGTAGCATTGAATTCCGGAAGACGTTTTGGCATCCATAGATTAGTGCATATAGATTAGGGCAAAACGAATCACCAAAGTGACTCCATAGATTTTAACTCCATAGATTAGTGTACATAGATTTGGGCAAATCGAATCACCAAAGTGACTCCATAGATTTTAACTCCATAGATTAGTGCATATAGATTAGGGCAAAACGAATCACCAAAGTGACTCCATAGATTTTTACTCCATAGATTAGTGTACATAGATTTGGGCAAATCGAATCACTAAAGTGACTCCATAGATCTTAACTCCATAGATTAGTGCATATAGATTAGGGCAAAACGAATCACCAAAGTGACTCCATAGATTTTAACTCCATAGATTAGTGTACATAGATTTGGGCAAATCGAATCACTAAAGTGACTCCATAAATTTTAACTCCATAGATTAGTGCATATAGATTAGGGCAAATCGAATCACCAAAGTGACTCCATAGATTTTAACTCCATAGATTAGTGCATATAGATTAGGGCAAAACGAATCACCAAAGTGACTCCATAGATTTTTACTCCATGGATTAGTGTACATAGATTTGGGCAAATCGAATCACTAAAGTGACTCCATAGATTTTAACTCCATAGATTAGTGTACATAGATTTGGGCAAATCGAATCACCAAAGTGACTCCATAGATTTTTACTCCATGTATTAGTGTACATAGATTTGGGCAAAACGAATCATTAAAGTGGTTAATTGAATCAGTTCACTTTGATGATTCGAACCAATTACTGTTTTGCATCATTTGTTGATATAAATCACTCTTAGTAATTCATTTGAATTACTAAGAGTATAATTATAACAATTATTCCTTTGTCCTCCTTCAAGCATAATTATTACAATTATTCCTTTCTGTTGAGGACTCGATTCAAGATTATTTTAATTTTGACCCGAATATTTTCTTCGGATGATTTCGATATTTATGTTTTGTGGCTAGTATTTTCTTTAACTTAATTAAACTAAATTTTTAAAAAAATTATTTTTCGAGAATTTTGCTTATGTTTAGCTTAGTTTTTAATGATTAAAAAAAAATGTGGATATATTTTGCTTGAGTAATTTCTGTGTTTTCCCTTTTTCTTAATAATTCAAAGTTCAAAATATAATTAACTACTAATATTTAATTATTAACTTATAAAATATAATTATCAGATTTGATTCCGAAACATCTTTCATTTCGTATTAGCTGCACTAAAAAGCACAGGCTTTAGACTCAAGTTCGACCTGATAGTATTTACTAATAACATAACTTGTGGCACATTTTTTATCATACAGTAGATAAATAATAATTAATTTAGCATTTAATTTAAAATGAAAAGTGAGATGTTGAATTTATTTTCATTCAAACACTCAACTACTTTATATATGAGTTAATTTCTGCAAAACTATTATTAAAAAAACCCTTTTCTATGTGAAAACATTAAAAATATATTTTAATAACAATTTAATACTTAAATATATTTTAATAACTTAAAGGAACAATTATATAAGTGTATCGTATCAAATATATTAAGGGATTTAAAATGGAGGGAAAATTATTATTATTGATTTTTTTTCCTTCTTTTTTTCGTGAGGTGGCATTGAAACTGTTTTTAATTACAAAATAGGTGTTGATTCAAAACAGGTTGGGAGCCTATGAGTTTGACAAATTTAAATGGGAGTGATAGTTTCTTATTGCTCCTTTGAGATTTTACAACTCAATATAGCGATGAGTGGATGTAGAAGTTTGTTTGATGTAAAGTTGTCAACATATAAATACGATTGGTCTCCTTTAGGCCACTGTAAACACTCAGTTTTTATTTCCGTCACCTAAGGTGATGACGATGACAGATACAGTGGTAAAAAGGGTCGTAAATTCGGGGTTTGTATACGGTGTAGGGGTTTGTCTCCGAAAATTCCCACAGTGGGAAAATTTTTTAAGGGAAATAAAATGGGGATTTAATAATAATGGTAGTGAGCATAATGCTAAACACTCCAATGAACACTGTATTCACCTATTTGTAAACAATGAATGGTACTAATGTTCATAACCAATATTCTGATTTTGTTGGATGTTTCGAATATTTATCAAACACAGTCGAATAATGCCGAGAGCTTGAAGTGATTGCTTTTAATAGACAAATAGGTTTAATTTATGCATGTAATTTAGCTTTAAAAAGAAATTATTATTTTTGACATTTTAAAATTTTGAATTGGATATTGATGAGGTGGGATATAGTTAAATTATGAGGAAGATAATGTGGTCCCATGGAATACTTCTGTGACTTATCACGCGAAATGTCTCTGTTAATTTCGGTAAAATTGTGTTTCCCTTTCATATGTAGTTGCATAGCAGCTCATAACATGTTAAAAAGACAAGATTTTTATCATGGAAAAGTAATTTTTAATTTACCATTTTACAGTATTTTTACTCATCGTTTTTAGTGGTAAAAAATATAAAAGAATTCTAGTAAAATTATCGTACTAGGTAGTATTGACATTCAAGTACGTTATATCAAAATATACGTTATTTCAAGCATTCATTTTGTGATTTTTCCATTCATATGATACAGTTTACCAGAAATTCTAGATTTTAAATTATAGCTCTTAATACCACACACTTAGTAAAAAATACAAAATTTGAGAAGAAAAATTTAACCGAATAAATGATTTTTATGCCATGCTCTGAGGTATCATGGTAAAATTACCAAATTTCATCACACGTTATGAAATCATATTTTATTGTTTATTTTATCAAAATCTTTATCATAAAGTGTTTCTGCACCCTTTGTTTATTTAGAGATTCTAAGAGCTTTCTTATTTTTAAGCATACCGCCATACTCAATAATGAGTACATGGGGGTTTTCAAATATATTGGTTTCGAAGCTATTTTGACATATTTTTGCTCAATTTTGGGAAGTAATTTTTTTTAAAAGCATATTGATGTTTTGGGTCGACGTCAAGAGAATGAAAATGGCACTTGTGGAGTGTTTAATATGAGGCATGAACTCCTTGATAACAATGAAGGTCTCAAAACAAATTCTCACACTATTTACGAGGTTGACGAATGTTTTCAGACAGTAATTTACGTTTTACAATTCACGGTGAAAAATTAGAAATAATAGTGAACTGCATAATTAAAAAAAAAAAAAAAAAATTCTATTCATAAAACCGAAATGCTTTGCAGGACTGCACCATAAAGAAAGAATGAATGAAAATAAAGGTCTGAGAAAAAATTTAAATGGAAAACCTATGACTTCAAAACTAATGAGAAACAGACTAAAAATGAGATGGTTAGATAATGTAACAAAAGATCTCATCATAATGAAAATTGTCAACTCGAAATCCAAGTATAAGAACAGTAAGGTTTGTAACTACCCTATTTAGCAAGCCAAGGCCCGCAGTGGACTGTAGCACCGTAAAAGAAGGATAGAAAAATCTAGGTCTTAGGATAATAAATTTCACCCCTTCAGTAAAACAGTTTTTGGCACTTGAAAGTTTCTGAGAGTGGGTGGTGAGCAATGGATGGTTAATCTTCAAAAGCATTCAAGACATGCTCGATCTTCGTCAGGCCTGGAGATCTGACTGGCTACTCATTCTCTGTATCTTTGGCTTTAAACTATTCTAAAATAAACCGAGTCGTGTCTGGAAACATGTTGTCATTCACACAAATGAACTGGGAACTATTAGTATTTCAAAACCATTTTACAGAGGACCTAAAGACTGCAGCCATATTTGAGTTACTTGAAAGAAAAAAATAGGCTTCTTTCTAAACTTTTGCCTTGAGTTTATTCCTCAAAATTAATTAGTATTTAATTTAAATATTATTTAATTTTGATTTAAATTGTTTGAGATCGTCATTACATGTATGGTAATTAATCAAAACAGATTATATAGGTATCGATTAATACTAAACGCCCTTAAATTATGATCTTCAAGTTTTAAAACTTAATTTTTTTCTAAACTAAAAATAAAATTTTATTCGCTGTATTTTTTTCTGAGCTACAAAAATTAAAATGTACTGTTCAGAGACATAATTATTAGTTTATTAATAAAATTATTTTTAAACACTTCAACCTAAAGTTCGAATGAACCACTTGAGAAAAAATAGAGATTAATTAATTCCGATTTATTCAGATAACCCAATTATGCCTAAAATAAAAACTTTACAGAATATTACGAAAAGGCATCTAAAGTTTTGTTTTCAGTTTGTTTTTCAAAGACCAGCTCCAATTCATTTATTTTATTTTATTCTTTCTCCTTTTTTACGGCTGTGTTCGTTTCCTTTAGAAGACCACCAAAGCTGAAAATTTAGGATTGCTTTTGTATATAGAAGGAAAGGAGAGAGCGAGCCAAAGTGCAGATCCATAAATTATGCCGAAACAAAAACATTCACAAATCCTGTCTTTTTCCCAATTTCTTAGGATTTTGGCCGACTTCTGGATCTCAGTACGTCATCACAACATTTTCAGTTCACCTCCCTTGGCTTTTTTATTGGCATATTATGCTCTCTTAACGTATACACAGACAGAATAATAAAAATGTCGAGTTCTTTCTAGGGGTCAAAGAGAAATATTTTGAGAGCGAACAGGGATGTAATATTTTCAATGTTTTGTATTCTTTCTTCCGGAATCATAGCCAAACTTGGCCCTATATTGAATATAAATTGATCATAGCCGTATGGTCAATTTAATTAGATGACCTTAAAATGTTCATATCTTAGGTTTGTTCGATTGATCGATTCATTTATATCATAAACATATTATATGATATAAAATGGTTAAACTGATTGGGAAATGTTTTGATTTGAGCTTGGTGACATAGATTAATTTATTGTGAAAAATCAATATTATATCGAATATATAATAATTATTGACAATGATAATATCGCAATTATTTTTAAAAACGATACATATCACATCCCTAATATTGTTAAGAGCAATATCAATAACGATAACTATTGAGTAGGGAAATATGGGAATCGTTATCCGCAACAATACATATCGAATACGATAATATCGTCAGCATTATCGACATCGATAGTTATGGAGTATGATATCATGTTGATGCTGTTAAAAGTTATTTGAATTTCGAAAATACTGACACATGTAAATTAGTCAAATAGGAAAAACATCTTGTTAGATTGTGATCAGTGGTCGGAACAACTACATTATTTTTGTAGTTTACTACAATTAAAACTACTTTTTTTGCCAATGTAGTTAACTACATCTACAACTACTTTACATGAACCAGTTTGTTATTTCAAAACATTTTTTTAGAATTTGTTCATTTGATCTTTAACTTTTTATGCATTTTTCGACAGAGAATATTTAATTTAAGAAATGCGAAATTATCTCATACTTGCAATTTTTTAATTGTTTCGCGCTCTTTTATTTCCCCCAAGAAATAAAGTACATCAAAAACACGTTTCCTTTCTTTGAAATTACATAAATAGTTCGCGAGGGTGCATTCACATGTGAAAGTGTGACCGAAGTGATTAATTATTTGCTTTTCGTAATGGCTAGTTTAAACATTAGTTACACGTGATTTTAAATACGTAATTTCTGCTAACGCTCAGCTGCAATCAAAGAGTCATTTACACTGCATCCATTGACGCACCCGCGAAGATTTGTACCTATCAAATTCCAAATAATTAGTTGCGTTGGAACCGTGTTTCTTTTCTTAACTGATGTTAAAAGTAGTTGCCAGGAATCGTTACTAACTACTGTTTTTTTATCACGCTACTCACTACACTACGTTTTTAAAATAGTAGCACACTACACTACAAACTACTAAAAAAAGTAGCTACACAGTATTTTCAATACTTGTAGCGAGCTACATCCGACCACTGGTTGTGATATATATCTTAATTTCCTGGTAACTTATCCCGATATTTAAATTCTGATATCGCCCGCTCTAGTTTTTAGATATTTACTGATTGTAGAATATTAAAAGTAAATTGTTTTATCTAGTAAAATCGACTGCTTACGATAAGCATTTAATAATTATGGTAGTAATAAATTTTAATGTTTGAATTGCAATTAAAATTAAAATTTGACTGTCAGAAATTAATTTTTAAATAAAATTGATTGTCAGAAATTCTGCGAATTTGAAATTTCTCTACAAAATAATATCGTGAAGCTATAATGTTTCTTAAATTTATCTACTTTTTCAATTGATTGGAACTCTATTGAATTGATACTCTATGGAACTGAAATTAAGTTTTTAACTGAATCCTTTATCTATGAATGCACTTATTTTATTTGTATTTCAGCGATGTTTATCTGTGGTTCATTGATACTCAAAATAAAAGAAATAAGATACTAAAGATTAAATATTTTACAGTTATTTTAAATTTCATGGCTCATGATATTTTAGTCATGAATGTAACCTTGCTACTGTGTACCTTTGATATGACTATCAGCCTTTTTTCAATAAGTTTAAAAAAAAAAAAAATTTAAAAAAATAATAACTCTTGGCAGAAATTAAAAAAAAAAAAAAAAAAAAAAAAAAAAAAATCAGCTGGCAAAAATAAAAATTAGTTAAGAAAAACCAAGACATTAAGGTCATCAACGCGCATATCCACAATGAAGAAATTTTGTTTTATCTTTAATTTTTCAAAATAAAACGTGGTTTATTAAATACCACGTTATTTAAGAGATAAAAACTATTACAATTTTATTCAAAAATAAGTGGGACACTTTTTATCTCACTGCTCTTGAAAAGATTATAAGTTTTGTTCCGCCCTTAATTAACATTTTAACTTGCCTGGGTGTTCCTCTGCCCTTTTGAATCCTTTAATTATCGTGAATCTTTTCTCAATTCGTTCTTCCGCATTTTTTGATTGTTTAGTACTGCTCTTGCTCGTGAATCTTTTTAATTTTCATTATAAGTACTGTTGTAAATCATTTTTTAAAAATGGTTTCCAATAATATTAAAGTTTCAGATCGAAATTAAAAAAATAACAAAGGAATGCAAACATAAATTTGCTTTCAATCATCTCCAGACTAAATAAAAATATTATCTAAATACATTTTTAGCAATCTTTATAAAAATTACTTCCCGTAATTGTTAATAAATATATTTTTGGTGAGTGTATATTTTCTCAAATTCTTTTTTCCCCATAATTGTTAATAAATATATTTTTAGTGATTGTACCTTTTCTCAAATTCTTCCTTCCACATAATTGTTAATAAATATATTTTTAGCGATTGTACCTTTTCTCAAATTCTTCCTTCCACATAATTGTTAATAAATATATTTTTAGCTGTTGTACCTTTTCTTTCCAAAATTGCTTTACAATTCACATTTGAATTGCTTTGCAACTTCATAAATAATGACCACTTTTCTTACAATCTTAAACTCTGCCAGGATTCTTAAGCAGTCGAATTCCACTGTAGTTGTTAGAAAGCGGGGACAGCTTAACCCCCTGGTCATTACATCCGGTCACTTAAATGAAGATAAATGTTTCAGGGGTAAGTTAATCAGGAAGTACTGTGATAGGGGTGGTTAACAAGGTAGAAACTCTCTAAAAATGGATTAGTATGTTTATTTAAACCCCCGTTTCCAGGAACATTCTAGAACTATTGAAGTTGCATAAAAATAATAACTTATTATTTTTTCAATATATTATAATACTACATCCTTAAATTCGACACTTTGTAATACTTGTTTCGTACTTCTCAATCTCGTTTCGACATCAATCTCGAGTTTGCATATTTCCTACCATTTTTCCGACGGAAAATTCGGAGTTATAATTCATTCTCGTTTCTCCGTGCGTACACATGATACTTTATTTAGCTGAACTTTGAACTGCCAATTACAAAGAAGCGTGCAGATTTGCATTCTAACAAGGAATATTGATGAAACGGATTGATATATTATGACATTGGACAGATTTAGATCTGCAGTTCCCAAAAGGTACTCCTCGGAACCCTAGAACTCCATGGGAGGGTCACAAATGGTTTCAAGAAATATGATTAACTAGCTATGATTTTTGAAAGTTTTGATTAAATTTTCATCCAATTAATTTTACATTATTTGTTAATTATTTCCATTATTTGAAAAGAAAACTATTTTATTAAAATGCTTGTGAAAAAAGATAACAAACCCTAATAACAAATTATTGATTGAATGAGGAAATGGATATCATCATAAATTATGGTACGACAGCCTAGGGTGGGCCAGGGCGTTCTGAACTTGGTGATTCCAGTCACTCTTACTAGCAGGCAAACCATGTCCAATTTTTGAAAAATTGTATTAGAATTTTGCCTCGAATAAAAATTACTAAATTCAACATTGGAGAACCGTGTTTCTTTTATAAACATCTTCAACGTTTATTTTCGTTTTTTTTTTTTTTTTTTTTTTTTTTTGTATTTATTCCAATGAAACTATCTGACATAAAACCGAACTTTAAGACTATAATTAATGAAACGAAGCGCTTAGAAAATTTTATCCTTCATTCGTTCAGCAACTATTTTCAAAATAATAAA
The DNA here is from genome assembly GCA_949128135.1 of Parasteatoda lunata. NCBI lineage: Eukaryota > Metazoa > Arthropoda > Arachnida > Araneae > Theridiidae > Parasteatoda > Parasteatoda lunata. The sequence goes on along the minus strand of OX421970.1, from coordinate 73,198,567 downwards.
TGAAATTTCAGACACTAAATATTTTCAGAATAATTAATAGTCTTCCGTTGAAAAAAATTTATTCATTGAGTCTCGGAGGTTCCACCAAAATCAGGTCGATCATTTTAGGATTCCATAGCCAATAATTTCTGATTTAAATAACAATTTCCATCTGATCTAAAAAAAACAAAAAATAGGTTACAACAAACACTCATTAGTGTTCAATAATAGAATGTAATAACCTTGGAAATTGTTGGTGACAGTATCCTTTTTTACAAAATTTGCATTCTTGAAGTTGTCCAAACGATTCTCTTTAATTTTCGCTCTTTTGTAGATTTCTATCGATTTCTTGTTGTTCGCTTTCTATTAATAATTATTTTTCTGCCATACAAAATAAATTTTAATTTCGAAATCTATTTTTAATCAATCAGACTTTTACACTCCCTCTTGCCAATTACAACAACTTACCACTAAAGGTTTTTTTTTTCCGGCTTTTTTTGGGTTAGCATCAGCGAAATGTGGAAGGGGGGGGGGGAGTGTTCCATTTCGGTGTTCTTCATCCTGCCAATCCATAGAGGATGTTGATGGCTGATCTGTTCAAACAAAATGTCAGTTGTTCTACGATTAGGTGTTTTCTTTAACCCTCACCGCGTCACGCAAAGGATCCCGCTGGGACACCCCCTCCTCACACCTTTTACTGTTTGTTTGCTCAGGAGCAGCTTAAACGACAACAAAACTGAAAAAGCACCTCACCATTCCAAGGAAAAAGAGTTGGCTTAGCCATTTTTTCATCTTATATTTATCCCAGTGGAAGTCAATTTTGATTAGAAGGATCATTCGTTATGAAACAAGAATAAAAAATAAAATGAAATGAAAAAAAACAAAAAAAAACACGGAGAGCAGAGCAAACAAATTTTTTAAAACATTGTATTTAGTGAGGTAGGGAAGGGGCAGAAAATTAGAGATGATTAAATTAAAACGTTTCTGTTTGAGATTAATAATCAGAGCAAAGTTATTTATTATTATTATTTTTTTTTTTTTGGATACCTATATGCATGCATAAAAAATTGTGCAAAACAATTTATGTAATTTTTTTTTTTTTTTTTTTTTTAATTATAACATTTTTGAAAAAAAAATTATAATTTTTTTCCCAGTACAATAAAAGTTGTGTATTCAATATATATGATATTCATTAGAACCTTGTTTATTTTATTAATTCTCATTAAAAAGAAAAATTGAAAAAAGTTGCCTTTCTGCAATATTTCTTAAAATTTTACGAAAAAAATATTCTTAGCTATCGAGTTCTCATTAAATAAATGAATAAAAAAAGTGACTCTTATTGAATAATGTGAGTATTATTAAACAAATAGTGAGGATTATTAAATGATTATTAATGAAGTATTAATTATTAAATACTCCCTTTTCTGGGACACTAGACCTTCTTACTTCATTGACCCCAGCATTGAAATAAGGACAAAACGGCAGATAATGATCTTTGATTTGACATCGTATTATGAAATGTTTTTGAGATTATCTTCTCAAATAACGATTTATGTATCTAGCCTTCAAATTCAGAATAATTTACTTTTGTAAAAAAAAAAAAAACATATTTCTTTTTTGTGAAAACGAATATAGTTATAGTTTTTACTGCTACGCTTTCAATCATTCACTTTCATTTGCATTGGAATGAATTCTTGCATTCGAAATTTTGATCACATTTCCGACTAGCTAGAGTGCTTAAATTTCAATTAGACCTTTGTGCCTGATGACAATGCAAGTTACAATTTTTCCGTAAAGTTGCAAGCAAAATTTATATTCATTTTATAGCCAATTGAAATTTTTAATCTTTTTTTGCGACTCACATATATATCATATATATATATATATATATATATATATATATATATATATATATATATATATATATATATATATATATATATATATATATATATATATATATATATATATATATATATGAGACATGATAGAATAATTCTTCTTTTTTCCACGCCGAAATGAAAAACGTAAAGCGTAAGCTTTCGTATTAAATTTCTAAAAGCTTTAAAAAGTGACATACAAAACGTCATACAAATGACGTCAAAAGTGTGACAAAAAATAGAATTTTTCTATTTTTTTCAGTCCACTGGAAAATTGCAGTCTTTAAAACGTTTATTTTAATTTCTATCGCTAGCTCCCTCCCTCCCCCACCCCGTGTTAGAATAAATTTAGTTATATCAAATAAAAAATCCTTTTCATTCTTAGTTTATAAATAAACGGTATTCGGTAATTTCATATAAACGTTGTGTTATAAGCTTTCACATTTTGTATGAGTATTTCACAGACGTGTCTTTAAGGAAGAAGTAAGTACCCCATAGCAATAATCGTGTCACATTAATGTCAAATCTGTCTCGGTTGTAGAAATTTGTCACGGTTAGTAATCCTTTCAACCGTCTTATTTCAAGTCCCACCCGCAGAGTGGGAAACGGAATTCAGCATCTTCAGCTTTCTCACAAACAGACAATTTGATTGACAGTTCATTTTAAAGAAAATGCTGTTTGAAGTTTTCATTGTTTTTATTCTTCTTATATTGATTTATAACAAGTTTAAAAACGAAATAGGGTCCCTTTGTAAATTAACATTCACTATTAATACTCATGCGAAATAAATTTCTTTGAATCAATTGTCTGTTTTTGACTCAGTTCATTTTTTTAAAAATCATCCAATCTAGAATAATTTATTTTAAATAGCATTCCGATAAAGAAAGAAAGATGTTCTAAAAGTAATCCTGACTGGGTGGGGAAGATAAAGCATTTGATTAACAAGTAATGTTTAAAGCCTGAAATACCTTCGAAAACTTATTGATTATCTACAATATTTTAAATTATGCCTGGTGGTTAATGGAAGAAATTTTCTATTGTCATTTTACAAAGGAGTTTTCAGCACAATTCGTAATCCATTGTATCTTTCTTTATTTCATTTTCTAGCCTGCACTATTTCGTACATTTTACCCCAACTAATGGGCTTGATTATAATCATGAATTCCTGCATATATTTCTGAACTCCATTTTTATCAGTTGTTAACACTAAGCCTAATCAAATCATGATGATGAACTTCAGCAACTACGAGGCGACAACACGAACGTCTTTTCAAGTAGAATATCATTTATTTTTAGTTCTAAATTTTGTGACCAGAACGATATAATTTCAATCGTTATTTTGAAACGGAAAATAATACCGAAGTAATTAAGTATATTTTAAGTACTAAGTACAGAATGTATTTACCGAAGTTTTTGTAAATGCATTTTTTAAATAAAATAAATAACAAATATCGATTTATGAAAGGCAATTTCTAAATCGTCTGCCGAAAAAATGCAAAAAACTCGTTTTAATTCGCAAACGCAACGACCATAGGGAGCGTTGTTATTTGAGAGGAGCTGGCAGAACAACAGCAACAGGATCATCAGTTCGACTGGAAATGTCTTCAGTGTAGCATTGTAACCTTCCTTCTTTATAGTGGCCAGGGACTAATAATAATATATCTATGATTGTGGCTTATTAAATTTAAAAAAGAAAATTTTTTGATATTCTTTCTTATGCAAGTGGAAACAAAATGGACTATTTATTTTTAGAAAAGGAACTTCCAAAACACATCGGAAAAATATTTGTAAATAAACTGAAAAAAAAAAAAAAAAGTGTATCTTCTTATTAGAGTTAAAACCTAATGCCTGCGAAATCTGTTTACAAAATTTAATGATGTAATATGAAAGGCTTATTTTAACTTTACATTCCATAACTTTCTGAATCATATTACTTCAGATATTAAAATATGCAAAAAGTATACAGAAACCCATAATGTTATGTAATTTAATTTTGCAAAAAAAGTTTTTCACAAAAATTTTTATCAAAAAATTTTTAAGTTTCAATAAAAAATCATTATTTATAAACTGAAAAACGTAAAATAAAGAATGCTTGCGATAAACAAAAATGATTCTAAAAATTCATTATATTGAAATAAAAAAAACTTCCATATTGTTTTTATTAATTTTTTTATTCTTAATCAGACCTAGAAAACCATTTTGTAGAGAACTATCATCAGATTAGGAAAAAAAAAAAATATTTCCAAGCAAATTGTTTTATTATAGAAATTATAACACTTACTGCATTATAAATCCAGAGAATTGAAATGTTCTTCGTTTGAAAATTTTATTTTTAAATAATATATTCATAGATTATTCCTTCATTACTTTAAGATGATATACCACACAATAAAATTTTGTAATTGTAAGATCTCGATATGAATTTCAATTCGCGATCGCAACGAACTATAGGGGGCGTTGTTGTATGTGCCGAATCCCTGCGATTTCCATATGAACAGTCATTCAGTTACACTGGAGACGTCTTTAATGTAGTATGTAGCATTGTAACGTTCCATCTTTATTGTGGCTGATTAAATTTAAAAAAGAAAAATGCTTGTTTTCTTTCTTATGCAAACGAAAACAAAATGGTATCTCCTTTTTTTTAGAGAAGGAACAACCAGAACACATCGGAAAAATATTTGTAAATAAAGAGAAAAAAATAGGTATATTCTTATAAAAGTTCAAACCTAATGCCTGAGAAATAGTTTTACTAAATTTATGGTATAGCATGAAAGGCCCATTTAAATTTTAACGTAAAATAAAGAATGCTTACGAAACAAAAAAAGAATTATTCTTTTTTTGTCGCCATTTTTAGTGTTACGAAAATGCGTCTTTGGGACTTGCCAAAAACGAAACAAGATGCAATTTTATTTTTTTAGGAGCGAAATATTTTATGGAGTGAAATATAACGAAAATGTACCAATGTCCATAACATGAAACTTTATCTTAGTAAACGTCCGTTTTGGAAATGTTATTTCATTTTGAATCTTATTTATTAGAGTTCATAATGGCTATAGAATCAGGTGAGAGAAAAGTTTGTTTTGAATCTATGCTAAACTCTATATCGGCCCATTTTCCACCGAAATCCGATTGACTACTTTGATTTTAAACAAAGTGTTTCATTTTAAGATTTTTTCCAAAAATTTTAAGTGTAGATTGGCGGCACTTAAAAATCTGCCAAATCTGTAGCTGTGGTTAATACGTAAGTACCGAATTTTTCTTCCATACTTTTCTGAATCATATTACTTCAAAAATTAGAATATGCAAGAAGTATACATAAACACATAATTTAATACCATTTAATTTTTCAAAAAAAGTATTTTGACAACAATTTTATCAAAAAATTATAAACTAAAAAACGTAAAATAAAGAATTCTTAGGATAAAAACGATTTTAAAAATTCCTCATTTTTCAATAAAAACTTTCGTTTTGTTTCTTTTTTTTAATTCTTATAGTATTTAATCAGACGTAAAAAAACCATTTTGTAGAGAACGATCATCAAATAAGAAAAAAAATTATTTACAAGCAAATTTTTTATTATAAAAATCATAACACTTACCTGATTTATAAGTCCGGAGAATTCCAAAATGATATGTTCTTTGTTTGAAAACTTTATTCTCAAATAATATATACTAGTTTATCCCTTCATTACTTTTAGGTAACATACCACACATCAAAATTTTATAATTGTAAGATCTCGATATGAATTTTAATATGTAGCTTAAAAACAGAATAGCTGAATTCTAGTTGAAATTCTTTCAAAACTAAAAAACCCTTACCAAGAAAACGATAAAAAATTTATTTATAATCAGCACAAAAGATACTTTTTCAAGTAATTCGGATTATTCTTTATTGTTGTTTTCTGAATTATGTAGATACAGAAATATATACTATTCTATGAAGAAGAAGAATATTCTAACTATTACAGTTCTGTATGGAATTCATTGGAACACATTTATTCATTGGAATGACGAAAGCAATGTTGATTTCATTTTAACTTGTAATGAATTGAAGACAGAAAAATTATTTTACCGCAATACACACATCTGTAACAGCAAGTGATCATGAAATCATGTTATGTTGTTGGTAATAGAAAGGTAAAAATTATTGAGAAGTTGTTCTTCAAATGCTTGGCGTGTTCTGCTTCAATGTTTGGCATGTTCTGATTTGTTTTTTCAAGAAGTTTTACCTTTTCTTTAGGGAAATTTTGCTTCTTTTTTTATGCTAAGAAAATGGCGTCCGTCATTGCCAATGGTTATGTGGGAACTAATGCACGATATTTACAGTCTCCCGCTAGATGGCGTATCGAGTGTTGCGATCGCGAATATGCAACGTTAAAACAGAATAGCTGAATTCTAGGTGAAATTAATCATTTTAAATTAAAAAATACTTACCAAGAAAACGATAAAAATTTATTAATAATCAACGCAAATGATACTAATTCGCGATCACAACACTCGATACGCCATCTAGCGGGAGACTGTAAATATCGGGTATTAGTTCCCACATAACCATTGGCAATGATGGACGCCATTTTCTTAGCATCAAAAAAGAAGCAAAATTTCCCTAAAGAAAAGGTAAAACTTCTTGAAAAACTAATCAGAACATGCCAAACATTGAAGCAGAACACGCCAAGCATTTGAAGAACAACTTCTCAATAATTTTTACCTTTCTACTACCAACAACATAACATGATTTCATGATCACTTGCTGTTACAGATGTGTGTATTGCGGTAAAATAATTTTTCTGTCTTCAATTCATTACAAGTTAAAATGAAGTCAACATTGCTTTCGTCATTCCAATGAATAAATGTGTTCCAATGAATTCCATACAGAACTGTAATAGTTATAGAATATTCTTCTTCTTCATAGAATAGTATATATTTCTGTATCTACATAATTCAGAAAACAACAATAAAGAATAATCCGAATTATTTGAAAAAGTATCTTTTGTGCTGATTATAAATAAATTTTTTATCGTTTTCTTGGTAAGTGTTTTTTAGTTTTGAAAGAATTTCAACTAGAATTCAGCTATTCTGTTTTTAAGCTACATATTAAAATTCATATCGAGATCTTACAATTATAAAATTTTGATGTGTGGTATGTTACCTAAAAGTAATGAAGGGATAAACTATGTATACATTATTTGAGAATAAAGTTTTCAAACAAAGAACATATCATTTTGGAATTCTCCGGACTTATAAATCAGGTAAGTGTTATGATTTTTATAATAAAAAATTTGCTTGTAAAAATTTTTTTTTCTTACTTGATGATCGTTCTCTACAAAATGGTTTTTTTACATCTGATTAAATACTATAAGAATTAAAAAAAAGAAACAATACGAAAGTTTTTATTGAAAAATGAGGAATTTTTAAAATCATTTTTATTTTACGTTTTTTAGTTTATAATTTTTTGATAAAATTGTTGTCAAAATACTTTTTTTGAAAAATTAAATGGTATTAAATTATGTGTTTATGTATACTTCTTGCATATTCTAATATTTGAAGTAATATGATTCAGAAAAGTATGTAAGAAAAATTCGGTACTTACGTATTAACCACAGCTACAGATTTTTCAGTGCCGCCAAATCTACACTTAAAATTTTTGGAAAAAATCTTAAAATGAAACACTTCGTTTAAAATCAAAGTAGTCAATCGGATTTCGGTGGAAAATGGGACGATATAGAGTTTAGCATAGATTCAAAACAAACTTTTCTCTCACCTGATTCTATAGCCATTATGAACTCTAATAAATAAGATTCGAAATGAAATAACATTTCCAAAACAGACGTTTACTAAGATAAAGTTTCATGTTATGGACACTGGTACATTTTCGTTATATTTCACTCCTAAACAAATAAAATTGCATCTTGTTTTGTTTTTGGAAAGTCCCGAAGACGCATTTTCGTAACACTAAAAAATGGCGACAAAAAAAGAATGGTTTTTTTTTTTTGTTTTGTTTCTTAAGCATTCTTTATTTTACGTTAAAATTTAAATGGGCCTTTCATGTTATACCATTAAATTTATTAAAACTATTTCTCAGGCATTAGGTTTGAACTCTTACAAGAATATACTTTATTACAAATATTTTTCTTATTTACAAATATTTTTCCGATGTGTTCTGGATGTTCCTTCTCTAAAATAAAAGAGATACCATTTTGTTTTCGTTTGCATAAGAAAGAAAACAAACATTTTTCTTTTTTAAATTTAATCAGGCACAATAAAGATGGAACGTTACAATACTACATGCTACATTAAAGACGTCTCCAGTGTAACTGAATGACTGTTCATATGGAAATCGCAGGGATTCGGCACATACAACAACGCCCCCTATAGTTCGTTGCGATCGCGAATTTCAAGTAATTAGGATGATTCTTTATTGTTGTTTTCGAATTATATAGATACAGAAATATATACTATTCTATGAAGAAGAAGAATATTCTATAACTATTACAGTTCTGCATGTTCTGAAATCACATTTATTCATTGGAATGAAGTAAGCAATGTTAATTTCACTTTAATTTATAATGAATTGAAGGAAAAATAAAATGTATTTTACCATCATACACACACCTGTAACAGTATGCGATCACGAAATCGGAAGTTATTGGTTGCAAGTTTGTTGTTAATAGAAAGGAAAAAATTATTGAGAAATTGTTCTTTAAATGCTGGGGGCGTTCTGTTTTAGAATGATTTACCGATATTCTGGGTAGTGTTTTCTACTTCTCTTGCCTTTAAAATTTGCTGTTAGAAATGGCGTCCTACTCAATCAATGATTCAGATAGAACTAATTGAAAACTTAAAAAATAGTAGTGTGAAAATATCCTCCCCGCTAGAGGGCGTATTTAAGTGTCGAATTTTCAATAGACGCAAGATGAATTAAACCAATATAAGTCAAATTCACAATATGAACAAAAGGTGAACTATTCAAAAATATAAGTATAAAATTGTTAATTTCAAATATTTTTTAGTAAAATTCACTGCAAAAAGAATTATTATTATTATTTTTTTTTAAAAAGAACTTAATATCGTCACCAAAATGTTAATAATTATAGCGCTATTAAATAAATTAAAAATATTATTAAAAAATGTCAGTAGCAAATTGTTTTAATATAAAATATACATATGAGTTTTTCTTTTCTAAGTGAATATTTTTTTCGTCTACGAACGAAAAAAATTATAAATGTAATTTTAAGACAAACATCCGCTTACATGCGCAATCTTACATTATGGGACTAAATTATATGCACTCGTAATTTTGAAACGTCAGCTAGATCTGAAAACGAAGGGTTGAAAAAAAAAAAAAAAAAAAAAAAAAAAATCAACAGGAACTAAGGGAAAATTCCGAAGAGCATAAAAAGTTCTTGAGAGTTCCTCTGAGAGCTCATCAACTGTCTTATTAGTGAAAATTATAGCTTTCCTCCTGTTATTAACATGAAATTTAATCTTAGTTGCCGGACGCCAGAGTTCACGACCTTTCTTTTTCAGTGTCCGGATTGAAAGCGTAAAATACAACTGATTTTTAAAATATATATATCTATGTTCTTAATTTATTAAGAAAAATATCTTATTCATATCTTATTACTTATATCCTCTTATTACTTATATCAGATACCCCACGGGGAAAAAAGCAGCGGATAAAAGATCCCAATGCAAAGCTGAAATTGAATTTAAAGTGATCGAATACTTATTAGAATATTATTAAATATTTCTCTAAAAATAAATTAATAGAACAGAGTTAATTTAAAATGTTCGGAGAGGAAACTAAACTTCTCACATTTTATACTCAACTGACGGATTACGAATCTAAAGAACTTAAAGAACTATTCAAAAATTTCTAAACTGCAATAATTAGTTATACCTATCCTATAATGATATAATATTTTTATGCGCTTTTTCAATCTGTGGTATTAAAAAAAAAAAAAAAAAAAAAAAATTAAAATAAAGCACATTATTTTTGTTAATATTTTTTTACTTAGTACAACATTAATCCACTGAGAAACTACTGTTAATTGATACATGATATATGAGATTACTGTCATAGGAGTACTATAAGAAATTAAAAGAGTCCCTTAACCCTAAAAAAAAAGTCCTTTTCCGAAAAACTTCGATCTGTATTTTTTTTTCTTTGAATATTTTAAAAAAAAAAAAAAATACCGATAGCATTTCAATAATACTTAATTACATTAAGTAAGGATTGAAAGGCCCGAATCGAATCAGTCGTTAAATTCATATAATTTTTAAGTTTAACACATATCATAATTCTGTTTCGCCAGCTTTGCATTACAAACCAACTTCGTTTTATTTATAATTATTATTATTTATTTATTATTTTTTTTACATCTTTTAAGGACATTTTTTCAGGAATGTATTTTCCCCTCCTACCGTTCTACACACATTTTAAGATTCTTATTATTTTCTGGTTGAAGGAAGATGCTAACCCTTACGATTCATCAAAACATTGATTAGAATAAAAAAAGCAGAGAGCAACAAAGCAAAAACAATGTCATTTATTATAGAATTAAGTAGTATTAATTACGATTAGAGCAATTGGCAATTACTAATGTGTGATTAGTCCTTCTAGAAAATTCGATGAGATTTTTGTGTGTGAGTACAGAGTATGCGTATGTCTTTCGAAATTATAGGAAGATATATGGGGTGTTGCTGCAACTAAAGTGTAATGACTAAGTACTTACAAATAATAATAAAATACTTAATGAAATAATAATAATGTAGTACTTAATAACTAAGGAATATGTGTATTATGCATTCAATAGTTATTGCCTGTGAAATGCTTATTTAAAAAGCATGGTAAAGTTGAATTTTTTGAACAATACGAATTTTAGGGATTTTTATTGCTATTTTCTTGTCCGAACACAATGAGTGAATATTATTGCATTTCATATTATTTTTAAAAAGTGTGCAAAATAAAGTTTGTGTTTAATTAAATTAAACATACAGAAAGCACGAATTGTTTAAAATAGTTTGAAAATATCTCATGTAACTTTTTTTTTGATATAACTAAATGTTATATGGTTTGTTTGTTTTTTTAAAGTTGAAACATGATTCAAATTCTTTTTTAAATTGGTATTTATGATTTATTGTGGTTAAATCAACATAAAACAAGTATTCTTTTTAAAATCTAAATTTGAAAAATTATCTAAGTTTTAACTTCTTTTGTGCGATTACTAATTTTGAAACATTATTTTTTCCCAAAATAATAATTAAAAAAAAAACAACATGTGTACTGTTTTGTTTTACGAAGAATTTCTGCCTGTCTTCTTGTTTTAGTTTTAGCACTTTCAAAAGGTTACATGTGCAATTCTGCTGCTGCCATCTATTAGCGAAGGTGCGAGTTGAAAATCAAGTTGAGTGGGCTACGGACCATTAGTATGCAGAGAGAGGTTCAACAGCTTCAGGCATATATTTGATCACAAGGACGCTAAAATTTTGAATCTATAATGAATATTTGTATTACGAAATTAAATATTTGGTTTAAGCAAAGTATCTTATGCAGATAAACTACGATTTTCAAACAATTTTAATAATAAAGTTTTAAAAATCATTAAAATTGAAATATTCCCAACATTTAATAAAATACTTTGTTGTAAATAAATACAATTCTAAAGAAGAATTACCTCATATATTTACATAAAAATGAGTTCAAAATATGGATTGCAGTATTTTTTTTTTTTTTTTTTTTTTTTTATTTTTTTAAATGAGATTGGCTTTATTTTTACTCTTCTAGGCATTCTATTCTATATTTTATTTTATAACCGTCGTTGAACAGTCGACCCAATTTAGAGTTTACGACTACCAATGCTCAACTCCGTAGCCTTGTAATTTTGAACCCAATCCAGAAGACAAGGGAACTCCTGAATCAAATATTGGGAGACATTTGACTTCGTTGACGACTTTTTGAAGGAACTAACCCACATTTGAATAACATGGGGAGGAAAACTACGAAAACCTCTCACGGATAGCCTGACTGCAAGGGAACTCTAACCCATAATCGGTCTACCACTGAGGATATTTTATGTCAGCAATGAAGTCAGTGCAAGCCGGGTGCAGAATTCGAATCGACCAAGGATTGGAACCCTATTCACCTCATTGGGAGGCGAGCGCGCTATCGCCTAATCCACCACGGCTTACTATTCTTATAAGGGGCAAGTATTCAAAGGAAATTCCACATACGTTGCCAATGGGGGGGGGGGTAGGTAACAGATTTTCAGATACGCTCTATATAATTCAGAAATTAAAATAGCTCCAATTAATCTCAAAGTAAACAAAATATTGCAATTCGGTTATAATATATTCTAAATGGTTTTTAAATTATTATTTTCCCCTTCAATCTCAAATGTTGGTTTTTACTAAGCATATCCCATTAGTAATAAAATAAAATCCGATTCATGGTATAAAAAGAAATTTTCAGTCAAAAATTTTAAAGCATGAATTCAATTTAATATTTACATTAAAAGAAATAAAAAATAATGTCTAAAAAATAGTTATAACAGAATTTAACCCTTTTTCTTAAAACTGAACACAAATTGAGCAAAATACATGAAATTTTAAATGTATAAATTGTAAAAGGTCAAATTACTATTTTTATTTTATTTGCTTAAAAAAATTATTATAAATTTCCGAAGATTTCTTTAATGCAGTGTTTTTGTTTCATATTATAATTTTACATTTTTTTATGGTAATTCTAAGATAAGGTGCATTTATAAATTTTGCAGGGCGGCGCACCTTAGTCTATATACGCTACTGCATAGTGGCATATTTTTTTTAATTAATTATTTTTCTTTTTTTCTTTTCGTATGAAATACTCGCAATAGATATCAACTTTATTTTAAATAAACTATGAATTATTAAATACATATACAAATTAGAACAAATGTCTCTTGAATGCTGCAACATGAGGTTGGGGGAATGATTGGGACTTTAAAAAGTATTCACGATGGTCACGGAATTTTACAGGATAATATTTGGCAGACGTTTTATGGCCATGAAAAATTTAGGATATTTATAATCTTTGAAACCAACAAATACGTTTTCAAGAATTTTCTCTTGAATTTTAGATTTCCTTTATGAAAGAGGAAACAGAATTGTAAAAATAAATAATAGTATATATATATATATTTTTTAAAAAAAACTAACTAATGCTATGTTATACTTGATATCGATTATAATACAGAGACATGTTACCAGAGGTTTTAGATATAGAGTTTCTGGGCAATCGATGTTCAGATAGACAATATATTCTAGATAGATGTTGTTGATAGACAGATGTTGATATATTCTAGATAGATGTTGTTGTTGATAGACAATATATTCTAGATAGATGTTGTTGTTGATAGACAATATATTCTAGATAGACGTTCCGCGCAATCGATGTTCAAATAGAGGAGATTGACAATACATTTTAGACAGATGTTCTGGGCAATCGATGTTCAGATAGGGGTCATAGACAATACATTTTAAATAGATGTTATAAAATGTTCAAGACAATCACTGTCTGAAACCGTTTATATTCCAAGCCTATTTATTTGTGTTCTTTATAGTAAGAAAATATATAAAAATAAAAAAAAAACATTTATGAAAACTTCAGATTTATTTATAATTGTTTGAAAAATAATGAATTGTACCACAATTATAGCAATTTAAAATAAATATTTTTCCGATGGTTATAGAAGGAAATTTACAAATAATTTACATCTTTAAAGAAGTGCTTAATTACACTGTGCTATAACAAAGCTCCAAATAAATATAAATATAACTATATTGAATTAAAATAAATAAGGTGGTAATCTTTTGAAAATAAAATAAATACATGTACTATATCGAAATTTTTACAAAGAGTTTTGTTCAATGCTTACAAGAAATGCAAATGGAAGAATATACATATACACAATTTAAACAATGACAAAGAAACTTCCTTGGCTAGTTGAAGTTTCTGTAAAGAGTAAAAAAGTAATTATTAGTAATAAGTACTAAGTAATTACATCAGTATACACAAATCTCTTATATTCTAAATGTAATTTTATTCTATTCTAATTTATTTACTCACCACATTAGTTTCATATCTGAGGTAACTACAATTGATATTAATTACTCACATCTAAATTTTGGAAATATGGAAAATTTTAGTTTTATAATTTTTTGTTAGAAAGTTGCTTAGTTGCAAAATAATTTGCAAACCAGAAATCATCTTGGAGTGTAATATTTTATTAGTAATATTTAAATGTCAAAAAGAGAACAATTTTGTACGTTTTGGTCTGTAAGTTTAAATCAAATTCTTCAAGATCTCCAGGTGTTTTGCCAACGCCATTAAACTGTAATTAGTCAAGAAATTGGCATGGTATGTAAAAAATTGACAGCACATGGTTTAAATTATGAATACAAGTTTCTCTTTTGTTACGTATTAACTAAAAGGTACATTATAGTCTCACAGTGACAGATCGTAAAGACACGGTTCCCAGCAGAACACCGAAGTCAAGCATCAATGACTGCGGTCATTGAGCTTGTAGGTAACCACTTTAATCAGTCTACGTAGGGGCCGAGGGTGCGCTGTATCGATCCATGAAAAACTGATCTACCGTAATGTCGCACCTCGACTTCGCGAGCAAGTCGTCTGACTTTCAAAGCAGGAGAGCCATCCACTATGCTGAGGATCAAAGTTGTGATGTCATATCTTCGTATCATCCTCAGGGACGTTTCTCAGATCGTCGCCAAAAGCACATTGTTCATTTGTAGTGCTACGTTAATAAAGTACTACTACTATTCAAATATTATACATGAGAATTGATGATTTGGGCCTTCCTGCCCCTTGCCGTTAAATCCATAAATAAGATTTTTTTAAAAATTTAAATTTTTTTTTTAAATTTCTTACCTTATGTAGCATTTTAATCGACGTAAAGACATTTTCCAGGGTTAAGTGTAATATCCAAGGCCATAATCATAGCAAATATATGGAGCTTAATAAAAAAAAAAAAAAGAAGCTTTAAATTTTATGCTCTTACCTTTTTAACCTCTGTAATAAGCTTGTTCTAGTTCATCGTGAAGCTTAGGATCATAGGGGCCAACACCATGAGGACCATGGTATAAACCATGGGGACGGTGTACAGTGTATTTCTGAACTGGATAGTGATCCAACACGGCAGGATGATGGACGCTCTGTACGGATAATACTGGATGATATTTTACAGGATAGTGAGATACAGAGACTGGATGCAATTCTAAGTCGGATTCCGTTAAAACCACTGATGTGGCGTGGGGTGCTTCATAGATAGAAGCACAGGCTAATGTAGCCATAGACAGTAACACCTTAAATGTAACATATATTTTAGTTGATAGCAAAAGAAAATTTTTTTTTGATAACACCAATAAAGGCATAAGTGTGTTCAATATCGTAGACATTGATTATTTACTCTATTTTACAACTTAATCAATTCCCATCAGCATTAAAGCATTTTTTTTTTAAATTTAAAAAAATAAGAATAATTTACTTATGGGTTGACCCATTCTAACATAGCTTATTAGTCCAAAATATATAAAAAAATATTAATGAAACATACCATAAATTTAAAAAAAAAAAAAAAAAAGAATTTAAATGAATAATAAAATTTAGACAAAAAATATGCTAGGTAGTCATTTTAAAAATAAATTAACTATCAGAAATATTTCAATAATTTTGAAATAATGCAAATCATTATAAACTTTTGGTGTTAACAAAAACTATGTTGAATGATGGATCTATTTTCAGTCTTATATTTTGTCTTATTTTTCATCGCAAATTCCATTTCAACTCCATTACTAAACTAAAATTTAAAGTATAGAAAAAGCGAGCTCAAGCAAATTTAGAGTAAGCTATGAAGCTTAGAAATTATTGGAAGAGAACTTAATCGTGGCGTAATCCTAAATTATCCTTCTTATGATTTATTTTCATTTTGATATTTTGAAAATTTCTTTACGGTATTTGAAACTTCATGGCTTAGTCTAGGTTTGTGTGTACTCACTTTTTTTAAAATTTATAAATTTTAAATTAGTTATGATAAGTTTATTTATTTATGATTTTTTTATTAGTTATTTTAAACTAGTTATACATTTTAAATTAGTTTAGGTGAGACAGTATTTGCGATGAAAAGTCATGTGATATAGCGTCCTCTTAAGGATTTTCATCTCTAAATTGCGCCGATATCATGCAGAACACAGAAAATTTGATAAAAATAAGACGTGCTTTTGAAGCAAATGTAACTTACTACGGAAAATGTTTATTGATTAGGGGCAAAAAATAGGTTTGTAATGTCGTATACCTAAAACAGACAAAAGATGCACGAGAAAAAGATGTAGAAGTGTGGAAATGTTGAATCGAATTGTCGATAATTAAATTAAATATCACCTTTGCTTTTGAATAGAAACATTTATATAAACAATATTTTTGTTTAAAAAAGTAGAAAAATAAATAAATAAAATGCATAAACTTTTCGCAAAATACTGAGGCAATAAAGCCTCATTTAATTGCAAATAAATAAAAAATTCTGACTCTCAAAATATAATTTATATTCTGAAAAAATGTATTAATTTTCTCATAACTTAAGTCATAGATGTTGGCAAACAGTCTGCATTCTTTAAAACCTTTTATTTAATCAGCTGCTCATTTTGCAAGTCTAAAAATTTATTCAATGTTATGATAATAATAATATATAAATGAATAAAAATTTTTTAACCATTTTAAATGTTTTTATATTTTTTTTAAGTTACTCTCTTATAACTATGCCTTTAAATTATTGAAAATCACAGTTTTTTGGAATATATTGGAAACAAATATTTCCTAAATATTATATTTAAAAAAATGTATAATAAATGATATCGTTTATGGATGTAATTAGGTCGACATACAATCCATTGCATACATTTTAGTACAGCAAAGTAAAACTATACTAAGTAAAACATTTTCCAAAATCATATCAGAAATGTATAAGTTATATTTTAACAACGTGGTATTCGATGTTATTAGATTTTGATAATATCTCTTAGAGTTATTAAATAAAGGGGAAATGACATAATTAATACATATAAACTTAAACCTTAGTTAAAACTAAGTTTTAAATAATTTTTGAATCAAAATGTATCTATATGTATATTTAAAAAAAATGAAATTGCTTATAATTTTATTAATGCAAACCAGTTTTCACAATTTTCACTTTTAATTAACTTGTATAAAAATTCTGCATCTTTCCCCCTTTTTTAACATTGAATAAAAGATGTGGAAAAAATTATATCTTTTCGTTTTTTTTCTTCCTTTATGTCTTTTTAAACGTTAATAACTTTCTGTAATACTTTGTAAGAATTTTCAAACATAGGATTCATTCAAAATACTGCATAGTACTTTTTATTGTTTATTAATTATATGAAATTAAGAATTTTTTTATTGTTAATTAATTATATGATATTGTTTATTAGTTATGTGAAATATGTTTTGTAGCATTAAAATCAGTTACTATTCCTAACAGTTATCAAAACATTTCGAGTTTAAATACGATAAAATAGAATATTCATAACACTGTTTGAAAAAACCCAGCCCATGTGAGGTTTTTTTCATGAAAAAGAACCAATTTTACCCAGAAATAAATGTTTCTTTTGCGGGTTTTTCCATCAAACGTAGGGCTTGATTTATCATAAGGCCTGAGATGCCCGGGTCTAGGACACCAAATATCAGGGGAGCCGGAATGGTTAAATAGTTTTTAATGTTTAATTAAGATAAGATAAGAATTGTCTATTAGAATTATGAGTTACTAAAATTTGAAATATATATAAGCACAAACTAACTCTTCAGCTAAAATTGATTTGTATGGTTATGAAATCCTACTAGTTGTAAATAGTCAAAAAACCATAAAGTTCATGGTTTTTTGGACTATACCAATTGTTAACAGTTTCTAAACCGTAAAGGTAAAAAAAAAAAGCTCCTAACCGTAAACTTTACGGTTATTTGGATGGGCAGACTGGTATTTTAACAGTAGTTTTAGAATGAAAATTTTAACAGTGCAGCAGATGGAAACAGATTCAGTTTATATTAGAAATCTTAAAATATATATATATATTAATAATTATACTTATAATAAATATATATATTGTTTTATAAATATATATAATATCATTTTATAAATATATAATATTATTCTTTTAAAATACTCCTTACAGACAATTTCTTTTAAATGAAAAATTTATTTCCACATTCTTTGTCTAAAAATATCATTTTCATTTTGAAATATTGGATATATACAGAATATGTTTGTTAATGTATTTCAAGAAACCCTGAAGGGCTTCCCAGAGGTGCCCAAATTCTAACTGCCTAATAATTCATAAGGCTTCACACAGCTTTGTTTTTAGTTGCAATATCTTTTACAAAATATTTTTAGCAAGTGAAGTCTGTATTTTTTTAAAATTTCTCTTTAGAAAAACAATTTATTTGAGTTTGAAAAATTCTTAAATTAAGTAGCTTATGTGTTAAAATAATGACAATTAAAATATATTGAAATAGTAATATTTTATAATTATAATTTGTAACGTGACACTTTATTTTTCACAATAAAAAATTTTGTAGCATTTTTTATTTATTTAACTAGATCGAAAATTTCCTTAGGGCTGTCTGAATTTTTTCTGAACCTTGTTTGCGCAATCAGACATATTCTGCATCACTGGAGTTTACCATACAGATAAATTATGAGTAATAAGTTTAATGTGTATGCATAATGCTCAATTTTTTTTTTATAAATAAGTAACGTATTTAGAAAAATTTTCAATCATGTACTTTTTTTAAGCATTTAGTTAATTTATATTAAATGAGATTATTGTGTTATTAATTATTAATTAAAAATCAGATTAGTGAAGTTTTACTTCATATATTGTTGCATAAAAAGTTACAATATTAAATTAATAAAACATTAACTTGATAATTTTAAAGAACAATTCAGTGCAATAAATGAAAATAAAAATACCGAACTTGGTGAATATTAAGATGGGTTTTTTCAAGTGGGCCCAATCTAAAAAAACCCACTGGGTTTTTCTAGACTGCACCCATTTTTGCGAACCCTGATTTATAATAATTAAAATAATTTATAATTTTAATATGATAAGAAAAGAAATATACATTTATTTTATTAATGTGATTAGAAATATTTTGATAAATAAGATGAAAAGTAAACACAGATAATAAGATAAAAAGTTTGAATAAGATAAAATAAACACCCCTTAGTAATTAGAAACAATTATAGTTTTAATAAGATAAAAATGAAAACTTACATGCATTAGACGCATTTATAGTTAAATTAAATAAAATTTTAAAAAAATTAAAAAGAATTATTTATAATTTTAATAAGATAATCAACGTACATCATGTAATTAAAAGCGTTTGTATTTTATTAAGACAAAAATAAGCATTTATAATTATACCAAACATTTATTATCTGATTACGTTGAACCAGGTTCGAATAATAATAATAATAATAACTTAAACTGAGCTTTTAAAGTATATAACTTTTGCCTATGAAAATTTAAAACTTACCAAAAATTTCATTATTTAGAGAGGAGCAATAACTGATGAAGAAACCTCAGCTTCTGAATATTTAATTAGAACACTTCACCCCTATATACCCGATCAAATCTTTAGCCTAGGGGTTGGCCACGCCTTCTTGCTGACCTGTTCCACGCAATAACCTTGATCAAAAAAGGATGGACACCTCTATGAAGAGTGGGAAAAAGTGATTTGCAAATAAATGAATTCTTAAATCGAGAGCAAATGTCGATATCAGAAGTCTTTTTTAAAATAAATGAGATAAATTTTGTAATGAGATGTATTGAAAAGAAATTTCTTCAACTAGATTAAGTAAGTAAAAGTGAAGGTTACGAAGGTAATAGGGAACTAGGTTAAAGTTTTATAAGAGTTTAAGAAAGTGATTAAATATAGTTTGAATTTTTTAGATGTTGCCGTCTATTTTTAAAATCCAAAAACAGAACTGTTTTTTTTCTTCTTTCAAATATGAATTTCTCTCTTTACTTTTAATAAATTCATATATTTTTTACCATATTGATTTTGAAAAACCTTTAAATTAGTATAATCTGTGAGTATCTATGAATCATAGAAAATTAAATGGTTAAAAGGGATTAAGAGCAAACTTAAATACTATATTATTCATTTATATCAAAATAAAACGATTTGTTTAATTTAGTGAGAAATTGCGCAATCAGGACCTTGGTTTTATTTTATAGTAAATTTGGATCACAATTCACCATGTATTTCAACACAAAGGAATGTCTAAATTTGTTATGACAAATTATCATTATTTAATGCAAATAGAATGTTTATAAATTTATAACGCTAACTAGCAACGAAAGACTAAAAATTTTAAAGGTATTTTTTTTTTTTTGTATTACAATTATAAAGAAGAATTTTTTTTGTTTTTTTGAGGGTGGAATTGGAATTTGTTTTATTTTCCTCTTTCTTTTTGCTGCATCCGGCTTTTAAAATAATTTCTATGCGTGACCCATCTTCATTATAATTAAATCAAAATCTGTTCTGTAACCATTTCCATTTATAATCAGCGTGTTTATAATCAGCTCAAGGATGATTCAAATAAAACTAAAGAGTCGTTCTGGCTCAGGGGATAGAGCGTTCGCCTTTCAATGAGGTGAACCGGGTTCAAATCCTAGCGATGGTGGGTCGATACGAATTCCGCACCCGGCTCCCAGCGACCACAGTGATGACGTAAAATATCCTCAGTGGGGGAAGGCTCATGGGTTAGAGTCTCCTTGTGAGCCTGGAATTCCCTTGTTTTCTGAATTGGGTACAGAATTACAAGGCTACGGAGTTGATCATTGTTAGTCGTAAACTCAAAATTCGGTCGGCTGTTCAACGACGGTTATAGTTTAAATAAAATAAAACTAGATAGACTAAAATAAAACTAGAAAATTTGAAATGCTATAAGCTTTGAATGCATTATTAAAGTGGTTGCAGACAAACCCTCCCCCATCCTATTTTTGTTTTTGGTCTGCATTAGCATATATGTTTGATATTGAAACTTATACGATAGAGCAGCGGTTCTCGAATTATTATGGCTACGGAACTTTAACTGATCAAACATCCATTGATGGAACACCAAATATAAAATTTATTAACAGCTGTAAATATACTAACCGAAGAAAGACTACCAATTATTTCGATAATATTTAAGACGAAGAATTAAAATTTTTTCAATAATCGTTTTAGTAATGAAACTCTGGAAAATAATAGATGTTATACCAAACAGTTGAATTCGCAGACCTGGAGTAGTATCTAGTCTAGTTCTAAATTTGGATTTGGTGGTCAAAATGAATAAAATTATATTTTTTGAAAAAGAACTTTCATAAACGTTGATAATGGTTATCAGAGAAACATTATTAGTTACTCTTGAATTTGGTCATTTTATTTTGAATGGAAAAGTTCGACGAGAAATACTAATATTTTTTCTATTTTTTTTATAAATTATGCTATTTGTTTTTTTACTGGCATTTTAATGAAATAATTTTACAAAAATAACCAAAGTGTCAAATAAAATTATAATTTAATGTTTAGGTATAAATAGAATTACAGGTTTCGAAAATCATTACTGATTTTAAAAAATTATACTCTCGGAACCCTGGTGATCTTTCCACAGAACCTAGCGTTCTGCAGAACAACATTTCAGAACCGCTGCGTTAGAATATATTGAGTATACTTTGTATACTTTGTTCTGTGGTAAAATAATTTTAAAACTTCGATATTTTTAACATAAACTCACTAGTTAATTGGCAGACTAACACTAAACTTTTCTTTTTTCTTTACTCAAACAATTTCGTTCCAACTTTTAGGTTTTTCAAACACTGTATTAATTTTAATTTCAGGAAAATTTCTATGCACAGATAAAAAAAAAAGGGGGGGGGGTTTCTTATATATTATATCTTAGCAAAGTGGTTTTAATTGTTTACGAGGTAAATTAGTATCACCTATTTCCCCTAACGTCCTTTGTTGTAATTTATTGGTAATCCTGAGTGTTAATAAACCAAAGCTAAATCTATAATGTAGAGTTTAATTTAAACTTAACAATTATTTTGCAGCGAATAAGTTAGCAATGAGTTAAAACAGAGGCGTACATAAACTTAGGTGCTCTCCTCCACAGGATTTACAAGCACCCCCTATCTTAAACAAGCCATAAAAAAATATATATATATATATATTTAATATGAAACAGAAACACCATGGCGAAGAGACATACGTGTATTAATAATCATTAATTTTATTTAAATTTAAGATAGTGAAAATTATAATAGAATAATAATAGAGGGAATATAATAGAATAATAATATATTAGAGGAAGTTTAGAAAATGTACTGAACTGAAACATTGTATACAATTACCACTAGAAATGAAATTAATTTTAATAATCATAGAAAATAACTCACGATCTTACAATATTATTCAAAGTTTAGGTGAGGATTATTAGTACTTATTAAATGAATTTAAAAGAAAACTTATAAAAATATTTTTATTGGTGCTATTTTTTTTAGGAGGGGGGCATGCGGGCTCAAACATTCTGAGCCCTTTCCCCCTCTGCGCTGTAGTGCTATTTGCGTCATTTAGCTAAAACATTGCAAGCGCAGCAGAGCCAATGAGAGAGGAAAATAAAATATAAATTTTAAAAAAAATGAAGGAAAGGGTGTTCAAATTTTTTTAACCCAAAACATTGTGTAATTACTTATATAGTATGATTACACTCTTTTATCCGTTACAACGAACTCTCAAGCAGTTTACGAGATTGACAAATGCTGCAGGGCAATAAACTTAGGGGTGATTTTATCTGACAAGAACATTCCACACATGCTGGATCAGATTTTGGTTTGGATATCTAACTGCCCTCACCATTCTCTGAATATCTTTGGTCTCAAGGTATTCTTAGACCAGTCCAGTTCTTTAATGTTGCGTATAGTCAACCAGAAAAATGAACTAGTTACAGTCAGCGCATCTGAAAAATTATAATCCCTAGCCCCACCCTCTATCTAAGTCAGGATGCGAAATAGAAAAGCTGGCTAGAACTGGTGCAGGCAAAATTAATCCCGGACACAGGTATAGCGGGGCAATATTTTCTTTATTAACGAGCTGCGATTCAATCTGTACAGTGGTTCTTGACGTATAAAGACAACCATTTTGGCCGGGATAGCCTGGTTGGTAGGGCACTGGACCCATGTCAAAGAGCTCGATCCCCGCCGGCCGAAGACACCCCGTGCAGTAAATGGAGACTGATGTACGTTAAATCTGTCGAGTCGCAAAGTCCTCCATGTTCCCATAGCAAATCATACCTCTGGGGGTACTGATTCAGGAGTTTCCTTGTCTTCTGGATTGGTTCAAAATTACAAGGCTACGGAGTAAACATTAGCAGTCGTAAACCCAAAATTGATTCGGCCGTTCAACAACGGATATAAAATAAAATACACAGACAAACAAGAACACGGTATCTTCCCTTCAACATCATGGAAGAGGGCCATTTGGGAAATCAAATAGTAATGGTTTGAACCGGAGACTTGTTAAACGGTTCCACAGATCTATACGTCTTTCACGGAAACCTCCTGACTTCTCTGAGGTAGGGAGCCGATATCTATGCAATGCTGTTCAAATGCGCAGTCGGTCCTACGTTCACATAGAGCTGGGATGAACGAGGAATACCTTGAAGCTGAATCAATGCAAGGATGCTGTGGTTAGCTAGATCTGTAGACCTGAATCCCTGAGAGCGTGTATGGAACGTTGTTGGGAAATTAAGCCCAGTTATAGAGGGTTGATTGTGTAAAGCTAAGAGCAGATGGCGTTAGGGGTAAAAATTCATTCTTCCGATTTGCTACTTACGACTGATTTTTACGCCTCAAGCTTGAAAAACCGCACCATTCAATATTATTATACTAGTGTGTTTTCAATAAAAACGCGTTCTTTCAATCTAACTTTCAACGAAACAAACAACAAATGAATTTGGAAGATTCTGCAAGCTTGCTATGATGCTTCCTTAAAAAAATATTTTACACAAATATAACCAAATAAGCATAACACTCAAAACATAGCTAACCTTACACTTTATTTATCCTGCGATATTAATTTTGTTTTAGGCTCTCGACCTGTTAGAATTTATAAACTACAGAAAACTCTGATGAATGGTAAAATTTTACGCATAAATTTAAACACAAATCACAATAATAGAACGTCTTAGAATTTCAAGTCTCGTAAGCATAACATAAGCGGAGGGATACACCGGAAGTTTTCTAAATTTTTCCTGTGTTAGGAAGCTTGCTATTCTTTACATTCAGTCAACCATCTACAGTGTGGCTCCCTTGCACAGCTTAAAACTGCTTTAATGGAGTAGAATTAGTCTTAAAACATTTGCAAACGATTTTTACAGACATTTATAAAAACCATTTGCTGTTAGCATTAATTAAGCATTTTGTATTGTAAACTTCTTAATTTTAAATGATATATATTTGAATTTTATATTTGTTAAGAATTGTTTTAGTCAATTATCTAATTTTACGTTACCTTGCAATTTACACCTATTTCTATAATTACTAAGAAAATAATTTAGTAAATGTAACTTTTTCTCAACTTATAAAGAGTTTAGGTTTTCAAGAAAGAATTATGAAAAATAAAAGTATCAGGTTGATAGAAATTTTAAAGATGCTTGTGGTAGAGAATTTTTAATATTTTTTTTTTAATGGTTTTTGTTATATGTAATCAAAATGCATGGATATAAATTGTAAAAAACATCTTCCCTATCCAGTTAATAAAAAATCATTATAAATATCCATCATTAATATTTTTAAAATTTTTCTTTACTAGTGATTAAGTATTTAAGGCTATGAGCTGCATTTAAAATCCTGATGCATTATTGGGAATCATTTAATTTAAGAAATTATAATAAACATACATTACAATGCAATTAATTTTAGAAATGTAGTAAGGGCAAAATTTAAACCTGTCAACCCTACAAATGAAATGTAAAATATTTTTTCTCATTTGGTGATGAAAAAAATAATATATTCAAATTAGTTATTTATTTTTAATGAATGAAATAATACACACATTTTCAGACATAGCATAAAAACATTTATAAATATTTATTAAAAAATATACATTCTAAAAACATTAAAAATCACAGAAATTTTTTTTATGTAGCATTCAGAGTATTTTGAGGTAGGTTAACTTTGAAAACTTCATAATGATGATTGAGTCCATTTTGTAAATGTAATTTCCAGTGACTACCCAATGCTCCACAGGAAGTTTTAGTAGCATAAAACACTCTATGAATTCTTGAATGAACTAATGCCATTGCACACCTATTAAAATATAAAATGGATGAATGCATTTTTTTAAAAACAATCAATATTGAAAGTGTTTTTTGAAATTTTTTCATCTAGGAAAATAAAAAAAATCACAATTTAAGTGCCTTGGGGTTAAATCTCTGTAATGATTAATACTGCCGACTTCAATTTAGTCAACACACATTACTTTTCCTGCACTAACTTAACATTTTTATTTTAATATCAATTTTAGCAAAAGAATGTAAAGTACAAAATTGAGTTTTTGATTATCAAAAATTGAGCTTTGTCATATTTTCCTAAAACTTTTGCAAACACAGAAAAAGTATCAACAAAAAACATGGTACAGGAAAATGAAGCAATTGAAACATGTTTTGCTAATGCAGTGCTTTGCATATGCTAAGTTAAAAGCAATAAAAAAAATTTTTTTGGTTGTTAAAGTAATTCAAAATGTAAAAAACTTTAAAATTTAAAATATGTTTCCAAAATTAAAAGTGTTATAAACATATTACATTTAATTGTATATTAATTGTTTTACATATTTAATACAGTACGGTTTATCCATTTATTTACTTGCTATAAATCTTTCATTATCTGAACCCTTATAAAAATTATTGATATATACAATGTTTTAATTCCTTAAATGAAAAATTTAGCACAGAAAAAGTTTTCTAACACCATTTTTAACAGTTATTATATAGGATTGTTTCCATGTCTTTTGAAATTAAATTTTAAGAAGCGTAAATAGCTCATAACTGTTCATGCCAGAAGTAAAGTACAAGAAAAACAATGTCCACCTTTCTAACAAGTTTGTGTTTTATTCATTCCTTTCAACGGATGTTTTTTTTTTTTTTTTTTTTTTTGCCAATAGATGCCAAATTTCATTTCTAAACACTTTATTACTGGGATATAAACTAATTATAATTTTTAAACTATAAAACAAATACGAACATTATATTCATTACTGTATGTCGGAAGAATTTATTCAGTCTTTAAGGTGTTCGTATTAATAAAAAATATTAATGAAAAACTAGTTTTTAGTAAATGACACTACATAATATTCATATATATTATAAATTTTGCACAGTTTAAATTGAAAAAAGGTGTATTAAAAATAAATATTTCTCTAAAATATTAAGAAAGATCTCAGGTTTTTCAATTTAAAGCAGAAAAAAAAATCCTTACATAATGCAGGGCTCTCTTGAAACATAAAGGTCATATTTTGTGCATAAATATGGAAGGGATGATTTAACATCTTTAGATTTTAAGAGGGTTAATTCAGTAATTTTTTTTTCTTCTTCATCTTTATCATAAGTCAAGGAACGAACATGCTCACCTACACAAATAAATATAATACTTGAATTTACAAAAACAAATAAATAAAATAAAATAAAAAACTAAGCAATATTTTATAAATTAATAACGATTGACAATATTACTATAATGAGAAGATGTTCATTGTAAATGAGAAATATAATTACTTAATATCATTATGTAATTATATTTATTATCTAGCATAATACATATTAAGAAAAACAGCTTAATTAATATATATCTGGTATAAAGCTTTTTAAGAAATCCAAAGCTACTGTTTCCAATCGAGTACAATATATTTCTGAATAACGAGGGATGCATTTTAAAATCAAGTTTGTGCATTTTCTTCAAAAGCTTAAAATAAAATCCAAAATCCATATGTAAGTTGAAATGAAAAAAAAAAAAAAAAAAAAAGTCTCATTTTTGAATCTATATTTGCTATTTAGATAACTTATTATTCTTTTTCTATAACTCATTTTTCTTTTCTTTTTTCTATTTTTTCATACAAAACAAAAAAAGAGTAAATTCTACTAATTATTTGCTGCATTTTATTACTATTTCTCGTGTATTTATTGAACTTCTTTGATGACTTTTTCTTAAAAAAAAAATAAAAAAAAAAAAAAAAAAACACACGATAATGCAAATTTGCAATACATCATGTTGCCACAGAAATAAGAAAAGATTGATTTTTTTAAAACAAAATACATGGTGATGCAAGTTTGCAATTCGTCATGTAGCCACAGAAATAAGATAAGCAATTTAAGCATGTACTACATTCAATTGATGGAGAAAAACAAAAATTCTATAAATAAAACTTTGAAATGAGGGAAACATTTTTTCCAATTATCATAAGCCATTCCAGACACAGTACAAATTAAATTTATTTCACAAATGAGAATTTATTTTTAAATTAGAAAAAAAAAAAAAATTCCTTTATATTTTGGAAAGTAATAATTTTAATACTATGCTTTCCACCTCATTATCATCACATTATAATTAAAACATATATCATTCAGTAAATTTTTTCTCCTGGTCTAAATGATATTGCTATTATGCAATAACTGATTAACGCATTTTATTTTGTTTAGTTTTTCTTTTAAAGGTAATCTCCAATTATCTATAAATTTTAAAAATACAAGTGTGTTTGTATCAATTATTCTTATTTGTTATTGCACTTTGTTTAAAATTTCAATACTTTTAGGTACCTTCACTAAAAATTATTTATCAAAAAATTTTATAAATATTAAAAGCAGAACTCTAATACCCTTATTGATATCATGAGCTAAATATCATCTGCTATTTGAAGAGAGAATGACAGATAATCCCTTTACAGCAGCAATATTGTAATTTTTTACCCCTTTTTTTAATAAAAAAATATATTGATTCATTCATGAGTTAAGTTTATAGCAGGGATAAAACATTCCAGAACTTCATATGCTTCTTACTTTTACCCATGTTTCCTTTTCTTGAGACAGAATAATTGATTCTCTTTCTAAATGGACATAGATTTTTCTCTTTAGTGTGTGAAGTTAATAGAAGTGATCAGCATAATTTTTTTTTAAAGTCTGAAATTTGAAACAAAGCATAAAAAAGGAACCAAATTTAATTTCTTTCTATATTTCAAGATCATAAGATATGCTGCCACTATTTAAAGTGCTTTGCTTTAAAGCAGAATAACTATAGCAAATGAAAAGACAGTAATTTGTTTTATGTTATTCGAAATTGCTGATTTCTCACCTGCTTTTTTTTAATAATTCGTAAGGAATTCTTGTAAAACATTAAGGTAAACATTATATAAAATGAACGTAATATTTGAAAAATTAACTGAAACTGTACTAACTTAACTCTTATAAGTAGACAGCGGATTATATGCACTAAAAAACGGACAAAATATGTATGCAAATATGCATTAAAAAACTTGAATATATGCTCTTAAAACTAGAAATATGCATTTAAAATAGAAATTAAAAGTTCAACTTATTTAAATACTACTACTTACTTTTTCCAACAAACACAGCTAAAACATTTTTTTGTTAAAAGGAAGAAAATCAAAATATTTCTTACTTGAATCTACACATTTCTGAAGAAAAAGCCTAAAACTGAAGTATGATAAATGAGAGAAGAAAAATCATCGCATTTTCCGGAAAGATTTTATTAAACTGAATAATTTTTGTTGCAATACACAACTAAGTGTTTTTCCAAATTTTCAAGGGTGAATTGATGTCGTTGGTCATCAAAGATCACTTTGAAAGCAGAAAATGACCTCTCCACGTCAACTGATGTTATTGGACAAAACTGGTACAATTTCGTACTCATTGGTTTGACTTTCTCTGGAAGTTCAGTTCCGTTTCCATTAAGAAAATCATTTATCTTCTTCACTGCTGCAAAACCCAAATTTTTGTTTTGAACGAAACACCAATTTTCTTTTACTTTCTTCCCAACTGAGTCTGGAAGAGCATTGATGCACTGTTGAATTTTTTCAATTTCAGATATGGCCTCAGCCAGGGGAAGACCTTGTGTTTGGAGCTTTGTTATTGCTCCACTTAAGAAAGAAAAGTGAGTGTCAATTATGACCAAGTCCTTCTGCAAAGAGATATCCTGTAGTAATTCTTTTGTGACATAAACTGAAGAAGTACAGGAACTGTCAATTGCATCTACAACTGACTTCATTGCATCAAAATTATTAGCGTAAAAACGTGCAGCTTCAATCCATGTACCCCACCTAGTTATCACAGGCTGTGGAGGTAAGGGCAAATCAGGATACATTTCTTTATACAATTTTATGCACACAGGTGCCTTGAGAAAAACTTTCTTGATACTAGAAATTAAATCATTCACAGAGGAGAATACTTCTCGAACAGTCTCAGCCAGTCTGTGAACAGCATGAGCCAAACATGTAATATGAAGCATTCTGGGATAAAAAATTTCCAGTGCTGCTGCAGATTTGACCATATACGGAGCGGCATCACTGACAAAAATCAAAACATCTTCAGAACCATCTCTATCAGGTCATAATAATCTTATAGAATCATTGACAAACCTTGCTATGGTTGAATGATTGACTTTTTCAAGGGCTTTGCTTGCTAGAAGATGTGGCCGAGAAAGAATATTATCCATTTTTCCACAAATAAAATGAGCAATACAGCGACCGCACTTATCTGTCGTCTCATCGACTTCAATCCATATAGGGCCATCTCCAATATCTCGTCGAATATCATCCAGTACTTCGTTATATATTGGTTGAAGGTAGTTCTTTCTTAAAGCCGATTCATCGGGAATGATCTGATTGGTACAATATTTTTTTAAAAACTGTCTTAAGTTTGGATTATTTAACTTTTTTAAAGGAATATTGCTGCTTACTAAGGCTTTGCATAAACCACTAGAAAAATCACTTTCCTTTTTAGCTGCTTGAAAAGGAATAGTTAATAAACTTTGAACAAATCCTTTTGTATTCTGCTTTTTCTTCGCGGAATGAGCATTAGTTCTTATATGTTGATCGATTTGGTACTTTTTTTTCACAGGAAATTTGTTTTTGACAAATCACACAAAATACTATTTCCCCATCGGTCGTAAAGTCCTTCCCATAGTCCGAAATCCATGTCTTCATTAAATTTGATTTAGTCGACTTAATTTTTGGCATATTATAAAATTCAGCAGTCAAAAATCACGTTCGAAGCTTCACTAACTACGTATTCAACTGATGGATGTCGAAACTATCTATCTATCGGATGGACTATCGAAATATGTTAGAATAGCAGCTCTCTCCGAAAATGTATTCACTCCACCTTTTAACTAATCAATCACAGGAAAGGGAGGTCATTTTCTACCTACCACAGAAGCCTTATTTTTCCCACACAGATTGACAATTATTTATTCCAGGAAAAGACACCCCTTCATAGAATATCTGACCATCCCTTTCTGACGTTTCTATGACGAATGTCTGTTTGGGTGGGCCCTTTGTACCCCCCTTCCCGACACACACCTCATTTCTACATCTTTTTCACATGATTGCAATCACCCCCAGCAACATCAATCCAGCTGACCCTTTCAGGTGATAAAGAACGACAAAACAAAATTTAAAGCGTTCCTTATGCTAACATAAAAAGAATAGTGATATGGTTTTGGGAGGGAAAAGCCATAAAATGCTGAAAATATGCATTTATAAGAGCAAATATACCTTTTTATGCATTTATATGCACAAATGGCAAAAAGTGCTAAATATGCAATTGCATATTATCCGCTATCTACTTATAAGTAACTACCAATATTTTCTTTCTTACATTTTCAAGCAGTATCATAATTTTTTTTTCTTAATTTATTTTACCTTATGCTTTTTTTTTATCTTAAGTTTTTATGAGACTTTAAAATAAAATTTGTGCCTAATTTTTTCTTATCTTTATAATCTGATAATCTTGTTTTGAGGACAGATGTATTTGTATTGAGTCTAACTAGAGAGAAAAGGTAATATAAATCTGGTTATCTACACTATTATTGATACTAATGATTTAAGTCATCAATAAAATATTGCATAGATGATTAGCAATAACAAACACTACCAAACTTTATAGAACATAACCACAATTGTTAACACTGGCCCAAAGGGGGATCGAACCCATGATCTTTATATTAATAGCATGACGCTTTAACCAACTGAGTTAATGGGCTGTGCTTACAACTGTACATAAATAATACCTAAGTCAGAATGAAGTTTTAACATAAAAAGTAGGCAAAAAATACTTACTGTTTATGTTCCAAGATTCAAATCCTCCTTGTCCTTTTGCAACTAATTCAATAGCAACCATTACTGCATGTTGAAGAGGGTGGTGTGTTCTACAATCGTGTGAAACAGCAACGACACTTGAATTAGCAGGATCAACAATTACACATCCAACATTTTCCTAAAAAGGCAAACATTTGTTCCATTATTATTGCAGATCAAATTTTAGGTTAGACAGTTATCTTAGTTGAAATAAAATCCTGCAATTTTGTAAACACTAGTTGGCACCACTCAGCCAAATCTTTTAAATTCCAAAGCCCCAATGGAAACTTGGACCTTGAAATGTAAGAATATGCAACTTTAAAAAATTACAATGTAAATAGTTTTTGTTAAACTGAACTACGCTTTGCAAAAGGGGAAAAAAAAAAATTCAACTTGAGAAATTAAAAATTGTGATGAAAGAGATATTAGAAGCTTTTCCAACTATCAAATAATAAAAAGAAATAAATACATACAATTTAATATTTGTTTAAAAAAAAGTAAACTTAAATTTCTTTTCTTGTTTCAAAAAAAATAAATAAATAAAAAATTTAATGATCAATTATTATTTAATTTGAAAAATTGAGTAGATCTAACAGCCAGTAAGGTTACAATAATGAGTTTCCTTAAACTAACTTTTTTATTTTATTTAAAGAATAAGGATATCATTAACATATTTTGTGAATCCCAAAAATTTACTTATTATTTACTTTTGATTGTACATTTGAAATCAGTCTTAGAATTTCTAATTAATAAAAGTTGGAATTCATTTTCAAAGTATAAGGCTAATGGGTGAAAACAAAAAAATCTTAGAAGGTAAAAAGGAAAAAAATGTAAAAGTATTAATAGTGATAATAAATTTAAAAGAAATATAAAAAGAATATGGTGAACGAGCTTAGTAGAGGAAGATTCCAAGTGACATTTTGAAGAATAAAAAAGTGAAATTTGAATTTTAAAAACAAATTGTTGTTAATTGTGCATTTCATTAGAACTCAATTTTTTTTTCATCTGGCTCATTAAATAAGATAGTTTTCAATAAGAAAATGTGTTTGATAAATAGGTACTGGTATATTTTCTAAATACAGTCGAACTCTGATTTAACATCAACCATAAATAACGATTTTCGCTTTTAACTTTTTTTAGCGTGGTGTCCTAACATTTTCTATGTCAATAATGCTAAAAAATAAATGAAATTATAGTACTTAAAGTTTATTCTATCTCCCAGAAATACCTACATTTCAAGTCATCTTTAAATCAATTGCTAGTTAACAATTTAAAAATAAACATGTAAGAAGCCTTAATCTTACTATTGTCTGCCTGGAAAAGGATCTAAAGACTGTAATGTTTGTTAAGGGTTTCGGAAAAAGTAGTTTTACACTACTTCTGTTTCAGGAGAATACTAATAGCAATTCAGAACAGAGCCGATAGGGACTTTATGGAATATTTGCAATGTAGTAACAATCTGATGACTGGTGCATCAAAGGCAATTTCAATAGCTGAAATTATTGAATCAAGTAGAGATGAAGACTAAATCTTCAGATCCTCCACCATCATTTAATGAAGCAGCAGTTATGCTGCAGAGACAGAAATTTTTTTTCAAAGAACAGGTACCACAAAAGATAGAAGTGAATGCCTTAGAATTGTTCGAAAAATCATTAAAAATTTTAAGATAAAAAAAAATGGTAAACAAACAAAAATGATGGACATTTTTTCTCATTAAAAATAAGGTAAATTTTTCTTCATTACTAAATAATTTAAATGTAAGTTTCAGATTGGATTTAGATACTTAACAAAATATAGTTAAGTTTATAAGCATTTAAATTTTAGCTTTCAGGGGAATTTTTTATGCCCCCCATATACATAGGAAGATAAAAAAATAAAAGTAGCTGCACACACAATATCTGCAAGCTCATAATATTTTTTGATTACAGAATAATTTTTTTGCAGTTAACTACTCAACAGTTTTATTTATTCCGAAAAAAAAATACATATCTATCTGCAAGATTTAATTAAAAAAAGTTTCGTGCCATACACTTTCAGTTAGTCCATTTTTATATCACTTATTTGAATTCTATACTGTGCGTAGAACAACGAAATGAGTAAAACAAGTTTTTCTTAAATGCATAGAATTCGATGCAAAACCTATTTTTCGTTACTATTTTGTAAATTCCAAACATATTTCAAGGAGATAAATTTGTCACCCATGCACATAATTTTAGTGACATTTGTAGAACATATGAGCGACAATTGTTAGCTCAATGAGCAAACAATCAGCCAGCATTTTTTGAAACTCAACAATCGCTTTATAACGAAAATAAACAGTTGCAGTGACAGTATAAAATCTTTTAATGTGATTTCGTTTGTTAAAAACAAAATGTCGTTGCCTAAGTTTGTCACAAAATGTTAAATGTGAATTTCGTGGTGAAAAATTATGGAAGCAAAATTATTAATATTACTTATTATGATATGAATGCAGTTCCTAAATTTCATTTTTATTTATAACTATATTAATCTTCCATTAATGTTTTTAATGTTAATATTCATATAGGAAATTTTAAATCTACATGCTGTGCTGTTCTTTGCATTTATGTGCTGGTAGCAAAATCGCTCACCAATAAAATAATATTTTTTGCTCTAATGCTTTTTTTCTCTATACTTTATATAAAATTTTATGATTTTTAGATAATCAATTTTTAATTTAATATTTTTTTAGTTCTTACTTTATCTGTTTTCTTCATTTATTTATTTAGTTTCAGCATTTTAGTCTTTATGTTGAATCTATTTACTAATATTATTTTAGCATTTTTTCACATAATTTTAATATATAATAATCTTTAATATCTTTGAGGCAATGAACCTCATTAATTTTAGCGTGTTATAAATGGTAATTCATAATTTTCATAATTAACCATAAGATAAATTATGTAATTGTAAAGTTAGATGTTTTTTCTCAAGTTTGTCTTCTATATTAAGTTTTGGTCCTGTAACCACTAAATTTTTACTACCGCTGAGAGCCCGAATCATCATAAAGTATGAATTCTAAATTGTCACCAAAAACCCTTTTGTGTAGCTCTAGTGTGATGTTAACAGCCAA
Organism: Parasteatoda lunata; assembly: GCA_949128135.1. Classification (NCBI taxonomy): domain Eukaryota; kingdom Metazoa; phylum Arthropoda; class Arachnida; order Araneae; family Theridiidae; genus Parasteatoda; species Parasteatoda lunata. The sequence goes on along the minus strand of OX421970.1, from coordinate 73,164,139 downwards.
ACCAAATCCTTAACTTATTAAAATATCACTTAGACTCTCCTTCCTCTTAGCTCTTCAATTGATAAAAATTTACATGTTTGGAAAATCATACATCACCATTCTTTCCTACTCTAAGACACATCTCCATATACATCTGTATATTAGATCTTTCTTCACTAGAGAATAATTGATCTTTCAATGCTCTTTCAATACTAAATCAGGGATAAAAAAAAAAGAATGAAATAAATTTTTCTACAGAGAAAAAAATATTAATACAGCTAAAATACAAAAAAATACTTGTAAATTTATTTAAAAGGACAGCCAAACATTTGATAATCAACCAAGGTTGGCAAGTTTGTGCCGAGGTGGTGAAAACCACTGGTAGAAACCGGTTAAAACCGGCATGGCAGAAACCCTTTTCTGTCACATTTGTGGCAGAAATTCCGAAAATGACATAAAAGTAAGTACTGAGATTGACATTCAATGGATAATTCATAGAGAAAGCAATTAAATGTGAAACAAAGTACAAATTATCACCATTAAAAATCAAATACTACATTGTTTGCACTCTGCAGTAATCTATAACAAAAGATAAGTTTTGATGCAGTTTCTAAACCTAAACAATTTCTCAATTTGCTAAGTATGAACAAGAAATTTGAGAAGATTCTCTCAAGTCCAGCAGTACTAGCAGGCATTGCCATCAAGGAATAGGCAAGATTTGTGAAACTTTCATCTATTGCATATTTTTTAAAACTGGACCACCATGTAGCAGCTGTGGTAGTTGTCAAAACTTGACTGGAAAAATAAGTTTCCGGTTTGTTTTGCAAAGCTATGACATAAGGTGCAAAATCTGGGTTAAAACTAAATCAAGGGCAATAGCGATGGGTTTTATCTGTAGCAGCAGGTGTTTGACTTCTTTGTAGATGGAGTTACATTTTTCAGTTTACTTAAACAAAATGTCCTTAAGCAACTACTAGAACTAATAGAGACGTTTTTTTAGTTTCTGACAGTTTTTACCGGTTATAACCAGCTTCTGCCACTGGCATGGCAAAAACCAGTTTCTGCCGGCAAAAAGCCAACCCTGTAATCAACAAAAATAGTTAAAGGGTTATACACAAATAATAAAACTAATTGTGTATTTGACAAAATTTAGAAATGAATATAATAAAAATAATAATAGACTTAAAATGTTTCTTGTTTTATTAAAAGAAAAATTCATTTTCTTTAAGTTATTACAAATAAATTAAACTTCTATAACAAACAAAATGGGTTATAGTAAAAAATTTTTATGATAAAAAGACGACTAAATTAATTTAAAATAGACAGTCAATGTAAGAATTTCAAAAAATTTTTTAAATTTGATTTACTGAAACAATCAGTAAATCAATACTCACTATTTATTTTCTCTAAACTGTACAGGCCAGAATTTTACTGTTTCTTTGAATTGACTATAGGTCCAAGCTGGTGTTTTAGGTACGTCACGTACAATTACTGTATCTGATAAACCATTCGTGTTTATGTGGGACTCTCCAACAACATATTTAAGAGAAAAAGACAGAACACCCTCAACAGGCTCATTTGGTAGCAATGGTCGAATAATAATTTCAAATATATCTAAAAAATAGAGAATACTTTATTACATATGATGCTTAATAAATTTTAATATAAATCAGTGAGCTGCGGTGGCTCAGGGGATAGAGCGCTCGCCTTCCAATGAGGTGAACTGGGTTCGAATCTCAGTGATGGCTGGTCGATACAGATCCTGCACCCGGCTTGCACCAACTACAGTGCTGATGTAAAAATATCCTCAGTGGTAAACGGATCATGGGTGAGAGTCCCTTTCCAGTCAGGCTAACCACGGAAGGTTTTCCTCTACATGTAATGCAAATGTGAGTTAATCTTATCATAAAATCCTCCAAGAAGGCAAAATTTCGCCCAATACTTGATCCAGGAGTTCGCTTGTTTTCTGGATTAGGCTCAAAATTACAAGGCTACAGAGTTGAACATTAGTAGTCATAGACCCATAATTGGGAAAGCTATTCGACGACAGTTATAAAATAAAATATAAATCAGTATATTAAATTAAAACTAAAAGCAAGCAATGCTTATTTTTAAATAAATACAAGTAATATTTGAACTTCAGTATGCTGAATAAAATAAAAGTTTGATATTCAAGGCATAAAATATAATGTTTTGTGGTTTTAAATATAAAATTCTTTAAACCATTAAAATTATACAAGGGATTTTAACTCAGCATAATAATAAAAATTTACAAAATAGTAATCGCATCGAGTTCGATGAATTTAAAACAAAACTTGTAGTACTAATTTCATTGTTCTATGCGCGGTATTCAAATGGAATAACTGAAAGTGTGTGGTGCAAAAATTTTTCAATTTCAACTTTACATGCTGTGCTTAGTATTCATGTATTGAAAATATAATTGTTTATCAAAGAAATAATATTCTTTGCTCTTTCAGAATTGACTTCATTTTAAATTTTATAGCTTTTAAACAATTAATTTTTAATATATTTTGTTAGTTCTTACTTTCTTTGTTTTTCTCATTTATTTATTTATCTGATCTCAGCATTTTAATCTCTATGTTGAATCTATTTATTTTACCTTTACTTCATTTAATTTTAATAAATCCTAATATTTAATCATTATATGGATAATGAACCTAATTAGATTTAGGATATTATAGATGGCAATAAATAATTTTTGACCATAAAATGTATAATCTAATTTTGAAGTTAGATTTTTTTTTCTCAAGTTAGTCTACCATATTGAGTTTCGGACCACTAAACGAATATCTAGTGAAATTTTGATTACTGATGTGAACCTTATCTATAACTAAATCTGAAATAAATAACACCCAAATCTCTAAATGAATGATTGACAGATTTGATTAAAAATTTCAAAATATAGATAGAAATGTAATTAAAAGCACTTATTTTATGTACAGAAATGTGCTGTAAAGTCTAAAACTATTTCAAAATATACAAACAAATACCTTTTTCATCAGTCCATTTCACTCTCTTTAAATGGGATTTTCCTTCCAAAGGAAAAGCATTACTCAACTCTCTGTAGGGGGAAAAATACACAAAAGCAAAAATTAACTTTAAAAACAAATGATAATATTTAATTAAAACAAAATTAATATCACCTACTTTACAAGGCGGGAAGTTTCTTTTTTCGATATAATTTTTCCGATAAAAATTTTTTCTGGAAAGAAAAATAGCATTTAGGTGCTAATTATTATAGTTTTACATAACTTTTAAAACAGCACTTGTAACACTCAATGATTTTATGTACATAAACCTTTTTTTTAAAAGAAATCTATTATTAGTGTAAAGAAGTTGGCCTTCCTTGTAATATAAAGTTAGTTAATGAGATGAATGGTGAAACTTTCAAGTACTGATCATAAAAGATATGTTTTAATACTGGATAAATCGTTTACAAAAAACAATAGCAGCTATATTCATGAACTGAAAATTCAACATTTTATTAATTAGTTCAGGGGTGATTGTGAGCCCAACTCAAAAATCCTGAAAATTTTTTTGAGTAAAATCATTAATGACGTATTTCAAAAAATTAATGTCTTTTTAAATTTAAGTCATTGATATTTTCCAAACATGAAATTTTAAATAAATTATACGCAGCATAATTTAAATGAATGTATGTATAAGTTTACTTTTATCTCTAATCACATTTATTATTCTACCAGAAAAAATATTCACAAATGAAAAATATGCCAAGTATAAATTGTAGTTTAATATTTCTAAATATCATATACAAGAATTTTTATACATAAATATAATTGATGATTTCTTGAAACTTCGGGATCGCAATTGGCAAAAAATCCGGAAATCAGAATTTTTTTTCGGAGCACAATCACCTCTGTTTGCTACAAAAATTTAAGAGATTAAGATTTCATGAATAACGTATTCACATAAAATTTAAAATAAAACTGAAAATTCACCTGTTTTAACTGTTTCAATGTATTTTTCTTCTATTACAGGAACTATAGTTAGAGTATCTCTAATGTCTTGTATATTTTGATGTCTTTTTGCACCTATGGAAAAATATTTTTGTAAATTAAACTTCAGCGTGAAAATATTAAAAACATGGTTAGAAACACAGAAATCTCATTCTCACTCACAGAAATCTCATTAATTTTGCTAACAAGAGGGAAAAATTACTTATGTGTAACACTAAAATTCCTGGTTTATATCCACTTTAGGGGGCTATACCTATTACCATAGTAGTATTTATATTAATTACCCATAATATGCTCCAAAAATGGATAAGTACCAAATAGCATTATTCAGCAGAAAAAAATCCCAAGCAAATAGCCAAGCTAATTAAATTAGAAAAAATAATTAACTAAAAATAAATAAATATCATATATCCCCGAGTATAAGTTCACTTTTCAAACCCTCAACATTTTATGAAAAACAGGGAGCCAAGTTATACATTAGTAAGTCAGACATTCATTGATGGTGCAATATCTATGCATTATAAACACTGAGATAAATAAGATGACTCTGTAACCAATACCACTTTCCAGAACTATTTATAGTATGCTATATAAATATTTTGCATTTTCTCACATAATATTTTTTTTTTTTACATGCAAAGGTTTTTTTTTAGAAATAATACTTTAAATCACATTGAGGAAAAAAAATGGGAATAAGAAAAGTTAATTTATTCAAAAGTACTTTAAAAATTGTGAAAAAATGAAAACTTTTAAAACATACCATTAAGTTAGAAATTGAAAGATTCCATATGATGAATGTTCTTAATTCACTTAATAATGTAAAATTTTGCAGATTTATGATTTATTTTTCAATTTAAGAAGTTTTTATACCTAGTTTTTTTTGCTGCCGACTTACAAAAAAAATATATATGCAATTTATGATTCCGTAATTAAAAATATAGGGTTGACTTGTACTACAGGATATACAGTAAATAAATCTTACATATTCATAGGCTAGGCCAAAGTTCACCATTACACATCTAGATGTGTATTTCACACAATGGATTTGAGTGTTACCCCTAAAAAATTTAACTGGCTGCGAAAAATACGATAAAATTTCTTAAAATTTACTAGCTTTTTTCTCCGGATATTGAATAAAGACGGTCCCTCAAAAATTTAGTCAGTGAGTGTGAAATGTTCTATTTTCATGTGTTCTGAATTTAGGAAATTAATTGCTATTACTCTATTTCTGTCTATAACTGCAGTGCAGCTGCTTTTGCAACTGTACTGTAGATTTTGCAACTCAGAATAAAATTTATGAAGTCAGGTTTGTAGCAATTGGATGACTTTTCCAGATTGTTTTGTGAAGAAGAACTTTTTCATGCCACCTAAGGTGTCAATTATGACATAAATTTTAAGCACATACTGCTAAATGGTAGGAAAAAAAATTCATGAAAAATTTTAATTCTATATATTGTAACAATAAATTTTATGTTTAGAAACCTTAGTCTGTTTAACCTGTAAATAGTGAAAAAAAATTTATAGTAAAATAAAATATTTTTTGGTTAAATATTCAGACAACATTTCTAGTATATTTACGTTATACAATTTATGTATAACGTGAATCTACTTAGAGTTTGCCCGTTTTTCTGATGTTCTTATTTAGTTTCTCGTGGGCCGGCCGTTGCCTAGAAATTGCCAATTATTCTGTTTTATATCACAATAGGGAAATCTCCCCCATTTCCTTTCTTTTTTATACTACCAGGCATAAAATACTGGTATAAAATATTATAACAATATTTTAATTATAACTGAATAAAAATAAAATATTTTTAAATGATGCAACTTAATAGAGAAGCGATTATGATAGCTAAGTTATACATACGTTCTAGAGAAAGATATTCTGAAATTTAAAAATTAATATTCAATTTCGAGCAGCATGCGTTATATATAATGAAGGCCACACAACAAAAGTGATTGATTACCGTTTCCATGTCCTTCAATAACTTTACGCTTCTTATTTTCAGTAATTTTTACAGACTTTACAATGCTTGACATCTTATTAACTATACTAATTGATTCTTTACTTTTTTAAAAAATGTTATTTGTTTACAACTTTTCTAGATACAACGCTTTTGGCTTTCTATTTCTGTTCATCTCGATGTATAAGTTTTAGCTCAATAATGATAGTAATATGCAGAAATGCCAAAAAAATTTGAAACTTAAGAGAAAAACGTGGCTCCATCTATTGAATCGAAGAAAAGACAATATTTTAAATTATTAACAAAGCATTTTTTAATATATAAAATGTTGGAATTTGAACAAGCTATTATAAATATTATGAATAAATATTATAAATATAAGTAGAATAAATATTATGAATTATCAGTTACATTTTTAATCATTTATTTCAGTTTTATGTATTTTGAATATTATTTTTGTATTCGCAATTAACATATTCTCCCCTAATTTTTAACAATAATTATCTAAAAATATAAAATAAAAATATTTGCCCTAAAATTAAACATGTTATAATAGAAAGTTACAAAATGAAGATATCTAAGTAGGGAGTTTAAATTTATGTTCATTATTTTAAAAATTTCTTGAGTATTAAGTCAATTACAATGCCATAAATTTAGTTAGTAATAGTCAGTACCTCGTAATAAATAAATAATGTTAAGACATATAAAACAAAAGTATAATTATTTAAATTAAGAATAATGTAAAATTATTGTTTTTAATTAAAATATTAAACTTAGTTTGAGAAAAATAATATTTTAATATAAGAAAATAACAAATATTTCCGCTTTATTTTATTTAATTTTTGTTTACCATATCTGAGTGAAGGAAAAATATTTTTAATGAATTAATTTGTTATTAAATTAATTTTATTGTTTATATAAAAAAATATCATGCCACGAAAAATTGCGGAAACAAAATTTTTGTATAAAATTTTGAATCAATTTTTTTCTTTTTTTTTGTGTTAATAACAAATTTCAAATTTTGTCCAAGAACCAGGAACCATCGATATAGTATATATACCCTTATACCATAATGTAACACCATCACTAAAATAGAAGCAAGATACTGCTTAAATGCGTTACAAAACTGGTAATATTATCAATAAATATTATGAAATTCAAATTAAACACAATGTGAAAATTTCTTAAGCTACAGTTCAGAAATGATGTCACAATATGTTTAAACTTTTTCTTCCCTTTTGTCACAAATGTCACACTTCCCTTACTTGTCACTTACTTTCGTGTCCCTTTCCCGCTAATGCAATACATAAACATATATTTGCACATCAGAAACAAAACTCTACGTTATAAATTATTTTCCATTTTTAGAAAAAAAATTTAACTATTTTATCATGTAGTGTGTAAAACGAAACAAAAAACGACTATCAGTTCCTGAAAACTATTTTTAACGAAGGTTTAGTAAAGAAAGAAGGTTCAAACATAACCAATTATACGATTCTGATGGGTGCAAATCTATATTTTTCTATATTTTGTTCATTCTATATTTCGTTCATATTTTGTTCTGTAATTCTCGGTGTATATTATATCCTCGAGGAAATTAAAGAGTGAGTTTTAGAGACTTAAAAAAAAAAAAAAAAAAAAAAAAAAAAAATCGCAAAGAAGGTTTGGAAAAATAAATAGGCTTACATAAACAAGGATCAGATATTTCTTAATAAGTTCCCGTGGTAAAATAAGCATATTATTTTTGTAACCATTTTTTCTATCTTTAATTTTTAAAATTTTGAGTGTGAGTGTTAATTCAATATCTTCAGCAAAATCTACCATTTTTAAGTAGTTAAATCGTGATTACGTATTTCGGATATTCGAACATATATCGAAATTAGTTTGTAGGCACTATATTTTGAAATAAGTAGTAGTTGTAGTTAACTACATTTGCAATAAAGTTGTTAAAGTTACAGTTAACTGCAAAAATAATGAATAAATTCATCATTAAATATATTCATTCACGCGACACAAGAAACTACAAGCTTCGAAAAATGGAGGAAGTGAAAACCTACGAATTAATGCTATGATTGGTTTGTCGAAAAATTATGTAATGTTAGAAGGAAAAAAAAAAAAAAAAGCAATATGTTATCAGGTTTTTTTTACTTGAAAAAGGAAAAGTATATAAAGCAATACTATTTTACTTACTGAAATTATTTTGAAAAAGAAAATCATATTAATTTTTAATATTAATTGTGCTCGTAAAGAAATATATACACATAAAAGCCACATTTCATTATAGAACATGGCACGTAACCGCATCAGTTTGTCCTGCCCTAACACTATAAAAAAAAAACGTGACTGTCATTATTTAGTGCCTTCGTCTTTATGAATAACAAATTTGAATTATGCAATAAATCTAACGACCAAACACTTAAGTTAAATGATTCATATTTTTACATACAAATATGTTTTACCAAATGTTCAGTTTTTCACGATTTTGGTTGTTATTCCTGTTAAGATTATAACCTGACCAATGGGTTCTTTTGGTAGATTAACAGCTTTGTCAACACTTAATGCTTATTTTGGGATTCCAATTCAGAGACTAGTGACACCATAAATTCTAACAACTTGTTTCATTTGAGCAGCTTTATGAAAATAAGAAATTAAGAATCCCACGTTTAGTTCGAAATGTATAAAATGTAACAATTCGTCAACCGATCCCTGCGCACTACAAAAGATTTAGAATATATTGATAAGTGATAAAATTCAAAAATATTAACATTTTAAGAAGTTCTAAATAGTTGTTGAAGTGGCCATCGCTCTTTAAGAAGACGCTATACCACGAGAGAAATTTTTCATCGTAAATTCTCTTTAACCTCCATAAGCAATTTAAGAAATACAAAAAAAAAAAAAAAAAAAAAAAAAAAAAAGAGTCTAGACAAGCCTAAAGTAAGCCATAAAGCTTCAATGCTGAAAAGAGAAACTTATGAAGAAGTTCTCTTCAAATAATTTGTTTGCAGTTTGAGATTTTGAAATTTTTTCAGTAATGAAAAATTTATAGCCTACTCTAGGAACTCATTTTTTGTGTACTTTAAATTTTAAACTAGTTATGGAGGGGAAACAGAATTTGCGATGAAAAGTTCCTCTGGCTGTATAGCGTCCTCTCGTAATGTCGAGGTGAGTTGGTCATCCAATGCAGTAAAAAAAAAAAGAAAAAAGAAGAAGTTAAATATGAAAAATAGCACATTTCATACTGTTTACCGTGAAAAACTTACGAGTGAACAGTAAAAAAATAATTTTTTTATCATTGAAAATAAGTAAAGAGTATCGAATGAACAAAATCTTACGCACATATTTAATCCATAACTATCGAAAAAAATGTTGCCTCATTTGAAGTTTGATTGAAGTTTGTACACGTTTCATGGAGCTACTATATGCACCTGATAGATCTTATCCAAATATTTTTTGTTGTTGTTGTGGCAATGTATTCTTCTCTAAAGCCAACAACAAACTGATATTTATCAAATTCAAAGTCTGTAGAATCAGATAAGAATCGGGTGTAAGGTACAATTAAGTAGGTTGTAGGCCTCTATCGGATAATATGTGAGGTTTGTAGAATCAAAATGTAATATGAAGGGTATGCATACGGTCTTTAATTTTTTTTTTTTTAAAAAGTGGTTCTAGTATTGTAATCAAAAAGCCTCCATTATGTTAAAAATTTTAGGTATTTATTTCTTAACATCTATGAGTATTATTTTAAACATTAGACGCTTTCTAGACCATGCCACCATCTAAACAATGCCACGTTAAGAGCATAATAACCGGTTAATATAATGGAGGACATTTTGTAAATTTTTTATAATTTTTTGTAATAAGTAATTCATTTGAAACTTGCTTCAGATTTCAAAGTGAGCTTCAACTCTTTCCAAAGATACCCATATGTGTCAAGAAATAAGTAGGCCAAATTTTTAAGAAGGATTTGTTTACTCCAAACATAAGAGCATATTTATGTTTAACATTGGTTTCAGAAATGAGGAATTCATTTGAAACTTGTTCCAGATAACTTAGTAAGCGTCAAATTTTTCAAAAATGAAATGATGGGAAAAAGTAAGTGCCCAAAGTGTTTAAGAAGCATTTGTTTTGTCCAAACCATGCTATGCTAAGATAATTTATATAGTTAACATAATGAAGGCTAAATTGCTATTTTTTTTAATAATTTTTTTCAATGAGGAATTAATTTGAATCTTATTACAAATTACAAAATGAGCTTATTTTTTTTTCAAAAATACCAATATACTTCAAAAAATAAGGACTCAAAATTTTTAAGAAGAATTTCTTTAATCACGTTAACAGCATATATGTATAATTAACGTAATGAAGCACAATTTCCGAATTTATTTTAATTTTTTGCAATGAGAAAATAATTTTAAACTTGGTTCGGATTAAAAAGTGAGTGTCAAATTTCTTCGAAAATACACATATGTATCAAAAAATATGTACTCAAAAATTTGTTAAGAGGAAATTTTTAGTCAAAACAATGCTACGTAATGAGCATACATATAGAAATGATGGAGGACATTGTGCGAAATTTTTATAATTTTTTGCAATGAGAAAGCCATTTGAAACTTGTTGCAGATTACAAAGTAAGCGTCAAATTTTTCAAATATACCAATAGATATGAAAAATTAAGTACCCAAAATTTTTAAGAAGATTTATTTAGTCCAGACCATGCTACGTTAAGAGCATTAATATTGTTAACATAATGAAGGATATATTGCGAATTTTTCATAACACTTTGCAATGAGGAACTCATTTGAAACTTGTTCCAGGTAACAAAGTGAGCGTTAATTTTTTCTAAAATATGTAGAGAAATAAGTAATAAAAAGTTTTCAGAAGGATTTGTTAACTCCAAACAACGATGTGTTAAGAGTATCTGCATAATTAAGAAAAAGGAGGGCAGTAGCGTATTTTTTATAATTTTTGGCAATGAGAAACTTGATTAAGATTAAAAAAAAGAGCGTCGATTCTTTCAAAAATACCCGTATTTGTCAAAAAATATAAACTCAAAATTTTTAAAAAGCAATTTTTAGTCCAAGCAATGCTACGTTAGGAGCATACATATAATAATAAAGAAGGATACTTCGCGAAATTTTGCAACTTTTTCCATTGAGAAATTTATTTAAAATTTGTTTCAGATTACAGAATAAGCGTCAAACTTTTCAAAAATTCCCATAGATGTGAAGAAGTAAATACTAAAATTTTTTTAAGAAGCATTTGTTTAATCTAAGCCATTTGACATTAATGGCATATGCATGATTGACATACTGGAGGACATTTTGCGAATTTTTTATAATTATTTGCAATGAGGAATTCTGTTTAAAAAATTAGTGTCAAATTTTTCAAATATACCCATCATTGTGAAGAAATAAATACACAAAATTTTTAAGAAGTATTTGTTTAGTCCAAACCCTGCTACGTCAAGAGCCACGCTACGTCAACCCAACTAAGAGCTTATCAGTGGGGTTGAACTCTAGTCCATATTGAGGAAGTGGTGTGTTGCGCTCATCCCATAGACTAGAGATCATCAATCCGAAGTAGGATGAAGCGCTCATGTTATTGCACTGTAGTAAGAAAGATCATCAATCCTAAAAATGGAGTGTAGCGCTCATTTTCCCCCTACTAACGTACTTTCTCGGAATAAACAAATCATTTTTCAACGGATTCAAATTTATGTCCTCCATACAAAATATGGGGGCAGGGGTGGGGTAGCCGCAATGTTGGAAATATGGTCCCCATAGTTTGGTCAGGAGAACGATCCAAAGTTTGAACCTCTTAATGTTAATTTTACGTTTTGCATATTTCACCATATCTCGAGAGCTTTTAAAACGAATTGAAACAGTTTTGCACACAATTATAAAATTCGTTTATCTAAAGGTAATTCCATACAAAAAATAAATTTTACCAAATATTTGTTATTTTTAAACATTTTACTTAATAATAGTGCAAAAACTTTTGAATTGTAAGGGATATAATTTTTTACATCATTTTAAAGTATGTAATTTCATATGGCAAAATGTAACTGTGATCGAAAAGGCTTGAATAGTTCCTGAGAAATCGAATTTTAAATATACGATTTCTTTAAAATTTGATTTCTCAGGAACTATTCGACCGATTTCGCTCGAATTTTATATTTTGACATGCAAATTTACACACCTTGAAAGGGTGTAAAAATTTGCATACCCTAAAATTCAAACTATTTTCGTCTACTATTAAATAAATAAAAAAAATAATAAAATAAAAAATAATAAATATTTCCTAATTTTCTTTTCCGTAGAATTATCTTTGGATAAACGAATTTTATTATTGTGTGCAAATTTTTTTTTTAATATGCTTAAAAAGTTCTTGAAATATGACGAAATACGCAAAAAGTAAAATTAACATTAAGGAGTCCAAACTTTGGATCGCTCTCCTGATTAAACTATGGGGACCATATTTCCCGGATTGCGACTGCCATCGGTCATGGGTTACCCATTTTGGGAGTCAGAAATCCGAATCCGTCAAAAAAAGGCATGTTTGTTCAGAAAATGTGCGTTTATGCACCTGTTTTCGTAACTTAATATATTGTCTCCCCTAATTAATAGGCATTTTTGAGGTCATCTTCTCGAACCATTCAGATTGAGTCTTAGAAAGTGAAGATCCGATCATTAGATTAAAAGTTATTTGGGGTGGTTCGTTTATTTTTTGGCACATTGTGCATTTATCTAAAACATTTCTGTTAATAAAATTTTAATTCAACATCGGAATGCTATTCAGAAAATGTTTAACTGCTCAAAAATTTTTACGTTTTGAACAATTCCTCCTGAAAAAAAGAAATGTTTTCAGCAAAAAAATTTACATTAAAAAAAAAAAAATAATAATAATAATCACGAAAATGAGTACAGCGTGAGGAACTTAAGTACAAAATTTGAATTGAATAGTTTGCAAATATTACGATATTTTCTTTCTTTTTTTTCTTGTTGAAAATTATGCTTTGAAATAATAGTATTTAAATATTAGTTTTCGAATTAGTTATCGCACAAATAGTTATACATGTTTTAGAATATTGAATTGACATTTTTTAATCACACATAGTGTTGCAACAATAAATAAATAAATATATTCAGAAATTTATAAAAAATAATAATAATAATATTGTTTTATTTTTTAAAAAGTAAGCATAAATATTTTTTTTAAATTTAAAAACATTGATAAACATAATCTTTTCCTAAAATTAGAATTCATAAAGTCAGATATCTGAAGAGTTTAAGTCTTATCCTGTTCATTTTTAAAGTTTCTCTCTCAATTTGAAAATTTCAATGATTTTTTGTGTATTAACGCTTTATTTAATTCTTAAATCGGGGGTCTTTGGCTCATACGTAGTGCCATATTTATTACAAAGTATCTCCAAGAAATATTTATTTGATACTTCTTCACAAAATAATTCTCAACTTTTATTTCCTTCAACTTTTCTGTTGAGTGATGGAATAGAATTTTATAGAATTGTGAATGAAATTCCAATGAAAAATAAAATCAAATTTTAAATCTAAGTGTCGTAACTTCAACGAGTTTCAGACTCAAAATCTAATCATATACCTGACGAAACATCTCAAGGAATATTGAGAACATTCTAAGTACGATATTTGAAAATACATTAACGACTCACAAAAATTCTTTTCTAACTAAAGTTGATGCGAATGTGCCATTGAAGAAAACATTTCGAAAGAAGAGTGAAAAAAGGAATCGTTTTTAGATACTGGATGGGAGAAAATGCCAATATTTCGCCTGGGTATTTCTGTAAATTCCGTTGGGAAGAAAAAAGTGTATTATAGTTAGTGCAAATAAATGAATGAGGTTTTAAAAAATGTGGTTCATAATTAAAATAATGTAGTCTACTATTAAAAGCATTAATTGTACAAAATATGATAGTTTTTTAAAAATTGCGTTTTTTAAATGGATTTTTTTTCTTCTTTGCATTACTTTAGATAGATGAGTGGGTGAATTTTAGGTTGTGAAGTTTATAATGAAGTTATGCGGCCTCTGTCTTTCGTTTTAGGTTTGACACAAAATTAGATTGTATAAAAAATTATAGCATTTTTTTTTTTTTTTTTTTTTTTAAAGTTTCGTGTTGGTTTGTTTAGGTCGGAAAAAGTGTTCGAAATTTTAGATAGATAATTTTATATAGATGATTTATATTGTTCGATAGCTGATCGATTCAATTAGGCGAGAAAATGATAATTTAAGTTCTACTTGCAGCGGTTAATAAGCGATTGAAATTTGTATTATCATTTCGTTCAAGGCTTCACTTAAAGTTTGGAACTCAAAGCGGGGGAGTGGTTCGAAGTTTAAATGACGACAAATTATAATTTTAGTGATTAGGAAAAGAATGAAGAATGAAACTTTATCTTGTATTATTATCAGGCATAAAACTCCAGATAAGATTTGAATACGAAGAAAAAGATGAGATGAATTCTGTATGTAATGATCAAGAAACTATTCAAATTTACTATGTCGTCAGGTTTTGAACTGAAGTCAAGATATTAGTGCTCTAGCTAGTCGGAAAGTGGTCAAAATTTTGATTGTAATATTTTATCCGCACAAACATGATAGCAAGTTAAAAAAAGGTAAGTAAGTGATTATTTGTTTCTCAAACAATTAAGATATTTATACTTTCGTCAAGTTAAATGATAGTTTAATTCATTATTTCCATTATAAGTCTCCCTGCAATCAAAATGAACATGCTTTAAATTGAATTTTTATTTTAAAACACTCACAAAAAAAGAAAACATAAAAATGTAAGTATTATACATTCTGTTCTTTTCATCTGTAAATTATTTCACATACTATTATTAATATTAAAATAATTTTATGCTTATCTTATATGCTGTGAAATGAAATATCTAAACAAATCTTATAATTTCGTTACAAAGAATTTTTAGAATTATTTTTATTTTTTGGTGTTCGAATGAATGTCTTTTATAAATAAACTAGGAGGCTTCGCCCCCTGCTCGCTGGCGCTCACCAACCCCCAGAACTGCTTTCGCAGTTCTTTTCGGATTGCTTCGCAATCCAATGCTCGCTTTGCTCGCTCATTGGATACGTTCTTAACGGCTAGCTTTTGTATACTTTTTTGAATACTGAAGTTCCGAAAACTTTTCACTGTAGAAAATTCTAAACCTGTACATTTCAATATTAATTTGAAATTGCAATTGTTAATTTGGGCATTTGGCGATACAACACTTATAGAATTGAAGGATTTGTTACGTCAAGCGCTCAGGTATCATAATTTTGATTTATGTTGCTAAGTTAACTTTCAAGAAATTCTATGGCTGGCAACAGCATTTTTATTTTTTAAGTTGTTTATTTTTATTTTTGCCGCAGCTGAATTGGACAACCTGATAATGCTCACTCTGGTTATTGTTTCCGTTTTTAAAAGCGCTATATGTTGAGCCACCTCAGCTAGATTTGGCATGTGACATTTTTAGATGCAATCATTGGTCGATTTTCTAACGTTGCCATTCGGGAAGTTGTAATGAGGCTTTTTTTTGGTGCCGTGTAAGAGAAATATATATATATAGATAGATATTTAACTGATGGCATGAGTTCAAATAATTTGGTTTGCTCTGTGAAAATTACGCATGTTTATAGTATTATATAAGTATTATAAGTATAATCCGCTTATGGTATTATATTTATTGTATTTGTCGGCCTAAAACCAACACGCTTGATATTTTAGTAAATAACGACGGACCACCAGCTGCACCTTTTGTTTTTTATTGATAACAAAAACATAATGTATAAAAATAACAACAGCTGGAGATATTGTGGATTTCGAAAGGGTTAAAGTAGTTATCCACATCTAAGGTTTATCGAGTCTCAGAGGAGAATAATTTTTCCCCTCTTCCTCGTTACGCTAGCGAATGGCGCGCATGCGCCAACACACCGCCCAGCCTTGCACTGTTCACATGCAAGAACTTGACATTTTTTTTCAGTTATACATTTAACATATAATTTTACAAAAACTTTAACATTGTTGAGTATTATAACTTTAACATAACTAATACTCAATCAGAATCATTGAGATAAATTTCACATTTTTTACATGAAATTCTAATAAAATTACAAGTGTTACATAAAATTATATACAAATATTTCGATGAATATACAACTATTTTCAATTTTCTATCGGCAGTACACTCAATCTGGAAACAGACCTTTTATAAACTCCCTTACAAGTTTTTACTTCAACTACCCTTATTTGATTATCTTGCCCAGGATACAGTTTTACTACCCGACCCAAGACCCATTTGCATGGGAGAAGGTTTTCTTCTTTTATCAAAACCATATCCCCTATTTTTAAATTTTTCTGATTCTTTACCCATTTTTTTCTTTGTTGTAAGCTGTTCAAGTAAGAAAGGCTCCATTGTTTCCATATTGTTTGTACTGACTTGGTAATTCTCTGCCAAGAGTTTAAACGACTTGGCTCGATATCAGTTAGGGATGGTTCAACTATGGCCGTTATCGGCCTCCCTATCAAGAAATGTGCCGGTGTTAGCACTTCTAAATCTTCAATCTCAGAACTAAGAGGTCGAGAGTTCAATATAGCCTCTATTTGAGTTACGAGTGTTAAAAATTCTTCGTAATTAAATTTAGAGTTACCTGCTACACGCTTAAAATGAAATTTAAATGATTTAATGTTTGCTTCCCAAAGCCCTCCCCAATTTGGGCTCCTGGGGGGAATAAAGCTCCATTCGATTTTTTCTTCGCCAAAAAATGCAAATAATGATTCCTCTCGAACCCTTACCATCTTAAACAAACAATTAAGTTCTTTATTAGCCCCTACCATGTTAGTTCCGTTGTCTGAAAAGATTTTACGACATTTACCCCTTCGGGCAATGAATCGTTTAAGTGTCGCTATGAGAGCTTGCGAAGTCAAGTCACTGATTGGCTCAAGATGTATAGCCTTTGTTACTAAACAGATGAATATACAAACGTAGATTTTAATTTCAGGACCTTTCCTCTGATATTTATTTTTTATAAAGAATGGTCCGCATAAATCTATTCCAGTAGAACTGAAAACTTTATCAGGTGTTATTCTTTCCTTTGGCAAATTACCCATTTTTTGATTATACTCTTTAGGATTTGCTTTAAAGCAAACTACGCAACTGTGCACGATTTTTTTGCACAAATTCCTACCATGAATGGGCCAATATTTTTGTCTAACCTGAAAAAGTAGATGTTGCGCACCAACGTGAAGATACTTAACATGATAGTATTTAACGATTATTTCAGTTAACTTGCATTTAGAAGGCAGTAAAATGGGATGTTTACTCGAGTACGTTAATTGAGAATTTTCTAGTCTGCCACCCACTCTCAATAACCCTTCTTCATCTAGAATAGGTGATAGGTTAAAGATCTTACTTTTATTGGAAACGCTACCTCCCGACTTAAGAGCAGCTAATTCTCTAGGAAACTCTTGTTCCTGCACGCAGCAAATTAGATACCTTTCAGCATTAGACAATTCGTCCAGTTTCAGAGGACCAAGAATCCTTTTCTCTGGATTTCTCAAGTTATGAATGTACCTGAAAAGATAACTACAAATTCGAATTAAAGTTAAAAATCTATTACTACGATTAATTAGATCATCAAAAAAAGTTTTGTCATGATTTGAAGTCAGGACTATAGTATCTACTGAGTTTTTAGATTTTAGTTCATGTAAATATTCTTCTTCATTTGGCACTGGACAGTCAAATTCACTCACAAGTTCATCAGACAACAAAAATGAAGGACCATGCCACCACTTTTTGCTGTGTAGAAGCGACTCAGCACTGAGACCTCTTGTCAACAAGTCTGCGGGATTTTCCTTACCGGCGCAGTGAAACCAAGTATTAGGATCAGTCAGCTTAGTGATTTCTCGAACACGATTAGCGACAAATTGTTTCCATTTTTTCTGAGATCCTCTAATCCAAAACAAAACTACTTTTGAATCGGTCCAATAGAACACTGTGCACTGTCTTTTCTGATTGATGATTTTCAGCACTTTGGAACTCAGACGTGCAGCTACTAAGGCTCCCAGAAGCTCAAGTCGAGGCAACGTAACTCCTTTTAGTGGTGCAACTCTGCTTTTCGAAGTAACGAAATTCACATACACTTTGCCTTGTATTTTAAGTTTCACATAAATGGTAGCTCCGCATGCAAGTTTCGAGGAATCACAGAAAACATGCATTTCTACGACGTCACTATTTTCTTTACTGTTAGAATCTAGCACAAGTCTTGGAATTCTAAGTTCTCCCAGGAGCGGTAACTCTTTACACCAATTTTTCCAACTTTCCATAATGCTGGGAGGGAGATTCTCATCCCACGAAACTTTCTTTTCCCAAAGTTTTTGAATGAGGCATTCATCCGTATTGTGAAGGGAGTAAGTAATCCAATTGGATCAAAAATCTTCCCGATGGTTTGCAGAAGAATTCTTTTGGTATTTCGGCAGTTTGAAACGAATTCTAAAATACCTTTTGTGTCTAATATCAAGCAATCATCTTCAGTTTGCCACGTCATGCCTAATACCTTAGCATTATTAGTTCCAAAGTTTATAGGAATATCGACTAGATAAGTGTCAAAGGCTTCTTCTGACCACTGACTCATCAAGGCGGAGTCGTTGCTAATCCATTTTCTCATTTCCATTCCAGCTTCCTTCATGATTTTCTTCGCACTTCGGGAAATTATAAGTGCCTCTTCTCGGGTATCTTGACCTGTGATCCAGTCGTCTACGTACATGTAAGAGTCTAGGTGATGTACAGTCGTGGGATATTCCTCTCTGTATTTTTCAATGTGATGTTTGATGGTGGCTGCTAGTTGGAAAGGGCTAGTGTTCAGTCCGAAAAGTAATCTCTTGAAACGATAAATTCGAAGTTTTGGCTTTGAGTCTAAACGAGGATCACTGTCTGTCCACAGAAATCGTACTGCATCCTTGTGTTTATCCGCAATGCAAATTTGCAAAAAGGCCTGACGAATATCCGATGAAATAGCCACTAGGCTTAGTCTAAAGTTGATAAGTATTTCGAAAAGGTTAGGGTAAAGGTTTGGACCTGGCCATATACAGTCATTCAATGAAAGTTCGTCTACCTGGTGAGATGCTGCGTCAAACACTATTCGAGTTGAAGTTGTAACGCGACCTTCCTTTTTAATGGCCTGATGAGGTAAATAGAACAAGGGTCGATCAAAGTTTGATTCAGAACTCTCTACTTCTTCAATTATTCCTTGATCGAAATAGTCCCGAATGATATTTTGGTACTGAGAATATAGTTCGTTATCGAACCGCAATCTTCTCCATAAATTAAGAAATCGTTGTTTAGCAACGCAAACGTTATTCGATAATTCTTTCCAGTGTTTACGGAATGGTAGTTCAACTATATATCGACCATCTTTATATTGTACAGTTTGTTCAAAAATGTTCATGGCTTGATCTTCTTCTCGAAGACAAGGGTCGTCTTTTATGCCGAGAGATTCAAGTTCAAAAAAGCGTTTTAAGGTATTGTCTATAGAATCATCGTTTTTAAGAAGAAGACACGAATTTTCATTATTAAATTTTATCTCATGGAGTCGACCACTCGCGATCCATCCGAACTCCGTTTCTCTTAACAACAAATCTTCATTTACTTTATAAACGTTATCCTTAATTATTCTAAAGAAAATATCAGCATTTAATAAGGCATGAACTTCTTTCGCTTCAAAAAATGAAGGATCCGCTAATTCAAAAAACTCGGGTATTTTCGTTTTCGATATATCTAAGCTGACACTTGGAGTCAGACCCGTAATTTTATCTGCGACTAAGAATTCAATCGGTTCTTTAAAACTACCACTTTTATTAGAAATGATAGTATGCAATTTTCCTTTCAGGTTTTGTTTAGTCGAATTAAGTCCAGCTACGGATGTTTGGATTCTTTCTAATTTAATCCCAAGAATTTCACTTGTTTTCTTACTCAATATATTAACATTTGATGCCGAATCGAAAATAACTCTACATTTAATTAATGACCCATCCCTTTTTTGCAAGAGAATATTTCCAGTAGATAATAAAACATTCTTTTTATTTTCATTAGAAGTATTGCTTAAAACCGCATTATGCAGAGAATTAATTTCCGTAGTGGAACTTTTATTTTCATTTTTTATTTCTGATCCTTCGAATGTTGAGTCAGCGTTTTGATTTTCTGACGCCAGCTTATTTCTCTTCTCAAGGATAGATCGTCTGAAACATAATGTATTCGAATGACGCTGACCACAATTACATACATACGACGATTTACATTCCCATTTTTTATGATTTTTTTTCAAACAAATTTCACATAGTTTATGATATTTAACAAGTTCAAATCTTTTATGCGGTGTTAATTTTAAAAATTTATCACAGCGAAATATAGGATGTGATTCTTTCAAACAAATTACACAGTTTTTATTCTCTATATTTTCATTCATCAAAACAGTTTTGCTTTTAAATGGTAAATTAGTTGTTTTCTTAATTGTTTTCGTTTCTGAATAACAATTTCGATTTACCGATAAGAGAACAGCTTCTCGTTGCTCTAAAAATGTAATGAATTGTTCGTATGACGGAACTTCTTTTGTTTTTTGTATTAATTCGAAGTTCTTTCGAGTTTCTTTATCTAATTTGTTAAGCATTATGTTTTGTAGAAAAATGTCAAATAAATCGTTTCGTTCATATTTTAACACTTTTAAAGCTCGTAAATTCTTTTGAACGCAATCTATCATTGCACGAATTTCTGTAGCATTTTCACGTTCTATATTTTTAAAATTTAGGATGGAATTTACATGCACATCAACGATTAATCTTTTATTATTGTAACGTGAATCGAGTGCTTCATATAATGAAGAAAATGTGTCAAATGTGGAAGCAAATTCTTTTACTTCATTTGAGAGACATGAGTTTAAATAATAAAGTTTTTGCGACTGAGTCAGTTGATCATTAGAGGTGATTAAGTCATCAAACTGGTTTTTAAAGGTACTATAGTGTTCATATCTTCCCGAGAATGTTGGAAGTATAATAGGTGGAATTTTTGTGTTAGTTATATTTTCAGTTTGATTAATTTGTTTAGCATCGTTTACAGTTGACACAGTTTCTTTTTTAGAATCAATTAAAAGTTTGAGGCTTACCTCCAAATCTTCCAGGCGAGATTCACATTGTTCGATGTCTTTTTCGAATTCTTCCAATTCTTGATCAGTGATTTTTTCAAGACCGAAGGAATGTACTTTTAATTCATCAATTTTAGTTTGTAATTGTTCGACTTTTTTCAATTTCACTTCAAGTATGGTAGTATTAGGAATATCTTCAGATATACTATCGACAAAGTTTTGTATTCGAGTAATATTTCCTTTCAAGGAAATTTTTGCTTTAATTAGTTTCGCTATTGTATCCATAGTTGTATTTTGATTCGAGCGCTCCGTGTGCTCGACGTGCCAGACAATGTCGGCCTAAAACCAACACGCTTGATATTTTAGTAAATAACTACGGACCACCAGCTGCACCTTTTGTTTTTTATTGATAACAAAAACATAATGTATAAAAATAACAACAGCTGGAGATATTGTGGATTTCGAAAGGGTTAAAGTAGTTATCCACATCTAAGGTTTATCGAGTCTCAGAGGAGAATAATTTTTCCCCTCTTCCTCGTTACGCTAGCGAATGGCGCGCATGCGCCAACAGTATTATTTTATTATAAATGGATAAAATAAAATAAAAAAACAATTTTTAATTATAATTTTAAGCTTTTAGTCTAAACTTTTAACCAAATGATCATCTTATATTTTATAAGAAAGATCAAATAAAATTAAGACGTTAAAAAAATACATTTTGAGGTCAAATTGTAAATAAAAATTAAATTTTTGTCAGCTGACAGACTTTTACAGACAAACAAATTTTTGTGAGTAAAAATCTCTTCGAAATGCATGTAAGCTTAATTTCATAGTTTCAGAATAAATCCATGCAGTATACGAGTGTAGTGTTAAATATTTATAGGTATTTTAATACACGAATTTACTCATCGGATATTTTTTTTTTGTGCATATAAATTTTAACATTTTACCTTTTTCATAAAATTATGATTTCTAAATAACCATAATTTTATTTTGCCAGTGGTACTAAAGATAAAATGTCAATGACAATTGAAAACTTGGCGACTTTGAGGAATCTATTATTATTATTATTATTATATACACTTACTATTTAGATTTATTTTATTTTATTATTATGATTATTATGAGTCATTATAGCTGTATCTCCCTTTAAAGAAGTTTATGTTACACTAAATGTTTTCTTAGTAAACAGTAAATCATAGGGCGAAAAAGTTTTTAAAATTTTTACGAACGACCCAAGTTTCTCGTAAATGATTAGGTGCATTTAGGCGTAATTTTCAATGCACTTTGGAGTAGTAGATAAAAAGATACTCCCTAATTTGTGATTTTAGCACCTTAAAGGTGTTTATTTAGACATTTCCGTTGATATTTGTTTTTTATTATTTACTTATTTACTAATTACCTGAAGTTCGAACTTCCGAAAAATAGTAGGTAGATTCACTGGAACATGCTTCATTCAGGGAAAAAATATTCTGAATTTGTTTGTCAGCGCAGGAAGGGTTTATTTTTCTTTCGTTATGTTCTGCTAATGACTAGAAAAAGTCTACAAACATACTTTTTTTTAACTTCTACCCATAATAAAATAATTAAAAATAGATCTAAATTAGCTATTATATTTTGAAATACTCACAATCGGTGTAAAACTGTTGTACTTGTTTGGAAAATTACTATTTGCATGAAACACTGTGTGATCGGGAGGACTTTCTATATGTTCATTCAACACTTTTAAACTACTGGCTGGTAATAATAAAAGTAGATGTTTTGAAAGCTTCAATAAAGTAGATACCTTAAAAGCCGCATGTACTAAACTCAACCTAATTTACTGTAGATACTATATTATCTCGCCAAATGCATCTGAACAACTACCTAAAGCATCATAGTCTTAGTTTTTTTTCATGGTGTGGCCTGAGTTCGTGGGATTGGAAACAGGAACTCTGAGATTCATATCTGAGAAATACTGCTATTCCAACTTTATGGCAATATTTTGACCCATTTCTCTTCCTATCTTCTCCATTCACCCATAGAGCCATGCGCAGGCATGATGGTTTGAGGAAATAGGTGTCCAAAAAATGGCCTGCCCTTCTAATTGCCCAGATATAAATCCTCCCCAAGAAAAAGACACATTTCGGACGAATTAGAACGCAGATTACGTAACCAGCAGCTAGCCAAATCGACTGTTTTCAATGCCCTGTACCTGTACTTAAGCTATAATGGACGTCTTAAAGTCAATTCCTATGGTTCTCTATCAAAAACTGATTGAAAGTCTTCCCAGACGTAGAGTGTCGTCGGTGCAAATGGGGGACGTACAACCAACATTATATTAATATATGCCGAGACTCTCCGAGTCCGTATCACTGGGTCCCCGGATATGTCCAGATGTGTAGCTTGAGTCAGGGCTGAAGAGTCCTGAGTCAATATACACATCTGGCTCTTCTCAACAATACACACCATGGGCATTTTCCTTAGCTCTATTTTATACCAAGGATATTTGATTTTAGAAAATATTGAAATTGTTCCGTCTTTCGCCGCCAGGGACCGAAACGGTGCTGTTAGACCATTTTCTAGGAGTAAAATAGGTTATAGAAAATTGACATATCAGATTGTATAATTAATATCAAAATGCATAGAAAAATTAACTTTCTCAATTTGCTATATTTATTTCAAGCCAAGTCTGTATAGTTGAAAAATCATATTGCCAAAGTCTGAATCAGGTTCTTCAACGTTTTGCTATCACGGGACATAACAATAAACTCGATAAATCCCGCAGGCCACGTTTGTTAGATAATAAGGTTAAAATAATAATAAAAAAAAAAAAAAAATTGGTAGTAAGAGGAGGATAACATTTAATGTAATTCTCGAGCTAGGTGAATTTAGCTACTTTTGAAATACTTATAACGTGTATAAAATTTGAAAGAAGACCTTGTAGAAATTTTTTTTTTTTTTTTTTTTTTTTTTTTTTAGAATTACGTTCTCCTGAAATAGTTGGAACGAAAAATATTTTTTTTAAAACTATCATTAATTCAATACCTGTTTATGTTTTATTTCTTATCAGTAAATTGTAAGTTTTATTTAAAGCTCGTTTTTTTCTCTAATTGTTATTCTTTTAATTTTGAAAACGTTTTTTGTTGATACCAAATATTAAAAACCTCTGCAATTTTTTTATATTTCTATAAATTAACTATTTGTTCACGATAACCCACAATTAGATTTTCGGGGCCTAGTTAAAAAGTCGAACTTAACCATTTTTACTAGAAGGATGAAAATAAATAGAAGTACGGAATAAAAGAAGTAATAAATATTTTCAGAAACCTTCAATAAATATTTTGAGAAACCTTCTCAAAAAAAATTTTTTTTTTCCCTTCTAAATAACATGAGTATTAGGGATCACAAAATAATATTTTAGAGAGGAAAGCACAGAAACATTATCGAAATCCGACGAATAATCCAACGAATATCGAATTTTAAGGAAAGCGGGATTAAAAAAATATTAAAACCAATTTTATTGGGGAATATAATTTGAAGGTGTTTCTAACAATACGAATTTGATCAGTGTTCTCAATCAGTTGATCTTGGGTTCTGATATTTTTCATCTCTCCTTCCTTGTCAGCGATTCGTCAGGTTTCGATTGTATTTTTTCTTTTTGCAGGATTAATTCTCGAGATCTACTGCATATGTAGGTATTTTTAATTCATTTTTGAGAAAAAAAGCGAAAAATAAAAAATCAAGGATGGTGATGACATTTGAATTTTTTTGCATTTTTTGCATTTTTGTAATTATTGGACATTTTTTGTCCTTTAGAGCATTTTTTTAGATTTATAGGGCATTTTTTTAAAATTTTGGGGCGTATTTTTCATTTTTAAGCATTTTTAAAGCTTTTTGTTAATTTTTTCCAATTTTTATTATTTTTTGGGGCATTTTTATTACATGAAATGCAAGATTTTTTCTTATAATTTGTCTTGATTCAGAAGATGCTGCATCAATTAAAATAGCGCAAAACGTGTTGGCCTCTGATAAAATCGAAGGAAACTTATCATTTATTAAGTCTAACTTTGCTATTGTATCCTCGACAATTGCAAGCTTGGAGAAACAAGAATTGGAACTTTGCGATGCAATAAATTATATTGAAGTAGTGAGTCAAGTGTTGCAAAAAGCAAGGGGAAAGATAGCACAAAGTGTAGCAGCTAAATTGAACAAGTTTGGAGAAGAACACTGGCTTCCAAACAATGAAGAAAATCTCTAGGATATAAACAGGTGAAGCAACATCTTTTCAAATTGAAAAATTGTCAGTGACAGTGAGACAGTCTTTTTCAAGTACGCACCAATAACATCAGTAGACGTTGTGAGAAGCTTTTCCAGGTATAACAATTTACTTTCAGACAAGAGATGCTCGTTTACATTTCAAAATATCAAAAATCATTTAATAATCCAATGTAATTCTGATATTTAGTAATATTATGAGATGGAAGTTGTTATATTCATTAAAGTTTCTAAAGAAAATGAAAATGTTTTGGAGTCAATACATTTTTCTTTTTTTTGTTATTTTAGGATATAAAACATATTTTTCAAACTTTAATGAACGTAGAACAAGTATTGCATTGTTTTATATTTTTTTAAATATATCATAATAATTTTTAAGAGTAAAACATTTACTTTATTTAAGTCATGTCATAAGGCATTTTTAGCGCAATTTTCGCATTTTTAAGGACATTTTTTGCACTTTTTAATGGCATTTTTTGCACTTTTTAAGGGCATTTTTAACACTTTTTAAGGGCATTAGTTGAGATTTTTTAGGGCATCAAAATCTGGGCTCTAGTGATTACAAAACATTCTATGTGAAGGGAAGTTGGATTCCCATAAAAGCCATTGGTTGAGAGTATGTTGGGTTTGAATTCCTTAAAGAAAATTGACATAACTTTATTTTCCCAGTTGGCGCACGAGCTTGATTATCTGCAGTCTTTATGTTACGTGGAATTTGGCAATAGTGAGTTTAAATAAAAATGTCCGTACTTTCTTTCAATTTAAATCGAGTTGTATTATATTAAAAAAAAAACATCAGGCCCAGATCACCCTTATTATATATTTTAAGAATCCTTGAAAAATAAGGAGACAAAAAGTAAACAGTGTATAGAAAATTCAGAAGATTATAGAAACCAATTTGATTGCTAGATGAAACTTTATAGGTGCTTCTAAGAATCGCATTTCAACTTATCTCTATATCGGCAGTAAAACAGGTTTTGAGGTTGAGATTTGGTAGTTGAAATTCTTTAGATTTGGATAACTTTTTCTTGTTTTTTCTTCGTTCAAATATTAAGTTGCAATCTTAATGTGTATATGATTTTGACTAGGACAATTGTCATAACAAAACAACATACATATTGAGAGATAAAAATGTTTTCTCTCTCATAAATTTCTTGGTAATGAATTTAATTTTTTATTCATTAATAATTTATTGAAACTTTATTTCATTAATTATTCATTCATTTTAATTTTATTGTAATGAAACATATAAAGTAAGAGTGAGATAATTAGGATACTTTTTCTCATGCTTTCTCAATATCAATATATAACATGGATAACTCTTAAGTGAAAAATTTATATAAGGTAATAACTGAAAATGAAAATCTATAATAAAATTTTTTTCTAATATGACAGTTTCTCATCTAAAGTAATAATTCTAAAAAGTTAGATGCATTTAATTTTATTTCTCTGGAAATATGCATATAAAGGGAATGAGAATATTTGTATGTTTTTTTCCCCATATATTCTCAAATCCATGTATAATTTTATAACATGGATTTTTTTATTATTATTATTATTTTTTATTTTTTATAAAAAGCTTAAATTGAATAGTAACTAAAAATTAATACCTTAGGCATTTATTTTCGATATGATTTTGACAGTTTTTTGTGTAAAATAGTTATTGTAAAAAACTAGAAGTACTATTTAATTTTATACCCAATGAAATTTAGATGTAGAAAAAGAATAAGAATATTAGAATGTTTTCTAAATAACAATTTCTAACATGGATACTTTTTATCTAAAAATTAATATCTATCTATGATATTTATATTTTTTCGAATAAGACAGCTTCTCATGTTAATTAGTATTTTTAAAAATATAGAAGTATTACATTTTATAGCTAAGGAAATATATAAATATCACTTTATGATATGGCTACTATAAAGAACGGGAATGCTAGGATATTTTCTCCGACATGTTCTCAACATCAATTTTGACATGTCTACTTTTTTTGGAAATAGTTTATGTTAAGTAGTAACCAAAAAGTAAAACCTATGTATAACATTTATTTTCGATTCGAATACGATAATATCTTGGATAAAATAATTGCTTTAAAAATATAGAAGTTATATTTCACTTCACTCCGAATGAAATATAGATATAGAGTAAGAATGTTAGAATGTTTTTTAAATAACGATTTGCAGCATGGATACTTCTTATGTAAACATTAATATCTTATCTATGATATTTATCTTTTTTCAAATACGACAGAATCTCACGTTAACTAATATTTCTAAAAAAATTGAAGTATTTAATTTTATTGTTAATGAAACATATGAATATCACTTTATAACATGGCTTCAATAGAGAATAGGATTGCCAAGGATAGGTTCTCAACATCAATTTTGTCATATCTACTTTTTTTTTCTTCTTTGGAAAAAATTTATGCTAAATAGTAACTAAGAAGTAAAACCTAGATACGAATACGACAGTTTCTGGTGTAGAATAGTTATTTAAAAAAAAAAAAAAAAAAAAAAAAAAAAACCTAGACTTAAATTATTTCCTAATGTAATATAAATATAGAGAAAGAATAAGGGTACTAGAATGTTTTCCGCTACATTTTCTAAATAATGATTTGTAATAAAATACTTCTTGTGTAAAAATTAAAATATATCTATGATATTTATTTTTTATTGAATACGATAGCTTCTCATATTAATTAGTACTTCTAAAACATTAGGAATATTTAACTTTATCATTAATGAAATATATAAATATCACTTTATAACATAGCTACAATGGAGAATGTTAGGATATTTTCTCTGACACAAACTCAACATCAAATTTGGCAAGTGTACTTTTTTTTTTAAAGAAAAAGTTTATGTTAAATAGAAACTAAAAAGTAAAACCTATGTATAACATTTATTTTGCTTCGAATACGATAGTTTCTAGAGTAAAATAGTTATTTTAAAAGTACTATTTAAATTCCTTCCTCCTTAAATATAGAAAAAGAGCGAGGATGCTAGAGTGCTTTCAGCTATATTTTTTAAATAATGATTTGCAACATGGATACTTCTTATGTAAAAATTAAAATTTATCTGTGATGTTTATTTTTTTATTAAATACGACAGCTTCTCATATTAATTAGTATTTCTAAAAACTTTGAAATATTTAACTTTAATTTTTATTAAATATATTAATAACACTTCGTAATAGGCCTACTATAGAGAGAATGGGAATATTTGGATGTTTTCTCCCACATATTCTCAAAATCAATTTGCAACGCGTGTAGAGTGCAGCCAAAACTCCTGAAGGCACATAAATGGTTTAGCTGTGTGAATGAAGGTTGGGGATGCGTGAATGAATGCGTGTTTAAGCTTAAATAGAAGGTTTAGCACCTTCAACAATGCCCTGGACATTCATTTGGCTAATAAATTCAGGTGATATGGGAGGGGAAACACCTGTTGTACTTATGGTCAGCTTTGGATAGACGTGAAAAAGGATGGCTTACCCTTCTTTTGACTCTTGACAAATAGGAGGGTTGAGGGGAACATTTAGGAACTGCGTTTTGTACATTTTGAAAGGTAGAGCTGAAATAATTTTGTCCCAAATATTCGGTCAGAATTTTGAGCAGCAACATTCTTTTAAATTAACGAAAATAATGTAGAGTTTTAATCCTTCCTGGTTTTTTTTCTTTCCCTATGTGACTTTTATTATTATTATTATATAAATAAAATACTTAATGTATAGTAGGGTGAAAAAAATAAAGCATTCTGCGGTCTCACATATTGGAGAAACCGAACTTAGTCTCTGTCATATTATGTATAATGTTTCTATTTCATATAATTGAAAAGAATTGATCAACAGTTGTCATTATTAAGAAAGAAATGAATGTTGGTCCAAAAAGAAAAAAAAAAAATAATTAAATTAATAAATATATAAATGAGATAGAGATAGATAGATATATGGATAGATAGATAAATAGATGGACACACAGATAGATAGATATATCTAGAGAGAGAGAGAGAGAGAGAGAGAGAGAGCAGTTTTCATAAATGATATTAATTTTATATAAAGAAAGATCAAATACTATAAGACTTAAATGGGTTGATTGGATTGTGTTCTAATGTGTATTTTAGTGTATATCACTTTTCTTTAATTATGTTAAAAAAAGATAGAGGTTCAGTTCAGGAAACCAATGGCTAAGTAGTCGAGTTCTTAAAACAATATCCCTTATGTAAATTAATTCGACAATTTTATACGATTTTATTCCGACTTTAAAAATATAATTTTATGTTTTTTTTTCAATTTTTATTATTTATTTTTTCAAGAATTGATATTAACTTCCAATACAGTTTTCTGTAGCAAAATTATATTTCTGTCACTGTACTACATTAAGAGTTTAAGCAATCCAAGCAAGGAAACCTTACCTTTCTTTTGTTGCTATACTCAGCTATATTCTATTTAAAATAAATGTTTGAAATATATATAATAATAAAAGAAGCTTATGGGGGGCTTAAATAATATACAGAATATTAGATAATTTTTTTATTAAAGAAAAATCTTTCAAATAGTTCTTAAAATAGAAGAATAAATCTGATTTTTAAGTTTTCATTTTTTAGAACTAAATTCTTAATTTTATTCAAATGTTTGATTGAATTATTAGAATTTGCATTGTAATAATTTGTATGTGTAATAATTTGTAAGAATTTACATTATAATAATGTAATAATTTACATACGTTATAATTGAACATTTTCCCAACATTATTAATTTGAATATCAGTTTAGATATAAAATTATCTCTTAAGAAATTAGTTTTGAAAATGAGTGCAACCATTTTTAATTCGCTTAAACAATTTTTAATTCACAACTATTTCGAATTTGTTAAAAATTACGCCCTAATATTTTATATTTTCCGTATTTTGAGAGTCAAAAGTGGCATAAAAAGAGTTATGTTAATTGAAAAAAGAATTTTTTTGTTGGGATTTTTGACTTAATTTATGAGTAGACTAACTAGTATATTTAAAGTATATCCTTCGAACTACTAAGGTCGCCTTTTAATATCTAAAAATTCGGTCATTAGATAAAAAGTTATTTAGGCTAAACTCTTTCTTTTTTCATTTGGTTCACTTATACAAGTATATTTTTAGTTCATTCGAATACTCATTACACATATTCATGTATATTTATTAAGGTCATAACCATATACTATTACGATTGAATCCATTACATTTGTAATAATCATTTTTGATTTCAAACGAGGAAACTTAAAATAATTCGAAAGTACAACATTAATTTTGAATCGATATTGAGTAGTTTATAGAGCAATATAACATTACAATTTACAACACGATGATGTTATATATAGTTCGAAGTAGCTTTATTTATTCCTCATAAACAGTAACAGTACTATTATTATTTCATGGCTCAAAAAGCTGATAAATAAATTTATGTAATACTGTTTAAATATGAATGAAGAACACACAAAATCATTGGAGTAAAGAGCGGAGGTAAGCTTTTTGTCTTTTACGATGATAGAATCTTAGAAATCCTAAGAAAATCTTAATTTTGATCAAAATTTAATTAAAATAGCTAATAATTTTGCTATTGCCTCTAACATTTCTTAGGAATAGTCACCTGACATTTCAAATACATAAAAAAGAACATACGTTAAGTTTATTCTAGATCCTTGATATTTCAATTTGTTCATAAATCACGCCGAACAATTTTTCTTTGCTCTACAAACATAGAAGCGTTCCGGAGGATGATATTTAAATGACATCCTTTAATAACACCCCTTGCTGAAGGGCTGTCTCACTTAACAAAATTGATCGCTCAGTGCTTCAGGCCTTCATCTGCTGCATGTCAATTAATTGATGCTAAAAAAAAAGAAAACAAATCTGTCTTAAATTGTTATTCAATACGGAGACAAATGCATGCTCGAAGAATTGAAAGGTGGCACGTAAGACGGAAGCAGCCGTTGTGTGGCTATCGTCTGCTGCAAACTGAAGTGCGCATGCCCATATTGGTCCAGTCAATCCCTTCATTCAACGGCGGGTAGTGGCAACTTGTTCGGTATATCGTGGAACAGTTGATAGCGATTTCGCTCCACATTTGACAGCATTATTGGCGGTGCGTTTAACGTAAACAGTTGATTATTTGACAGCTCTTTAGCAAAAGGATAATGCTACAGTTATAGAAACAATATTATATGCTAATTATTAATTGAGAGATTATTTTAAAAGCTTGACAAATATGTAAATACAATAAATTTCGTTTATTTATTTATCGTTTTCAAAATAAGAAAATGAATCAGACTGAAGTGTTAAAAGTATTTCATGAGTGATATTTGAAATACGAAAAGAAAAAAAAACATTATAAAGGATATATACATTATATTTAAAGATATATTATACAAGAGGATCATAGAGAATGAATATGGAATTCAAAATGTTGGAATTATCGTTTGCTTCCTTTTTTCTACTATGTCTTCTCAACTCTGCCCATTCATTTGTAAGTAAATTTTGTAACTAGAATTAAATGTTAAATGTATGTTAAAATAAGAGTTAATAGTTCTAAAGTTTTAAAAAACATTATTTATTAATTGAGAGAATTAATATATTTAGAACTTGACATTATGTAAGTATAATATATTTAATTTATTCATCGTTTTCAAAATAACAATATGAATCAGACTGAAATGCTTTAAGAGTTTTGAAATTGATGTTTGAAACACCAAAAAATTATAAAAAATATTTACATTACATTAAAAACTGCATTATGTTAGAAGATTATTCATAAATGAGTACAGAATTGTAAATTTGGGAATAAGAGTTTTTTTTCCACTGCTAAGATTTTCAATTCTGCTCACTCATAGAACTTGAAATCAAATTTAGAAGAAAAATTTATTAACTTAAAACTATAAGTTCCTTTTATAATAAAATTTGCATCAAAAGTATTAAATTTTATTAATTTTTTTATTAAGTATATTACTTGCATTTAGTTGGTCTATAATCAATCATTAACGATATTTAAATTTTATGTAATTCATTTAGCGATTAACTTTTAAATCTCTATTAATAATATATTTATGAAATAAATAAATTAATGTTTATGAAGCATAACACATTTTACTTAAAAATGTAAGGAAATTTTAGAGAAATGTTAATCAAAATTGATCTTTATATTTAATTATTTAAATAATTAGCTGTTTAAAAAATATTTTACACATAACCTATGCTTAAGCCAATGTCAATTAATTTTAAAAAGCCTTATACCTAGAGAATTCTATCTATTTTTTTAATTCCTAATTCAATTGCAGGAAATGTTTGACACTTATTGTACACTCATTGGCTTAAGTATAGATCATCAACAAAAATGTAATGGGGATTACTTTAGTGACGCTAGGGTGATAAAGTGATTTCATTAATTGTTGGGAAGGACACGTAAACTAGTGGCTATTTTATTTCATTAATTTTTTTCATTTTTGATATAACCTATTTGAAAATTATTCAACTGTCAACAGAAAGAGCAATAACAAACTAATTTACAATCAATAGTAATTAAAAATAGCAATTATTGTAATTGCGTAGAGTTACTTCTTTCAAAATAGCCGAACAAACAACAAAAGAGATAAATTATTAGGCTCGTTTATCAGTGTCATAATTAAAAAAAAATTTTTTTTTTTTAATCAAACTAGTATTTTTTTTACATAATTAGAGAAAACTAATATATTAAATGGTGTACATTGTGCAAAGAAAAAAAAATTGGATATCTTGAATAATTTTTGATGTGATGACCGGAATTTCGTGTACTAGGGCGCAATCTTAAGTGTTCGATTGCCTAACTTTAAATATGTTAACTGATTAGTGTAGACCAGTGTTTCCCAAAGTGTGGTACGCGTACCCCTAGGGGTACGGGAATAGTTTAGCAGGGGTTCGAGTGCCTATACGAAATATCTGGAAACAAATGAAATTAAAAAAAAAAAAATATTCAAATATAAAGCTAGCCATGAAAATTTACGGTTACGTATTTTTCTATTGGCTATTTTTTGCAGAGTTAACAGCTAATAATTAGTAATGTCAACAGCCAGTTGTGATTTTTAACTTTTGTGCAATTTTTTTTATAGTAAAAAATAAATTCATTTTTTTTATTAGTGGTACGTAGGGTTACGAAAAATTTAGAAAGGGTACACAAAAGTCATAAGTTTGGGAAACACTGGTGTAGACGATATTTTAAGTTTCGAAATCAGACACGAAAACATATTTTCTTTGATTAAACATACCTATTTTTCGACACATACGGATTTTGGTCCCTCAAAATATAGGGAGATAGCAGCAATCTGTTTGACACAATAGTTTAGAATAAATAATAGTTTAGAATAATTTAATAATATGATCACAATAGTTTTAGATAGGAGAGCAGTCGAAAGTTTGAACCCCCTTAATGTCAATTTCACTTTTTAAATTTTTGAATACAGCTGGAGAACTCATTAAGCAAATCGAAAAAATTTTTTGCACAATTATAAAATTCATTTATTCAAAGATAAAAATAATTTTTAACAATTAGTTATTATTTAATTTTTAAATAGCCGAAAAAATTTGAATTGTAAGGCAAAATCGTTTTTGCATCACAAGTTTGCAAACAAGTTTGTAATTTTAAATGACAAAATATAAAATTTGAATAAAATCAATCGAATAGTTTCTGAGTAAGTCGATTTTAAAAAATTGTATATTTAAAATTTGATTTCTGAGAATTTTTTTCCAGCTCGCTTAAAAAGCTCTCGAAACACAGGGAAGAGTAGTCCAAACTCTTAACTGCTCTTCTGCTTGACCTATTTGGGCCATATTTTCCGGATAGCGGTTGCCCGCCATATTTTGAGGATGAAGAATTCTAATCCATTTAAAAAAAAATGTACGTTTCTGATACCAAAACGTTTTTTCTCTAAATAAACGCAATGGCTCAGGGGATAGAACGTTCGCCTTCCAAGGCGATGAACCGGGTTCGAATCCCAGTCGATACGAATTCCGCACCCAGCTTGCGTCGATCGCAGTGCTGACGTGAAATATCCTCAATGGTAGATGGATCATGGGTTAGAGTCCCCTTGCCTTCAGGCTAATTATGGGAGGTTCTCGTGGTCTTCCAGTCCATGTAACGCAAATACGGGTTAGCTTCTTCAAAAAAGTCCTCCACAAAAGGCAAAATTTCTCCCAATACTCGATGTGGGGAGGAGTTCCCTTGTCTCCTGGATTTGGTTCAAAATTACAAGGCTACGGAGTTGAACATTAGTAGTCGTAGACCCATAAAATTGGGTCGGCTGTTCAACGACGGTTATGAAAAAAATAAACATACCTATTTTTCGACACATTCAGATTTTGATCCCTCAAAATATAGGGAGATAACAGCAATCTGGAGAATATGATTATAATAGTTTAGGCAATTGTTAGAACGTTTTTACGCCTGAGTTTGTATCTTGAAATATCGACTGCACTAAGTAATTAGCATATTTAAGGTTAAGCTTTCGAACCATTAAGATTAAGTCCAAATACGTGAAATAACGATCGTTATATAAAAAGATAATTTCTTTTATATTAGGGAACCAGTTGCATATCCGTTACACGATTAAACAAGACTGACAGTACATTTAATATGTGTGTTATTTTAGTTATCATTTGTTTCATGATAACTAGATTATATTTTGAATTCTTTTTTTAAAATGAAATTGTTCCACATTGAATATTTACGGTCAATATGTAAGAGTGTTAATTTTATATATTACAAGAGACGATGATATTGTATGTAAGCCATTTTGGTATATAACAAATTATTTTTTATAATTTATTTTATAATTGAAAAGAAAAAAAATAAACAAAAAAATAAAGAATTTAAATGATAAAAATGCAATTTTTAATTTGTTTGATTTGAAATATAATTAAAAATTAAGTTTTCTTTGATCGAATTCAATTGCAAACCTTGCAATTGTTCTGAAATAGATTTTCTTCTTTCTAAATTTCATGTAAAAAATATAGTTATGTCACCATATCTATTTCAGTATTTATTCTTCAAATCTATGTAGGTTCTATAATATTCACGAAATGTTCAGTATTTCAGAAATAATAATTATAACTAAACATATTTGTGCAATAAATTCGATAAAAATAATTTCACCAGTATTCTTGTAACATGTTAAGAAATATGCAAACATTTTTTACTAGATTTTTATTCGAAATTAGTAAGTTTAAAATGTGTAATTGGTTATGAAATATCCAAGGGTTCAATATTTTATCCTTTTTTGTTCTGCATGTGTTTTAATGCAATGTAATGCATAAGACACACTTTTTTTTAAAAAAAAAACACGTGTCACGTTATTTAACTCCAGTTCTTTGATTGCTAGTAAATTTTGCGTCGTTTTTTTAATTGATATTTGTGCGATTATAATTGTCTGAAATATGTGAAAATAATTTTGTATGATGGATAAAAATTACGTTTCGCTTTATTAACAGAGTAAAGGTTAAAAAAACTTTTTCACTATAGAATTACGGTTTTTATTGTCTATGTTATTATGTAATATGTACTAAATTTTAAAAAAATAAACTTAAAAATTGTGGAAATTTTAGAGAAACTTTTAAGTTTCTAGAGATATTAAAGACTAGATTAAAGACTAGAGATATTTCTAAGATCTCGCAAACTTGCGCATAAAAGCACAATCGTCTCCTATAATTATTTTTCTGCATTTTAACCGTTTTCAAAGTTTTGATTCAAAATTCTTTTCTTATCAGCTTGATGTGTTAAATAGGATTCCAATTCTTGTTATCAAACTCTTTGAGATGTTATTCTTTTTTTTAAGTGATTAACTCATTCACCCGTGATCGGAACTAATCGTTTAAATTATCGTTTGTAATTCTGAGACTGTTATTCTCTGTCCACTGTTTTTAAAATGTAAACTAACATCATACTTTTGTTTATATGGGTTTACATATGTGGTATTGATTGGTAGTTATGTTTATTTAAAAATAATTAATATTCTGACTTCTAAACGAATTAATAAAAGAAAAGAAATCTATTTATTTCAATAATGAATTTGATTTTTTTAATAAAGCTAACTGCTATAAAATTCTAACTATTAGATGCTAATTGTTATAAGAAGTAATTGGATCACGTTGAACCATAATATCTCAAATATTCGTTGCAATATCAATGTGGTGTCAAGTTGATCCATGTTATTGTGCAAATTAATCCTTGTTAAATTTGATTATATATTATTATGATTCAACATAATATTAAGGTTTCTTAAAGTTTCTGTATATTTGTACGATATAAGGGTTCAAAGCCAAATCTAATATTTTTGAAAGTGTTGAATTAAACATTAAAACAAACTATTTTGTGGAAATTAAAGAGTTTTACAGAAATTATTTGCAAGCTAATAAAATTCTGGGGTTGATACCTAACTCTGAAATGTTTCCTTCAGAAATGGTAAAATTAAAGTTAATTTTTTAAGAAATAACAGCACACTGGTAGAATTTTCATTCTGACTTTACGGTAAAATAATTGGCAGCAGTTAGTCTATCCGATTAACCATAAAGCTTATAGTTAGGAACATTTCTTTGCCTTTACAGTTGTGAAACCGTTTACCACAGGCACGGTTAAAAAATCGCGAATACAAAATTATATGGTTTTGTAACCATTTACAACTAGCATATAGCATAGGAGCTCTGTGGGTACTATGCATGAATGATAGTTTAGTATTCTAACAGTCTAGGGTCATCGATCGAAGAGTGCAGGACATAGGAAACTTTTCATGTATTAAAAGAGCTGAAGAAATATTGTAGTATCAACACTGGGATTCGAACTCTGTTCAGCCGGTTATGAGATTGACGAATTATCCCTTTCAGCTGCATTATGCATTCAACTCCATGGAACAAAATTTTATAATGTGTGCCAAGTTGGAGCAGATCGAATCCTGGTTGTTTAGTCGTATTAAAAAGGAAGGGGAAAAAAAA
Source organism: Parasteatoda lunata (assembly GCA_949128135.1). NCBI lineage: Eukaryota > Metazoa > Arthropoda > Arachnida > Araneae > Theridiidae > Parasteatoda > Parasteatoda lunata. The sequence continues at coordinate 73,126,796 of OX421970.1, read as the reverse complement.
TCTGTAAGCGTTTTTTTTCTTCTTACTCTTAACAGTTTTATTACCATCTTTTTTATGGTTATTTAACTGTTATTTAACTGTTATTAACAATTAAATAAATTGCTATTTAGCAATTTTTACCGAGAAATTTCTAACAGTGTAGTACATTTGAAAGTTTGTGTAGTTTTCAGAATTTACCAAATCTAATTATTTGTCTTATATTTAGAAGTTCATACTGTAAACTAAATAATAATATCATTCCAGTTAGATTTTTTTTTTAAATAAACAACAAAAGCAATGTTTTTAAACATTTAGCAGCTGAAATGTGTTTAACACGAAGATCTTTTTTCTCAAATATTTTATGAAAAATGAATATATTTTTTTAAAATATATAATCTTCAATACTTCTTATTTTTTCTTCGAAAAATAAATTTATCAATTGAGCTCATTTTTAAAAATGATCAAATTAACATTAATAAAAAATAACGTGAAACATATTTTCATATTTTTTACCTACGCGTGGCAAAAAATGTTGCATTATGACATAAATATTAACGCTTATAATCTTAGTGCGTATCTTCATAGGATTTCAATATAATATGCTAAATATTAAAAGATTTTTTTTATTCTTTGTTTATTTTTATTTAAAATAAATAGTGTTTAAAAAAATTATGATTAATTGTTATGAAAATTATTTGCACATACATATTCATTTAGTTCAATTTCTACAACTACTCAAAAACAAATAATTTCAAACATAAAACGAACTTATGAATAAGAAACAAAAAACTATTAGAGTGACAGATCGCTACAAATTCGCATAAATTGTAAGATTAGTTTTAAATAACGATTAAAAATAAATAAATAAATAATCTTATCTTTTAGATTTGCAATCACGTTTTTTATTATAATTAAACGAAAATCAAGTACTTCATGATGTGTATTGGATGTTATATTAGGAAACTAAGTTTTCATACGCATTAACAATATATCTTTAATCGATGTGAACAACTAAAAATAACCTCCAACTTTTATATGTAATAATTTTTTTAATAAAGAATGGCGGTTCTAGATTGAACACGAGAGTTCAGATACTTGCCTATTAAAGTTAACATCACTGCTCAAAATATGAAGACTTATGACTCAAACGTTTCCGAATAGTGGCAATAATCTTTTTTAAAATCTCACTTCAATGGGTATACCTGTCGATTTTGCCGCAGATAAGTTTTAGTATATTGCTCCTTTTTTGTTTCAACTGCTGACCGCTCTCTCATTTTTCTTCCAAAAAAAAAAAAAAAAAAAATTAAATAAAATCGATGTAGGTAGTGGGCGATTTTGATCTCTTAGGAGATATAGCTCTTAGCTGTGTACACTTTTGGGATCTCATTTCCAGCCTATGTTTCAACATCTGCGGAGCACGTGTGTCACGATACCGGAAATTAGCCTTTCTCGGGGTGCGAGAAAGGGGTGTTCAATGGAGAAGTTGGATGAAGTTGATCTTTTGGCCCCGGAAACATGATTTTGAACTTCTCGTCCACTGGTGATGGGATTTAGCACCGTTCCATCATTTTATAGACAGTAGAGATGTGAAGAAGCAGAAATGCTCAAAGCGTGAAAAGGAGTTCACCGATTGAATTTTTCTATTTCAATTTTTTTTTTTTATATACATTGTCCTCGAATAATTCTGATTTTTGTTATTATTAAAGACTTCTTTCCCTATCGATATTCAAGAAGCTCGTCGGGTATTATTAGAAAAACCAGGAATACATGACTCGAAAAATCCAATTGTTGAAAAGTAGTTTCCTAACGTGATTCCGTTAATCTGCAGTATGTTGTGATCGGTAAACTGTTCATAATTTAATTTAGTTGTTCATTAAAGTGCATATGTTATTGTGAAAGACCAAAACTAGTGAACGTCGATAATTTTTTCGAATGTCACATAGTCATATTGATGAATGTTTGTGTATTTTTTTATTCGTTATTTTTTAGTGTATACCATGCAATGATCCATAACTTTAACTTAAAAAAAGTAAAGAGTAGGGAATATCGAGTAAATCTATACCGAGCGCTATTATAAATGAGCGTTTTTTTTAATCGTATTTTGCAAATGACTTGGATATTATTATCCATTTTCGGTTAGCATTAACTGAATTCATTGCCGGGAAGGTAAGTGTGGGTCTTGCCCGATATTTTCTCCACTCTTATTTTTTTTAAGGTTGAGAGCCATTCCTATTGATGAGAGCCAGTTGTTTCCTACACTTTTATTTGAAATTATATAAAATGGAATATAACAAGTATCTTCCACATTGACTAAATCCCTATATGAATGTCGATACTTTCTGGAGAAAGTCAACATTCAGTACACTTCAGATGTTTCAGAATAATATTATAATTATAGAATTTGAGATAAAAATTTGATAACAATGTATCTTCTGACAATAATGCCTAAAAACATTAGTTAATATATCCCTGTGATGTTAATAACCAGGAAATTTTCGTGCATATTATATTATGATGCGGGTAGGTTACTTTACATATTATATACTGATTGTTTTGATACTTACGTATATTAATTACATTTCGGGTTAGATAGAAATGAATATACGAATACCCTTGGTGTTTATGACTAGGAAATTAGTTATTTTCAATTAATTAATCATCAGTAGATGGAAATTAGGGTTGTTGTCTTTAGATTATTGCAAACTTATTAATAAACTTTACATTCTTTAAAAAAATTTGATTTAATTATAATTTACTAATGTAAAATAGAGAATATAAATTACATTAGGGAGAAACCACTGTACATCATAATATATTAAAAATACTGTTTCACGGTGATGAAAATTGATTTCCGACTGTATACATATTATGCTTTACGCTTAACGTATTTTTAAACATTCTGTCATGTTCTTATAAATTTATCCTTGGCGAAAAATATAAAAATTCTGAGAAAAAAAGCTGAAGCATATTTTAGTGATTTTAAACGTAATTTCAAACTTGTATTCGTTATTAACTGGGATTTGAGCTTAGGATTTAAAAAAGATAAATAAGGGAATGACTTTCAAAAATGAACAATGAAAACTGCCGAAATCATTCTTTTAATGAGCTTTATCTAAATAACGAATGACTTCAAGTGTTTTTTGCTTAATGTGAATGAGACTAAGATAAAAAGGAATCTTTAATGTTTAGTTACACAGATCATTATTTTCTTTTAAAAATACGTTCGTTGAAAAAAAATCTAACATTTCTTTTCAAACTTTAAAGAAATGGCGAGGTTGTCAACATTCAAAGCATTAATTGACAGTAAAAACAATTTGTTTAATAATTAATCGTTCTTTTGATATTTTTTACTATATATGTATAATTTTGTAGGCACTTACAATGATAGTTATGTAATTTATAAATATTATAAGTAATTAAAACAGCAGGAAATCTCAGATAAAATAGTACATTTTATCAAATCAATTTGTTTAAAAGTGAAATTTAAGTATTATTACGTTAAAAAATATTATTACATGTATTCCCTGGTTAATATTAAATATATTAAATTTATAAAATTTTTAAAACTAAATCTTCAGGTTTAAATATGATTGTAGATTATTCTTTCTTTAATAGCTCAAAACAAGAGACTTTTTCAGATAAAAATGATTCTATTAACCAATCTTTAATAATTCATCATAAAATATATTTTACGCACATTTATCATGAAACGTTTCATTATAAAATAACTTTGTATTGGTTTCTACATAGATTAAATGAATAAACAAACAATTAAATAGAAAAATTCCAATAATCATAATTAAAAAAATTGATTATTTATTTTTTTGACAAAAAAATATATATAGGTTCATATTTTTATGTTAGAAGCAAGGAAAATTATAACAGAAGTTAGCTTTATTTATATTATTATTAAATTTCTATTCTTAATTGAAATTTTTTTAACTAGTATAATATTATTTTATAAATATAATATTAATTTATATTATTTAATTATTATAAAATTAACTTCATCTTAACTTATACATTTTTATTATTCAATGCAATTATGAAATTCGTATTATTCAATTAATATTATTAAGCTGAGTTCTACCTAGGAATAAAAAAAGCAGGCCGCTTCCTTACATAAAAGAGCACTTAAAAGTTTTTAAAGGGCAATCACTTACCTCCGTTAAAATTCATCAAAATGTGCAATATTATGTAATAACTGAAATCGATCAATGAATTTTTTAAATTACCTTCTTATGCTATTTTATGTGTATATTTTAAAAAATAATTCTCACTCATTATCGAAATAACAGAAAAATTTGAAGCTTCCGAAAAATAATTAAAAGCAAGAAGAAAAAAAAAAAAAAAAAAAAGAAAAGAAAAAAAGAGGGCTTATTTAATAAGCAACCTGGAAGCTTTTTTTAATATTTTTTAAACTGAAAATCAAGTTCTTTTTTAAATAAAAGGTATTTATTAAAAGAATAATAGTAAAATTTAAAATTGCAGATAAGTTCATTAATACCTCCTCCAGAAAAATAGAAATTTATAAAAATAAAACATTATAATAGGTTAAATAGATTTTAATATTTTGTATAAAGTAAAATAATAAAACAATATTTTTTTAAAAGTGTAAATATGAAGGCAAATTTTCATTTTTTTGGTACTACATAAATTCTTATGTGTTTAAATTTAAAGTAATATTTACTTCTAAACAATTGTACTGGTCATTTCTAAATTTTAGTTTCTTCCTGTTCTTTTCAGTGCTTTGGAAAAAATATTAAATAAATTCCAACTCTGGTTAATAATCTGATCTAACAGTACGAAAAATTTAATCTTCGAAATATTAAATTTTAAAGAAAAAATTGATGTTACTATCTCTGGGGTCGAATATCATGTGAATTTTAACTATATAACTAGACAATATAAGCAAAATCTTATCAAAAGGAAGGGATGCATTTTCTGCTTTACAATATATTTGAAATTATATAAGTTATTTATAAATTGTTTGAAATAAGTATTGTAAATAGTTTAATATGAAGATAAGGTAAGTACTTAATTTTAAAATCAGTATTCTTCTTTAAAATAGTTATTTCTTAACTGTCAAATTTTAAGAGAAAATTATTGGTGTAGTGGTAAGCTCATTAATTTCCAATCACTACAATGCATTTTATTTGTTTAACATTTATGCCCGTGATTTAAGATAAAAAGTTGTTTTTATAACAAATTTCATTTTAGACTTTTTACACAAATTTATTCAGTAATTAGAAAATGTTTTATGTTATATTATCTATTGAAAAGACTTCAAAAATGCTGGAAATAAATTTTTTATAAATTAATAATGAAAATCAAATAAAATAAAAGGCTTTTTTAAGAAAAAAAAGTAAAAAAAAAAAGATCCCTTTATTTATTTACATCTGAATAAAATACTCCTTATATTCATGATGAAAAAATTATTTTCATTTTAATTTAGAATCATCCTTTTAATAACTACCCTAATTAATTAGTACTCTAAAAGTAATTAGAAGTTATTATGGTAATTAAAATTCTAATTGCGAAGAAAGTTAATTTCTTTATTAAAAACTTTGTGGACATTTTTTTAAAAAATTTATATTCTACAATGCGACATTTCGATTTCTTTTTATTTCGATTCTTTATATCCAGGATTACACTTCGAATAATTAATTTGAAAGTTAAACTTTAAAACTTTAAAAAGTATTATTATATATCTTCTAAAAAAATTTTCTGACAAAAGATTAAAGTATATGAGAAAATTTTCTGTTTAAAACAAGCGATGTTAAATATGTGTTAAGTTGTTTTATCTTTTTTCATTCGTGCATTGAGAGATGTTTACGATTCGTCCCCCCCCCCCAAAAAAAAAAATATTATTGAAAATTTTGATAACCTCAAAGCTACTTTTTCAAATTTATATTGATTTTTTGACATTATTTAAAAGTAATTAATAAAGAAATTTTTCAAACAAAAAATTTAAGGTGAAAAGAAAAGTTGACTTAGCAATCAATTTTGAAAACAATATTTTAGTTGCTTCATAGATTATTTTTAGTAGTGTATTAAAGGTTAAAGGCATATTGAAACATTGTTAATTGATGACGGGTTTGGGGCAATAAAGTGATAGGCTACGTTTACCCTAAAACTAGCTTTAAACTTTATACTTAGTGTTGTTTCTAAATACGTACTTTTCAGGTTCCCAGATTTCCCCCTAGACAACAGCACAATACATAACATTATGGGCTGCTTGAAAATCGTGGTATTCTTCATTTAAAACGTATTCATGAAAAAAAAATTTTATCATTATATTGCGCAGAGCCCTGCAATTATAATTTTGCTATATATTTTGAGGAAACTCTCCGAAATTAGTTTGACTATATACAGGGTAGCAAATTAGTATTTAAGAACAATTAAAAAGGGTTTTCGAAGTAAAACGAACTATCATTAAGGAAAGAGGGATCAAAAAAGATGAAAACCAGATTGCTTGCTTGATGAAACTGCTGTTTCCCTTTTGTGACAAATAGTGTTTGATGTTTTCCGTCCCGTAATCCTCACTAGTAATTTGAAAAATTTCGAGAATGTTTTTGTTTTTTTTCCCCTTGCGTTAATGTTGATTAGCTTTTAACTTCCTTTTTGATAAATATTCTAAAGGCGATCATTACAGGGCACCGCAATACAATGTTTTTTAATAATATATATTTTATTTTATAACCGTCGTTGAACAGCCGACCCACTTTTTGGGTTTACGACTAATAATATTCAACTCTGTAGCCTTGTAATTTTGAACCCAATCTGGAAGACTAGAGAACTTCTGGATCAATTATTGGGAGAAATTTGCCTTCGTGGTGGACTTTTTTAATGGAAGAAACCCACATTTGCGTCACGTGGAGAGAAAAATCAGGAAAACCTCCCACGGTTAGTATGACGGCAAGGGGCCTCTAACCTATAATCGGTCTACCACTAAGGATATTTTCCGTCAGCACTGTGGTAGGTGCGAACCGGGTGTGGAATTCGTATCAGCCAGCCATCGCTTGGATTCGAACCCGGTAAGGGAGTTATTACAGAATATCTTTTATTATATATTTGAGTTTCACTTGATGTATTTTTTTAAAAATTTCAATAACCCCCACCACGCCTTTTTTTCCTAAATAGGTTTGTAATTTTTTTTTATAAATATCCTCTTAGCGCAGGTTAATCAATTGATGATTACTAATAATATTATATTATTCTTCGTGCAAACATTGATCGTGTTAATAGGAATTTCTAAATAAAATTTGAAAAAAAAAATAATAAAAAAAAAAAACTAAGAAAAATTAAAATCGATATCTTTTTTGTTCTCGAGACTGAAAATCGAAGAAATTGGTTAATTGAAAAACAACATCATTCCTGAAGTGATAAATCATCATTTTAGTCATAGGGCGATAAGAGGATGGAAACCTATAAAGAATAAAAAAAAAAAATAAAAAAAAAGAAACTATTTTTTCGCTAATAGCTTTTCATTTTAATGTATGCACTGAGCCCACTCGATCAACTTCTTCAAGAATAATAACACTAACAGCGTGGGTTGTCTCTCTCTTTCATCCTTGACATTGAATGTCTTCAAAGTAATACAACGTTTGCTGCTTCCATTCAAGAAGAGGTCGTTTCTTTCTTTTCTGTTTTAAAAATAAAAAAAAAAAGAAAAAAAAAGAGTAAAAGTCGATTAAATTTCATTCAAGTTCAATATTCGAGGTTTTTAATGAATGAGTTTATACTATAGGTATTGCCTGCCGATTGTTTAATGGGAACAGTTTTCTGTTCTTCTCCCTTCTGGGCAATAGACGGAAAACTCACACTTTTTTTTGAAATTAAGTAATATACTTACCTTGTTCCAAAAATAAAATCTTTCATTAAGAAATGTATAAGCAAGTATATAAATCTTTCAATACGTATAGATTAATACATATAAAATAAGTATATATAAAATATTTAAAGTTGAATTCTACGAGGCACTCAGACTTCGAAATGGTAAATAATTTCAGGATTCTTGTTAATAATAATAATTGTAATAATTTTCTTTCAATAATGTATTTTTAGTTTTTTTTAAAAAAAAACTATTTATTTGAATAGTTACTATATCATAATTTTTTTTTCTTATTCCCCCCCCCCTCCCCATAAATTATAAAGGCTCCCCTAAAATTTTTCGTGTCCAGGGTCTTGACACCCACAAATTGGCCTCTGCTATTTCCAAATACCTATTAAATTACTAGATATAATTATGTTACTTATTATGGAAGGTACATAAGTTTCGTTTATAATGCTGTAAATGTCACAAAAAAGGCGTTAATGCAATCTAAGCAAAATTACTGTTTTAATATTATTCATATGATTAATTGTTGTTTCACTGAAGTTCAGCTGTGATCGTAGTATCTTGGCGGTGCGGTGATGCTCGTCTTGAGGGATATACCGTATGCAAGATGAGTCTGAATCAGATACTGTTTAATGCCCGTTTGGATCACTATCTTCAATCAAATCATTACATTGCTTTGGAGCTGTAACCATAGAAGGGGACTATAATAGAAAGCGTGTCACAATAAATTTTGTCCTCATAATGAAACCTCGTGACTGTAGGGAGAATCGAGAGAGAGAATTTCAACCTTTCGTTTCTCCTTCTTATTTCAATGGGAGAATATCGTTGTTGAAATATTAATACAAAAAATCTTAAGTTATGGTAATTTATTATGGTGCATTCGGTTGAAAAAAGAAAAATTTGTTAAAGGACTTATACATTTCGCAGATAAGTTAATTTATCACTTTTTGGAAGGTCAGATCCTCAGATCTTTTTTAATTGCAATAACACATAAAAAAAAAAAAAAATGAGATTACTATCATGTCGAGTTAAAATGAAATCAGAAAGTTAAAAAGAAGGAAGCGGGTATTTTTTAAGGTGTGTAGTATTTACCTCTCAATTTTTATTTTATTTTTCGACTTTATGACGTATCTGAAATCCTTTCTCGTATATGTTTTGAAGAATTTGCTATACATGGAAAGGCATTCATGATTTCACAAGATGTTATACTATTGTTTGGTATGTTTGTCTAATATTTAAACGAGCTTTTATTTATAACTACCAAAAATGAGTTCTAAAGTGTGATATATACTTTATAGTTATGTGCCTCAAGAATAAGTAATAAAAAGAACAAATAAAAATAAAAATTGTCTGAATTAATCTTTTTTTTTTTTTTTTTTTTTTTTTTCTTTTTAATTTTTTCTTTTTTAACATACATAAATGATTATTGAGGGAATTTGTATTAAAATAAGTTTTAACAAAAGGTAAAACCAATGATAAGTTGTTTTTTTTAAAAATTATCAATTAATTAGGAAGTACTTTTTTAACAGTTTTAAAATTTTGAAGTTCAATACGAAAAAACTTTGATATTTAATTTCAGACATATTTAAGGACACGTGTTTTGCTAGTGTAAATTATGGAAACCATTTTACGATACATTTTTACAGTTTTTTTTTTTTTAAACAACAAATTAAAATTTTCTTAATTTTGAAAAATTGCAAGCAATTTTGTTTTAGTTTATACATATTAAAGAATTAGAATTCTTAAATAATTTTTAACAACAAAGTCTTTCCTTAAAAAAAAAAAAAATAAATAAAAAAAAAAAAATTAAAAAAAAAATTATTCACAATTTTACTGTTCCGCTAACTGTTAGCTTTTTACTGTTAAGCTTTCAACGCTTTTAAGTTTCTCCTCTTGCCTGTATAAGTACAAAACACGAATTTATCAGAAATGAAGAATCATCTCAATTGTCACAGGATACCCTTCTTTCTTCACCAAAATCGCCTAATGAGTAGAGAACACGTGACTGTGGAAGGATAAGGGGAAGGGATGGAAGAGACAGGAAAATATAATAGCGGGCTTGCTCTATTTGCATTACAGCTCTATGCTGAGTAAGACTTTCCGATTCAAGTAACATAAATACTGGTATATTTGCTTTAAGAAGTTCTATACGGAAGTGAGTTTGTCTTGATCTATAAGCTTCTTGTTTTCTTAGTGCAGAACAACAAGTGACAATTCAAATGTTACGCAAACACGTTTTTTGGTGAATTCCTTCACCTTATTAGTAAAATAAGCGAATCGCAACTCTGATTTTTTTCCTTCTTTTTCTGCAGATAATTTGTTGCCAAAATGTAATTATTTTTACAATCTACTTGTACAAAGGATTTTTTTTTAATTACCGTAAAAGGCAATTGAGTGTCGTTCATAAGCATTTTCCATGCATCTTCCACCCCCCTCGTGAGCAAAAATAATCATATCATATTTTCTCTTATGTGCTACTCTATTGAGCGACTTCAGAGTTTCAAATCAACTTACATTCGTTCATTCATTTTAATCAGAAATTAACAACGGGTAACATAAGATTTGGCTAGAAATATAAAAAAATTATCTTTCTTCTTGAACTCGTTTTATGTTAGTTCTGAACTGTCCGTTGCTTTATAAAAAGAAATGTTATTAATATAATCCCTTATTCACTACTTATAAACGATTCTGAATTTTAGCATTATGGTAAAGCAAATTTACATAAAATAAGGATTTGCCAGAGTATGTGATGAATAAAAGGAGAAGCATCTCCTTTCGGAACAAAGATCAATAGATCTTTGAATTTGAGGGAAGGTACTTGAAAGACTAATGATCTTTTTAGTTAATTAAACATCGAATCTACTTCTCAAGGGTCGATAATATCATTAAAACTTACAACAACTTAGTAAGGGACATTTGACATTAAACACTAAAATAGTTTGAGGGTTTCATACGCACTTCAGATAGAGGGGAGAGTGGGGTGAAACCGGTTAGTGGGGTAAGACCGAGTACCTTGATCAAGGAATATCGAGGGGAGAACAAGGAAAGCTCTCATAGACCTAATGTTAAACCAGCTCCTTTTGCTGTGGGATGTTCGAGCACTGCAGGAAAAGCAATCGTAAGGAGCGAAAGGGAACAGAACTTGTTCCAGGGTGATAAAAACTTGTTTTGAGGGGAGTAGGGCAATCTGCTGTTAGAGAATGTTTATATTTGTTTAAAATGTTTTCTAAAAATTATTTCTTTAACAGTTTTTTTTAAATTCTCAGCATTATGTGTAGCATTTTAATATGGACAATACTACAAATTTCATATTTTTTTAAAAAAAATGCTTTTTTGAGTAGCTTCTTGATTTTGGCGATATTAGTTCTGTTTTCTAGCAGACAAACTCTGAAATGCACTTTAAGCTATTCTTATTTATTGGTCATTACAGTTATAAAATAATTTATAGTCCAGCTTATAATACGTTTATTAAAGATTCATTTCCTAAAAAAAACAATAAGGGTTTAGCCCGATAAGTGACACTGTTATGCTTTGTTTCGATAATCTCCGCTCGCGATGTTAAACCGGTCACTACGCAGTTCGACACCCCTCCCTCTTGATGTGTGTCTATGCTGGGCTCATGAAAGCTGCAGTGCAGTGGAGGAAGAAGATAACTATATGAGAGGCTGAACAAAGTTTTTACTGGCCCCTGGATCAGATTTATTTCGGGCCCTATCCTCAAGGAACAAAAAGCTTTATTTTCATATTTTGTAGAATTTTTTAAAGACTCATTATACAAAATAGAATTTTCATATAGATATAAAGAAATTCTCTGTCATTTTCTTTCGAAAAAACATTAACAGGCACTATATTTTTTGTAAAGAATTTTGGTCGGGCCTTGATTACTTCACATTTAAATTACGTATATAATTTAAATAAAATTTTATATAAAATACTACTACTTTTCACTGTTACTTTTTCTCTGAAATTCAAGTGTTTCTAAATGTCCCAAAGAATTAACATGTGTACCTGGTTTAAACCTCTTAATGAGGTGAAACCGGGTGATTTAACTTTTTCCAGAAAAAAAAATTAATTTAAAAATAGTAAGTACATCTATGGATTTTCGAGATGATACACTATCCTACAATAATGGAGGAAACAACTTCAGTTTTTGACATTTTTTAAAATTTCTCAAGAAATACTAAAAGGATTGTTTTGTAACTTTAGAAGTGTTTATTTCATGCAATGTTTCTTTTTTTAGCAAAAATATTTAAAGCTTTCAGAGTTTTGGGAGACCTACAAAAAATTTCAATTGAAAACAAGTATTTTTGAACGCCCTATACAGAAACATGTGCAGAAAGCATTTAAAATTAATTTTTCATAATTTTGTAATGAATCGTATTTGGTAACTAATAAAAACGTTTGATTGGAATATCGTAAAAATTTAAAAAGTTTCAAGCAATTTTTTAAGTAGGTTTTGTGCGTTTTAAAAGAAAGCTTAAAACAATAAGGGGTTTTCCTAAAATTTCATTTTGTACCATTGAACAATATTTATTAAAAATAAGACCAGCACAGTGGGGGATCATCCCCCATAAAGTATGTTTTCTTTTGTATGCTTTCTTTCCTTATATCATCATACTTTTTATATCATTATAAGGTACTATCATTTGGTATTAAATTTTGTCTTATGCTACAAAATGAAATTTCCGGATCGTTTTGAGTATATTTTTTTTAAAAAAGTACAAAAACTATTTAGAAAATTGCTTGAAACTTTTTAAATTTTTAAGATATTTAAATCAATTTTTTTTTTTACTTGTTGCGAAATACGATTCACTGCAAAATAGTCGAGACTTGCATTTATTACTGGAAAAACTTTCAAAGTTCTTATGCAAGATGCATTGCTTTGGTTTAGTTTATGAAATGCGTGTTTTCTGAATGTTCTCAAAATACGTGTCCGGTTTTGAGAGTGTTTTGTGTGTCCCGGAAGGTCAGAGTTTAACTCTGTTTTACTAGGAAATTCGGTGACTACTTCTAATTATCGCAATCTTATTATGAACTCAATGAATCTTATTTCCGAGAAAATAGAAGATTGAACAGTAATTTGTAAACAAAACTGGACTTCACGTGTTTGAAAGAATTCATTACATTTTATTTCATATTTAATTGTTAATTATAAATAGTTAGTTTTAATCGTTAATTGTGTATAGTTTTTTATATTATTGTATGTTGTATTGTATTGTATTGTTAAGTATTGAGTTCAAATGAACAAACAATCGGTACTTTCATCAACGCCGTTTTTGAGCCTAAGTCTACTCTAATACAAGTTTTAACATGTTATATATGAAACTCACTGAGATTTTAGATACATTATGAGCGATAACATGTCTTCTAATACCAATATAATTATAATAATTTATATTATAATTATATTGGCATTAGAAAATTTATATTATATTAATATATATTATAGTAATTTAATAATAATTCATTGAAACTTTATTGAGCTTGAGCCCGAAAACTTCTTTAAGTTCTCCAGCCATTATCACCTCTACTCTTCAACTCTTTCAGTAACTTATTTACATAAATATTGTGAATCTTATATTGATTCACTTATTTAGGACTTAATTTGGAATGGGCGATCTTCGAGTGAGAGAGATACCTGTATGATTTGGTGTCTCAATAGGTGACCACGCACTGTGAATGCAGGTGTTTCCTCCAAGGCCACTCATACTCTCTGAAGATGATGTCCGGTGATGAAAAATAAGTCGCACCAGGTAGCATGGCTGGAAAACACTCTATGAATAACACAAAAATGCCGAATTCAGAGGATCAGCTTTAAAAAAAAAACTCCGTGACCGATCAACTCATTTCTTCAATCTCACCTACACTCGATTTGATTCATTCTGCACCTTTCAGAATCTCACACTGTGGAAAATATATACATAAAAAGTAAAGAAAAGAAGGAATTCTCGCTGTGATGAAAGTAGGGGGGAAGGGGATTTTTATTTTCAAGTTGTATTGGAGGAAGGCGCACCCACAGTAACTATGAATAGGTTGAGAATTGTAGTGAGGGGGATGCGAAAGAATGGCTTAGTTATTAAACGCAACGGCAATTCCACACGCTTTTTTTTTTCCTTTTTACGCCCCCCTCCCCCCACTCTCAGACTGAAGATAGCCACCTACTTACTAAGTCAGAATGCTTCGTTTTTGGCAGACAGAGTTGCGCCAATATTGAGAATTTTTCGGAGGCTGCATATAGTAATCTAAAAACTAGTCATTTCGATTATAAATTTTGCGCACTTCTCATCTTCCATCTTACTTTGAATCATAGTGAAACTAGTCCCATGTTGTTTGTAATTTTTCAGCGGTATATATTAAATTGTTACAATATATGATAACTCAGAAATAAAACAATAGATATACTAATAATCACATCCTATTTTACTCTACGAAAAAGTGTTAAAAAAAGGTTTTTATAGATTATGTGCTATTTAGATTTATCTTACACACTTACATTATATTCAATTAGCACTCACAATAATTTAACGCTATAGTTCCGCATTTCTTAACTCCTTGTGGAATGACATATATTTATCAGTTCATTTAACTCCCATGCCTTTGAAGGACATCGTTATCAAGATCTAATAAGTAAACTTTCATTTATAGTCCACTTTCTTTGAAGTGTTTACGATTTTTTTTTTACAGATAAAAATTTAGGTTTAATGAAGATTTGGTAATTCCATGTTAAATCTTACAATATCTGGATTTTTACATTTACCTAGCCTTGAAAGTTTTATGCAATATGGTTATGAAATAATACCCATAATCTAAAATTTTAGTCAGAAAAGCTTATTAGATTTCACTTAAAAATTTAATTATTTAAAATTTTAAACTGAAAGGCGATTATTAGAAAAGCTTTTCAATGTCTACCTACAATCGACTTTGTTATGGTGCTTTCGGCATATTCAATAATGGTTCGTTTAAACTTTTTTGACCTCTCCTTCATTTACATATTAGTTCGAAATTATTTACGTGTATTGTTATTCGAGTCCATTTTTTCAAAAGGATTCTATATATAGATATTAATGGCAATGAGTAAGGAACACTTTTATATTCAGCAACTTTTTATATTTAGCAAAAACAGTCTAAAGCAAAAGCAGGCGTATAATGACTCGAGCGTTTGCTTCACAACGAAGCCTTTTGGGTTCGAATCCTGATTTGTTGTCCTCGGGGGATAGAGCGTTCGCCTTCCAATGAGGCGAACCGGGTTCGAATCCCAGTCGATACGAATTCCGCATCCGGCTTGCACTGACCACAGTGCTGACGTGAAATATCCTCAGTGGTAGACGGATCATGGGTTAGAGTCCCCTTGCCGTCAGTCTAACCGTGGGAGGTTCTCGTGGTCTTCCTCTCCATGTAACGCAAATGCGGGTTAGCTCCATCAAAAAGTCCTCCACGAAGGCAAATTTCTCCCAATACTCGATCCAGGAGTTCCCTTGTCTTCTGGATTGGGTTCAAAATTACAAGGCTACGGAGTTGAACATTAGTAGCCGTAAACCCATTAAGTTGGGTCGACTGTTCAACGACGGTTATAAAATAAAATTAAAAAGTAATATCCCCAGAGCCGTGATGGCTCAGGGGATAGAGCGTTCGCCTTCCAATGAGGCGGACCGGGTTCGAATCCCAGTCGATACGAATTCCGCATCCGGCTTGCACTGACCACAGTGCTGACGTGAAATATCCTCAGTGGCAGACGGATCATGGGCTAGAGTCCCCTTGCCGTCAGGCTAACCGTGGGAGGTTCTCGTGGTCTTCCTCTCCATGTAACGCAAATGCGGGTTAGCTCCATCAAAAAGTCCTCCACGAAGGCAAATTTCTCCCAATACTCGATCCAGGAGTTCCCTTGTCTTCTGGATTGGGTTCAAAATTACAAGGCTACGGAGTTGAACATTAGTATCCGTAAACCCATTAAGTTGGGTCGGCTGTTCAACGACGGTTATAAAAAAAAAAAAAAATAAAAAAAAAAAAAAAAAGTAATATCCCCATGGGTCGGGATAGTCTGGTTGGTAGGGTACTGGGCCCATGGGTTCGATTCCAGACAGACCGAAGACGCCCCGTGTAGTAAATGGTGACTGATGCAAGTTAAATCTGTCGAGGCGCTAAGTCCTCCATGTTCCCATAACAATTCAATACCTCTGGGGGTACTAATCCAGGAGTTTTCTTGTCTTCTGGATTGGTTCAAAGTTACAAGGCTACGGAGTTGAGCATTAGTTGTCGTAAACCCAAAATTGGGTCGGCTGTTTAACGACGGATATAAAATAAAGTAATATCCCCAGCGGCCCAGCAATAGGATTAAAATTCATTTGGATTTTGCAATCCGTGTAAGTTTTTGTGTTTTTCTCTATTTGTAACTCTATGAAACTACTGCCTTTCTAAAATTCAGGTTGTTTTCAGGGATAAAATCTTCTGCAAAAGTGAATCTGTCTCATTTTTCGAACAAAAAGTTCCTGGGTCTGCTTTATATTAGTTCGCAATCTACGGTAAACTATAAATCCAAGCGTTGAGCTTTAACGAATCACACATTATTTTTTATAGATATGGATCGATTCTTCAATACGGTTAAGTAAAAAAAAAATAGTGCGTGGAGTCCCTCCGCGCTGAAGAAGTTAAACTTCGTAACCTGCGACGTTAATTGTAGAAGAATCAGCAGTCGTAGAAGGATCACTAGTTCCAATCAACGACTCTTTTTCCTGCTCCGCTCGCTTCCGTGCTCTGTAACCACGGTAATATTGTGCATTTTTCCCTAGTGGACCTCTTGAACCAGTGGAAGTGCTTGTGGTTGCCTCATCGTCTCGCCCTGGAAAATGTATTTCTATTAATAATGTATGTGAATGCGTCATAATGTAATTTCAAAAGAGAAAACCTAACAATCAATTGATATTCACAAGAGACGTACCTTGATATAACCTTAAATCCGTCGCATTGTCCGTGGGATTGTTTTCACTCATTTTTTACAATTGTTATCCACTAAATTTGAAAATAAAAAATACTACCTTATTAAATTATATGTGTATCAAAACAAACTAAAAAAATATTTATAGAAAAACAATACTTTTATGACTTTTATTATTTTTATGCTAGTGAGAACCAAAACAATATGGAAATGAATGAGGGAAAACTGGATCCTACCACGTGATCTCCCGGCCAATAAAAATGTAGCGTTAAACGTTTAACGCAACCTTGTTGGAAGTCGCATAAGAAGTATAACTTCAATAAAACAAAACTAACATTTCTTTCATTCTCTTTTGATAAAAGCAGTCAAAACTGAACTGGAAGTGCAAAGTCGCAAGTTTCCTCTTTTATTGAAATTTTAATTTTCTTATTTTATCACTGATAACCTAGCTTGGCATGCGTCTCCAAAACCTTATAATGTTAAAACAACACAATAACTCAAGGATTTCGTGAGTCAAAAATAGACTAAATTACCTTCAAAAACTTCAATAATTAAACTAACCACTCATAATACAGAACCGTTGTGCTGTTAGCTCGACTACAATGAGATTTTAGTCCGTGATCGATTTATGTCAGCTCTGCGTGAAAACTAAACGAAAACCAAGAGCTTGGGTCTCTGGTGTCAAAAGCTAGGAGTTTATACTCTCACCTATCACGCTTTTTTTTTTTTTTCCTTTTCTTTTTTTAAATGGTAGAATAATTAAGAATAGTACCTATACATTTAAAGAGAATGGTAAAAATTATTCTTTGACATTAAGATTAAAAAAAAGGGATATTTTACTCTTGCAGTAACCGAATGAAAACTAAGGTTTACATATTTAATACATAGTGAAAACTCATGCAATCACCATATAGATTTAGTTTTATTTGAAAAACAATGAATACGTAAAGTTTTCCATTGAGTGTCAACTAAGCATTATAAGAAAAATAAACTAAATAAAAATTTAGTTTCCATGAGTTTGATTAAGCGTCCTTAAACCTCACTAGATACCAGAAAATGTTTTTTTTTATTATAATTTTTTTATTTTTTTTTATGGTTAGATCGTGTTATGAAATAATCTAATATTTTATATCATAAAATAATTATGTTACTAGCCGCCTATGGCAACCTGCTTGGTCACCATTCACGATTATCTTGTACACCATACAAACTTCAATGATAAACAAGCTGAATGTACAACACAATTGCATTTAAATATTCTAATTGTTTATACCCTCCTCTAACACCTTAATTAGTTTTAAACAATATATTAACCAAATGTTTTCACCGTATAGCTGTTGCTCTCGCCGGAGTATTTCAGTTTTAACTGTTTTCAAATGATGTCAAAGTATTTTAGGTATTAAATTTAAGTTAAAATTTAAAATCTCGAGTGCTGTACTACTTCCTCACGCACCTCTCGAGCCATAACTTGAGTATCACATAATATATATGTATTGCTGGAAAAGGCAGCTTCATCACCAATAATTGGTATGACAGTATGAGGCATCGCTTATGTTTAAAATTTCAACAGCCCTTTTAGAAAGAATCAAAAATAAATATAAATAATTACTTTAATAATTAAGTTATTATTTCTATAAAAATACAAAATTATTAAAAAAAATACTAAACGTGTAGCTAATTATTCAACACTACTTAAATTATTACTTAAGACAACAAAATGAATCAAAATAAATACTTAACGTATTTCTAACTATTCAACACTACTTAAATTATTACTAATTTTAATATCTTTTAAAAATAGCTATATTTTTATTATTTATTGATTTTCTTAGCTGAAATTGCTTTTAGCTTAATTAAATTTCTTGATTTTTTAAAATCTTTAATAGTAGAGTTCACTTTATTTTCACTTTAAAATACTTCATACTAAAATACTAATAAATAAATTTAAAGAAACCTATAGCTAACAATTTTCAAGCTGGCTATTCATAGCTGGCAATTTTTCTACTGTTTTTCATTTATTAAAAACTAATCTAACAAAATGAAAAATAACTGCAGTGTTACCCATAGAAAAATATCCGAGTTCATGGTGCCATATAAGAGAAATGTATATATAGATTATAATGAAAACATTTTAATAAGTTGTTTGTTTTTAAGCAAATATTTTTTTGTCCCGGTCATCAACAAAAACAAGGTAAAAACGAGTTAATTTCGATCTGGTGACGCTATAAATAAAGAATGAAAGGAATTTAGTTTTTTTTTTTTTTTTTTTTTTTTTTTTTTCAGTTTAAAAAGTTTTCATAACTAATAAACTGTCGACCTCTCGGTATAAGTTTTTAACCTCATCTAGTAGAAGGGTAGGTGCCACCCAGACGAGACAGATGAGACAAATTTTGTCGAAATGGGTGCCGGATCAAGACGTGATGTGGAAGAGAATGACCGTAGAAAAGAGATTGGAACTCGGTTTTTTATAGAGTTAAGAAGAGCGAAAAAAAAGAATGCTAATTGTAACGGGATTTAAAAGCGTGCAAATAATTAATGAGCTGAGGATATGTGAAATGATCATATCAGTGTTACATTAAGATTTTAATAAAGCCAAACAAGTGTGATGAACTGTGAGATTAAAAGAAATAAAAATAAGGCTTTGTTTATTGTAGTTCGTGAAATAAATTAGTTTCTTGCGTTTATTCTACTAGTTTAGCACTGAAATGGTACACAAGAAAATTATTATAGAGGTCAATGCATTTTGCCTTCTTCTTTTTTTATCTTGATTATAAATTTTATTAAATTTGTCATTTATTTATTGTTTATTTAATCTTAAGTTGTTCTACCATCAAGGAAAATGACAATTTTTAGAGGAAAATTTGCCAATTTTTGTAACTATTATGAGTTGGTTAAGTTCTGTCTTATCTTTGATTCCTCAGTGCTGATTTCGAAAATGGCACGAAATGAATGGTGAAAAGCCATATTTTTTTGAAAATGAAAATAGTTTTGAATTTCATTTTTATTATGGGAAGCCCCAACAAATCAGTGATGGAGTAACTTTTACTCCATCATTGCATGGTTTAGGCTCATAGCCAAAATTGAGAATTACACTGGAGAAACTATTTTTTCTTCCTGTTGCATGAGATTATTTTATCGGATCTTGGTAATTTTCTAGTCACTGATTTCAAATTCCATTTTTTTTTAAAATTCCTTTCCATTTTTTTTATTGGTCGAAATGTACAAGTTTAAAAATGTTATATATAACAGGAGTTCACATAAATGTTGCGACAAATTTTTAGGGGAGTTTAAGCATAGCACCAGGATTAAAATGGTACAGAACCCCTGTCCGGAAAGTCGTCATGTGCCGCTAAAGGCGCTTCTCAATTAGGAAGTGTTTCTTCGTGTGCTTTTGAACAGGTCATGATAGCGCAGCGCCCCCAACCATGTATGGCGCCTTTTCCAAGGGTGGGTTCCTATGTAGTTTTAATTCTGATGATGTTCTTAAACTCCACTAAAAGTTTGTCGCAACATTTATGCTGCACCCTTTCAAGTATAACGTTTCTAAAATTGTACATTTCGATAAAAAATAGACTAAAAATATAATTTAAAACAATCTTTAGCTTTAAGAACAAAATTAGTTTCCGATTTGAAATCCCGAAACCGAATTAGGCACAGTCAAGTATTTGTATAAAGGCAACAAAAAATTGGTTCCCTACTGTAATTTATTGAATTTAATATTTTTTAAACAGGTTAAAAAATCTATATAAATAGAAGATTTTTTTTCAAGTTCATAAAATACTTAAAATATGTGTCTTTTTTATAGAAGCCTAGTGCCGTCTTCTCAGCAAAATAGAAAAGATTAAAAATGAAAGCTTTGAATCAAGTTTAAGAAACTCACTAAAACTAAATTTTTTTCATTTTTCTTGGTAAAGATGAACTTTACTTTTAGATATTTTCAAGTGTATCGGTTGAATCATAATATCGTTTAAATTTTCTGCAACATTTCTATGAGGCTAAGATGAACTTTATTATCGTATTTAAACTCGACTACACGACTATGGTTGCTCTTAAATGGAAACATGGATTAATTCAACTTCTTATTAAATTTGCATCAAGTTTCTTCCATATTAGGGGCTTAAGTAATCAATGTTACGATAAACTGAGAATGTACGCCTTCATTTTTCTATTAAAAAATATGTTAAAGCTCTCATAGTTTGCTTAATTTACAGAACATCGCTGTTGAATAAAGAATCTATACGTATCTTGACATATTTTATGTAATTAAAATTAAAAATTTAACATTCTTAAAAATCAGAATTATGTGATTTAAAAATTCAGGAATCTATTCGTATCTTGACACATTTTATGTAATTAAAATTAAAAAGTAACATTCTTAAAAATCAGAATTATGTGATTTAAAAATTCACTAAGACACGCAACTGTAGATTTTGATGATTTGTAATTTAAATAAAAATATAAACGTTTCTTTTATCTGTTCTTTGCTTCTCTCCAAACTTTATTAAAGGATTCATTTTATTTTGGGGCAGTTTTTAAAATGCAGTTGTAGTACTTTTAATACTTCTTAAAAATTTTCAATGATTTGCTCTTTTTTCTGAAAATATTAATGTGAATAATAATAAATTTTGTAAATAATTTAATTAACTAAATTATGTAATTTTAAATTTTTGAAATGACTTACTGGGAAAAAATTTAAGTACCTAATATGATATGAGAAATATTTTTAAAATTTTATAAGAAGTATTATGCATGTTATTAATTAAATGTATAAGGATTCTTAATAAATGAAAAACAGTAGAAAAATTGCCAGCTATGAATAGCCAGCGTGAATATTGTTAGCTATAGGTTTCTTTAAATTTATTTATTAGTATTTAAGTTTGATGTTATTTTAAAGTGAAAATAAAAACTCTACTGTTAAAGATTTTAAAAAATCAAGAAATTTAATTAAGCTAAAAGCAATTTCAGCTAAAAAAATCAATAAATAATAAAAATATAGCTATGTTTAAAAGATATTAAAATGTTTCGTTAGAACATTCGATTTTAAAAATTAAATGAATCCTTGCATTTTAACCATTTTAAAGCTTCAGTTTTCTTTTGAAGTAGAGTAAATTTTGGTTTATCCTAGATAAGTTGTAAAAAAAGGATAGTTAGTAAATTAGTTATCTCTTTTTTTTTTTTTTTTTTTTTTTTTTTTTTTTTTTTTTTACATCTGTCACAGTTTTTATAAAGCTAAAAATACCTTTATTTCCTTTATCATAATTTCTTCAAAATATTTTAAAATGAAAAAAGTTAACCTTTTCCTTTTATATTATACTATCTCAATAAATTTATACACATTTAAAAAAAAAACTTACGGGTGTAAAAGATTTTAAAATAGTGAAGTAATTCACGGAAATATTCATGAGTTCCTAGGAACGGATTGATGAACAAAATATTCGCGACAACGAAATGAACGAATGACAAACAGTTTTACCTAAAATTCAATATTATGTTAATTTATAATTATGTTAATATCAAGTATTTTGCTTTCACTGGCAAAAATAATTGACGCAAAATCTTCTAGTTAATTGTTGTATTTTCTCTCTGCTGCTTTAGTGAAATAATTAATAACTGACCAAACAAAAATTACTTGTCCAAATCACAATTTTCTGTGATTTCATACAATTCTTGTACGAATACATAATAATGGCTTTCTATCGTTGTCGTGAATAATTTGTATATAAACTCGTTCCTAATAACTCATGAATATTTCCATAAATTATTTCTCTACTTTTTTTAAGTAAAATGCTTGGGAATCATAGTTTAAAGGGAGAAATTTGTGAAAGAATTCGATACATAAAAGAAGACGAAACTGAGAACTAAAAATCTCAAAGCAAACAATGTGTTACAGGCTTTATGTTTCGAATAGAATAAAGAGCATATCGAAACAAGCATCTGAGTGATTTTTCAACACTCTCCTCCTCCTCGTTTTTCTTTTCTTAAGTGTCCAGATATTTTTCATTTTAAGAGAGCCAATCTACTCCCCTCCCCTTTTGTACTCTTGACATGAACCACGATTCCGCTTCACTGCAGGTGCCTTGCCCATCTTCACTGCAGGCTCATTTTCCTGCCAAACTCACCGATGTTTTAATCGATCTTATATGAGGAAAAGAAAAGGTTGATTAATTCTCTCAAAACTTCCATTCAAGTTTTCGTGCTTCACTTTCGAACGATTTCATTTGACGTTTTTATATTGTTTGGCTTAATATTTTAGTGATTTACGATTGTCAATTTTAAAATATTTTCATGAATGATTTTTGCGATAGTCCATAATTATTTTGAATATTGTAATCATACATTTATTTGTTTTATCATTTTATGTGTGCATTTTTTTCTGGAAAAAAAAAGAAGATATTTTTGAGTTTTACTGTTTACGAGAAATGATTGAAATGATAAAGAACGCGATTTCTTGACACTGTTTAAATGAATCTTTAAATTAAAAACTTGTTTTCTGCGAATTTTATTGTTATACTTTTGATGTATAGTATTGAACTATTAAATCGTTATGTTTCCTACTTTTTGTACTTTAATCAGAAGTAAACAAATATCGGGCGACTGGTATGATACCTGGGTACCTTTGTTCTTAATTAACATCTCAATTTTTAAAACTTGCAATTATTATTATTTTTTTTTTGAAATGTGAAAATTTTACTGTTTGTAAACTTCTTAAGATCTTTTTTTTCTTCTTTCGTCAATTTATTAATTGAAAAGTTCACATTTCCTTTATTATTCATGAATTTTTTAAACGTAAAATTATGCCGACTAAGTAAACAGTTAATACATAATTTTTAAATATACCCCCTCAAAAAATATCGCTTTTCCAAATAGTGTGGTCATGGTAGGCGTGGGAACATATAATGATAAACTACACTTTTCTTTAAAGGAGAGACTTTCGGTTCAAACCGTTCTTATTATAATTTTGCGAAGGTAGCATACTAATAACTAAAAGCTAAATAGAGAAGGAAAAAAAATCAATTTCTTTAATAAAACGTTCTTTTAAGAAAAAGAAAAAAGAAAGAAAAAAAAAAAAACTCAAAACGTCCTCTTAAGCAATTCTAAAATGTGGCTTATCATTAAACCCACCGAGGCTTTTTATTTATATGCAAACTGAGTTTATGAATTTCTGATTTGTTATAACTCATATTACCCAACTAATCGATTGTCATTACAATTGAGTAATATTATAGCAAGTTTATTTCCGATTAATACAGTTTAATACAATTCAGTATTAAACTTTATTAATAAAAAATTCCATAAAATTGCTATTTTCTTTTGTATTTGAATTTTGGATAGTTCGAACTTTTTTACTTTCTCCTTTTTCCCCTCCTAGTATCATACATTTTTAAGGCAGGAAGACTTCAAAAAGGTATATCGACAGGAAAATCGTGTTGGGTAAAGATTTCATTTTACAAAACCTTTTTCAATTGCCCAGTGACAGAGTTCCCTCTTTCTTTGTCAAGCCAAGCCATGTCTTGGGGGTGTCCTACAGGAGCGTTGACGTTGTGCAATGAATACCTTCATCAGTGAATAGCTTTGTCGGAGCTTATTCAAGGAATCAAGGTGCAAGGGCGAGTGAGACTGCCAAGAAGAAGGGGGAAAAAAAGAAACTTCGTCCACCTGAGAATTCCAGTGGGGTGGAACTGCCGTTTTGTCGAGATTTTTCCCTTCCACCTTCTCCTCTGCACCCGTGCCTTTGTGGGTGGGCTCAAGAAGCAAATCATAAGCCCCATCGGGCGGATATTAACCTTTCACGCCTAAACACCCCTCCCTGTGCACTTTGGGATTCTCACGATGGGATACACATTTGAGGGAATTAACAGCATACTTTCCACTATTCATTCCTATTTCCAAATTTGCATCGCTTCCTTAACATTCTTCTCTTGCACATTTTATAAGATGCTAATACTGCTTACGATATAAAAATTAACGATAAAAAACTAAGCATTGTACTTTTAACGCTGTTAAGCTAGGCACTGCTAGAAATTTTGGAGCAAGTTGGTAACATAATATCAGCAATGCGGTGAAAAGGAAATTATATTATCGTATTTTTTAAGAGGATGCTAGGAGGTAGAAACTTTTCATGGTAAATTTTGTTTTACCTCTGTTGGTATTTTTTTTTAAATTTTGGGAAAAGTGAGTTCCGGTAAATCTAGAGTAAACAATGAAGTCTCAAATGCTGAAAAATTGTTTTCAAAAGCAAACAAATTATGGTAAGATTACTTTTCAGCCGCGCAGTCCTGCTATAATTTGTTTGAATTTTGATATTTTCTTTAAAAAAAGAAAATAGCATTTGAAATTTTATGGTTTATTCTAGGTTTACCTGATCTCACTTTTTTGCCCTCTATTTTGAATTTTAAGTTACAACCATAGGTAGAATAGATTTCGCCACGAAGCGTTTCACTGATATAGCGTCTTCTTAAACTTTGTTACTCGATAGTATTCAATTTGTTTGGAATCCTGGTATAATTTATCTCCTTACCGAGATTGCAACAAACTTGCATGATATTATTGTTCAAGGTATGGACATTACAGTTTTCTTTTCCTGGAGTGTACAGCTTGCATGTTTTAAAATTTATAAAATAATTTGTGGGCAATCTGTACTCTCTCAAAAAATTGATATAAATTTGCATCTCAATACTTGTACTTCGAATCATGATACCGAACAAATTTTATGTTACTTTGTGGCAACTATTCAATTTCCACAAAGATTATCTATTGTTTATGGGAAACATCACGCATTAATGAAATTGCTGACTCTGATTTGCACAGTGCACCAAAAAAAAAAAAAAAAAAAAAAAAAAAAACGTTAACGTAAAACCCCATAATGTTAATTTTATTTCATATTTCGCCATATCTCGAGAACTTTTTAAGCACATTGAAAAATTTTTGCACACAATTCGTTTGTCCATAGATAATGCTATGCAAAAAATAAATGTTAGTAAATATTTATAATTTATTTTTACATTATTTAATAATTGTGTAAAAAGTTTTGAATTCCAAGGTATACAATTTTTTATATAATTTAAAAATATGTAATTTTAAATGACGAAATACAAAAGTTTAGCGAAATCAGTAGAATAGTTTCTGAGAAATCAAATTTTAAAAAGTCCTATAGATAAATTTCGATTTCTTAAAAACGATTCGACCTATAATTTTGTGCAAAATTTTTTCCAATCCGCTTAAGAAGATCTCGAGATATGGCAAAATGCAGCAAAAAATGAAATTAGCAATGTGGGATCCAAACTTTGGATTGCTCTTCTGACTAAACTATAGCGACACATTTCTCAGACTGCGACTACACCTTACATTTTGGGGGTCAGAAATCCAAATCCGTTGAAAAAAAGGTATGTTAAGTCAGAGAAAGTACGTTTTTATGTCTAATTTCGTAACTTAAAATATCGTCTGTAGTAATTAATTGGCATATTTGAGGTCACCCCCTCGAACCATTAAGTTCGAGTCCTAGAACGTGAAAATCCTTAGGGGATCATAAGATCAAAAATTATTCACGGTGGTTCCTTTTTTTATTGATGCACTGTACATTGATAAAAATAATGGTGCTCATTGAAATAAAACAATGCGCAAATTCATTGCAAACTGGATTACTCAGAATTATTATATTATCCTGCGAAGTAACCTTTCTTACACTTAATTACGTGGTACTATGTTTTATGTCAAGGTAAGATTGCTTTAATTTTGTGTGACATTATAGTTCAAAATGATATTATGCGATCATAATGATTAAAATTTGAACCGAATTTCCTTAAAATGTAGTAATTATTAAAGTCACTATGCGTCTCAGAGTGCGCTACTAAGATCATAAAACAATTTAAAAATTTACAGTTGAGCAATTATGTTACTGAACAATTAAATTTAACATTAAAATTGCAATCACAAAATTACACGAAACAATACTAGAATTTTCCCGAAACTGTCATTTTATCCACGAGTTCTTATTTTTTATTCTTTTAGGTATTATAATAGAATTCAAGGTCAATGAATTATAAAAATTTCAGAAAATTTTTCTTTATTTGTATACATTTTATGTTATGAGGGGCTATTAAAATGGGGATGAATAAAACTTTACAATTCTATTGACCCATAAAACTAGCCGCTCATCCATCTTTTCTAATTTCCCACCTGTTTATTGCTCTTAAATCAAGCACATATTTCACTCGCTGCCTACCTCACCATCTCATAGAGGCATTTACTGAATAGAGGTACCTCGCTAGGGGGTGTGTCAATGAAATTGTGAAATTTACTCTATAATTACTTCAAAATAAATTTTCTACGAATAGATCTTCTTAAAGTTAACATGAAATAAAAAACACAAATCATTATCAGCAAAACCACATGAATAAATCTTTTAAGGCTATTAAGAAAAAGTGAGAAGCTGTTATCTTATTAAGTTTAACTGTTACAAGTAATAAGCTATTTTGCGGTTTGAGTTAAATGCTATTGTTGAAAAAGAACAACAATAGTAAAACCACAAGTAATTGCTAATGAATTTGTTGGTAAAAGTTTTCATTAATTGCTGTCGGCACGTGGAAATATAGATTTTTAAATTTATTATTTTTTCTCTCCCTTTTTTAGTTTAAACTGATAAAATTCTTAACTGCTCTAGAGCTTACTTTTAATAAATAAAGCTATTTTGTACGTCCTCACTCGAGTATTTTGTTTTCATTACTGAAATTCACCATTTTTACTTTTATTTAGTAGCTAATTTTGAAAATTGCATGTTTTCCAATTTTATTTTTGTTGCTACTATATTAATTGAAACATATTTATGTATTTAGGTAGAATATTTTTTAGAGTACGAGTAATGCATGCCTGTTATATCTGTTATAATGCTAGTGCATGCCTGTTATTATGCCACTTATAAATGATAACTTTATACGTAAACGAATATCATGTAGTTTGGTGTTGAAGTATTAATCTCGAGCCATATGTCTAACAAATATTTATTTGGTTACCATTTTAATCCAATTAAACTATTTATAGCTTTATACACAAAAATAACAGTTAAAGTAGGAAATTCCAGGAAAAATTGGCAAGTTTGATGTCTTTGTTAGCTTATTGTTTAATTGTTGCTCTTAAAATGCATTTTAACTTTATAGTATTTTCCCGACGATAAAATTCCATTCGATTCTTCCACTTAAGACTGCAAAGTGACAAAATGTAATCAATGAATTTAAAAAGAAATAAATAAGTAAAATTAAGAATAAATAAATAAACAAAATAAATTAAAATAAAAAATGAAAAAATTAATGAAAAAAGTAAGCTTGGTTTTTTTGAGGAAACGCAATTAATGATATTTGGCATTTTTATTATGCAAGTTAACTAATAAATATTGACTACTTATCGAAACTACTATAATCCGCCCCTGCTCAGTTACAGTTTAAAGAACTTGGAATTTGTATTTCTATGTACAATTTTATATTTCTTACATTACACACAAAAAATAATTATTACCTTACTCAAAATTTTTCGCTCAAAAATCATTTATCATAATCTGTATATAATTACACATTCTGCAATCCTTTCAAGTTAAGAACAAAATTTCCGTAATTAAATTTCCAACAATTGTTTCAAAACATCAAGCCAAGTCGTAACTAGTGATTTTTATTAAACGATATTTAAGAGAAAATGACGGCTGGAGTTAATATTAATTTAACCTCAATACCTTATTCACAAATTCAATTTGCGAGATCTCATCAACTTCAATGACATCACATATCTACCTCATATACCGCACCTAATTCATGAAGCTTATAAATCATTTCGAACTTAGGTAATATGTATAAACTATTGTGCATATTTGAAATAGCATCACCGCCACCACAATCTGATTCATTAAAACCGTAAATCCTTTATCTCCTTGTTCCACATCCGCATTACTAAATTTTGCGGGATCTCTTATCAAATCCGTTTTATATACATATCTGCGGTTCATATTGTTGACTTACCACAGATTTATCTCTAACGAAACCTGTTTGTGGTTGGTTCTGAGACTGACTCCGTTGTTTATGTGATTCGGGTATAATACATAGACACAATATAAGGGAAAGGGAGTTAATGTGGACATACGGCAATTTTTAAACATGTGACGAAAAAGGTTGCTAACTATTATTTTGAATATATCTAGTACTCATTTTTTTAATTATTAAACTTTAAACGCTTATCTTCATTTTGAATGATAAAATAGCTAATTTGAATGGATAATTTTCACAAATTTTACTTTTGGGGAAAAAAAGTTGTTTTTGTCCAAATCAACCCCACGTCATGGAGCTATTAAGGTCATCTCATCATTTAATTTATTGTTATTTAAAATATAAAAAAAAAAATAAAATATAAAATTTATTAATTTTAGTCTGAAAATACTGTTTTCAGTAAATAATCTTAATGATTACTTTAATTAATACTAAATCTAATACGTAAATACCTCACTCGTTTTAACAAGTAATATTTTGAGTATTTAACATAGCAAAATGCATTTGTACGCTTTACCATTTGATTTCATAAAGTTGACTTGATTTTAATCATCTCGGATTATAAACAATTAAAAAAAATTAATGAGAACTGATAATCGTGCGATAAAAATTTTTAGCAACTTAAACTAATTTTAACGAATTTTCCTGTCTTATTTGTTTTATACTACCACTTTAAATATTTTAGAATTCTACCACTTTTCTGGTTTATAAGTATGTAAGTATTATTTTATATTTAATAACCAAACTATATTTTAAATATGTCAAAACAAAAGAAAGAAAGTCAGAAAAAAGTGGATGCTTTAGGAGTACATTGTAGAAAAAAATATTATTATATCAATTAAGTCAAATTTGTTTTTTATTTGTAATTCAAATATATTAAAGCATTGAAATATTATATATAAATATGATATATTTTTGTTTACAATTAAAAATCTTTTAATTCAAAAACAAAATTCATCAATTAACTATACCGTAAGTTGTCAGTACATCTAAACATCTTTTTATATATATAGTTAATCTAAATCATCTGCAGTAATAATTATTTAAAGTAAAATTTTAGCTGATTAATCTTATCTATAGTAATAATTTTAATTAAGAGTGAAAATATTTATCAATTTATAATAATTGGGCAACAATTCCAATTTTATATAACCCACATTTAATTAATGGATTAATGAAGTTTTGTATTAAATTTTTGTTTCGTCGAAGAACGAAGTCATAAAGACATTTAAGAGATAAAGTAATTTGGCATTTTATAGGAATTTATTAAATTACTTACACCTTCAGTTGAAATTATAAATATCAATTCTAATTAGTCAATTTATTTCTAAGGAGTTAACAAAAAAAGCTATTTATTCCAAGATTATTTGCATAATCACTTAAACTGATAGGCCACTGGGAAGTAATACTGAAAAGGAGGTAGAAATGTCAAGGGAGGATGCTGTAGTGAAAATGGTAACGAGATCTTCAGTTAGCACTACGCCCTGAAAATGATACCAGCAAAGCGATTTATTTGTTTAACGGGTGGCACTTAATTTTTTATTTTAGTTATTTTTTTTAATTATTTTTTTAACCGCTTTTCTTTATACACGTGCTTCTTCATATAGCAGGAAAAACTTAGAAATTTAAACAGAAGTTGTGAACATGTAGGAGGACGTTTTAATAGTTAGAAAGAATCAGGAACTTTAACTGATTTTGTAAAAAACTGTTAACTCGTTCAAGTTGCACTTCAATAGTTGAATAAATGGATTAGTTGGTAAAATGGATTTTACGGATGATGCCCCCAAAGTGTCAGTACTTTATGCCGTAATTTGAACCTAATTTTTTTACAGTGTTTGCTGTGAACTGAATACAAGGGCTTTTATATAATTGGGAACTTTAACTGATTATGTGTAAAGATTTCATAATGAATGTTAATGTTCACTTTAATTAACATGCATTTTAAACTACCAAATTTTAAAAATAAATATGTAATTTTTTTTAGTCCCGAAATTAATCGAATTCTCTTAAATAGTCGGTAAAAAAATAAGAAGATTAAAATAAATCTGTGTTAAGTGGTGAGCAGGTTCAAGGGCTTTTAAATAATTGAGGGGAAAAAAATCAGAAACTTATAAATGATTATGTGTTAAGTTGTGAACTGATACGAAAGTTGTTAATTTTACTAAGTACATTGTTAAAAATATTGAAGTACGTATCATTCGATCCCAACTGCCACAGTCGAGATCATATAACAGATGAGATAACTGATCCTCTTATTTATATTATTTTAAAAACAAAATTTTATTTTACGTACAGCATTGAGTATTTTTTTTTCAATGCCCACCTGATGAATGACCTTTCAACATACAAGCATCTGAAGGGGAGATTTGTTGGCCACTCTTTCAGGGGCACCATGTTAGGTGGGCCCACGTTTCCCCCACCGTAGGGACAGATAGTACAGAGAATGAAAGAACGTCTATGTCTTGCCCGGGATTCGAATCCAGAACCTTTCTGATGCAAGGCCAGTTCCCTGACCCCTACACAGGCCTGTCAGCAACACATTGAGTATTGTCTTATGAGGGGAAAAAAGGAAGACTAAGTTAATGTTTGACTTGATCTTGTTACTTCATTACTAGATAAACGGTGCAATATTGATTGCAGATTGAGAGTAGATTATTTTTTAATGAATAAAATCTCTTGAAGTTATTTTCCAAGTGAATGTCCAAAGAACAGATTCTTAGATAATTTAAGGATGAATAGATTAAACATTGATCAAAGCATTAGTCAAATTTATAAGCCAATTACAAAGTGGAGGTTGAAAATTTAATTCAATTCTCATTCCAAAATTAGCAAAGTTAGAAATCGATTTAATGGGTAATGATATCGATTATTAAACGACAAATCTGTGAATGTCTTATATCTCACAAAGGAAACGATACGTAATTTCTCAAAAAGTGATGTGGTTGCACTTTGACTTTCCCTTAGAAATATGCATAGTGTGGAACTATACTAGGTTGCAATTATCCGTCTCTTTTCACTTTTGATTTTTGTTTTTTATAGTTTATATTATTTAATATAGTTTGAAATTTGAACGATTAAGTCAGAACTTAAAGAATACATTTTAATGAGCTTGAAAGAAGTATGGTATTTATGAAGAAAACAATATCACATGCATCGCCAATATCAAAAACGTCACACGTGAAAAATATGGCTTAATATACGTAGTTTAACGTAATGCAATATGTTTAATTGGTACAAAAATCCGTAATAAGATGAATTAATAATAAATAAAATAAATTAATAATAAATAAGGTAAGTAATAAATGAGGAAAATTTAAAAAAAAAAAATTTTTTTTTCATGATTTTAAAAGTATTTTCTGCTTATATGCTAAAATCTGCTGTGATATATCTTTTCTGGAGAGTAAAAAGAAACTGTTCAAACTATCGTAAAAGAAAAAAAACAAAAAAAAACAATTATTATAATTAAGTTTTTCCCAATAACTTTTATTTGATTCACCGGTATTTCTACCTCCGTAACCTTGTCAAGTCTCTTAAATAAAATAAGCCATAAAATACATAGATAAACTTATACAGGGTGTTCTGTAATCACCGCTCTTAAAACACCATAGAATCCTTTTCTGTCGAACTTCAAGAGATTACTATTACGGAAGGTGATGCTTAAATGTTAAAACCCGTTTCAATACCGTAGAAAATAGAACGAAAATGGAAGGAAATCCTTAGAAACACTTTCAAATTTCATAACGCAATGTAACATTTTTTTTTCTTGTTGTTGCATTTACAGCCCTGGCCTCCACAGTAATGATTATATTCATTGCGATAGGGCATTGTTTGTTCTTTTTTAAATATTACTTAACCTATTGTGTATTCTTTGTAACCTATCCCTAATGTGTAATTTTTTAAACTTCTATGTAATTAACTTAACTTCTTATAATTAACTCTTATAACATCTTAACTTCCAATATATTATTAAACGAAACTATAATTTGTGCTATAACTACATATTGCGTATGTTGCTTACGCAAAATTTAGTTCGTAAACATTAATATTTTACGAAATTATACAATAAAAAAATTTTTTTTAAAGTTTTTTCTTGTTAGTAATATTTTTAGAAAACTGAAACTATTTAACCTAATAAAAGGAAGAAATCAAAATAGGATGTAAATAATCATTTAATTCATAACAGGAATAAAATGCGAAATATGCATAAAAAGCCATTCAAAATAACAATTTAAAAAGCAAAGTAGACGTTTTTTAGAAGATTTTAAAGAAACCGGAAAATCTTAATTAAAAAAAAAAAAAAAAGAGGATCGAGCTGTTTTTAAAATAAAATGCCTCGTTATTGAAATCGCTCCGTCGCGAATCATGTCATTATAATCACCACAAATGCAAGAGTGACAGCTAAGTGAAATAAACTAAAATGAATGAAGTACCTAAAATGCAAAGTGCAAATTCAAAATTCAACGAAATAAACGATTAAAGAAAATTAGAAGATTTCAAATCTTAAGTTAGTATGAAAAGGAAAGAAAGAAAAGAAAATTCCTGTTAGTGGTCTTCCTTAAAATACTGAAAGATATTAAAACAACACGACTTTTTACTACTTTTGAACTTTCATGATCAGCCTTTAAATTGAAAGTCCGTCACTTAAGGGTGAACTTTTTGTGTATTTTTTGTAAAGTTTATGTATTTTTATTTCTACATAGTTTGATAGTAAAATGTAAAAAAAAAAATTAGCTCATGCTACAGGCATTGGCAAACAAAGAACGAAATTTTCCTTTTCAAACTTTAAATGACGCTTTCTCAAAACACATGAAGACGCATTAACTTTTTCCATTTTCAGAATAAAAAAAATTTCACGGTGTAATAAAAGCTTGCAATTTTTTTCTTTAAAAAAAAATCCCTTAAAAATTCGAAATTGTAAATCCATATCTTTTGAATATTAAACAAATATAAGTAAAATGTAAAACATTAAGTATTTTCAGACAATGAAAAAAAAAGTTTTAAACAATTAATAAAAAATCATAAACTTATTCTTTAGTTTAAGTTAGACATGTTAGAAAAGAACTGATACTATGGAATTACTTAATAATTAAAAATTTAACTATAATTCTAATTCGGTAATTAGATTTTAACGCTGATACTACAATCACCATTTTTAATTAAATAAATACTATATAATATAAGCAATTGCAGCACTTCTCTGTTTCACCCGTGTTTATGATAAATATAATGGAGCGTTGGAGTTAGTAAATTTTATGTGGAAATTCGAATTTTTTGCTTTGTTCACCTGATAACAAATCAACGCTCTTGCAATGATAAGTCAACATTCTTTTAGCGTTAGTTTCATAATGCAAATTCTTTCCATATTAAAATAAGACATATTTGTTTCATTGTAAAAAGTAATTATGCTAAATACTATTATTACTATTATTATCAGCACTACATCCTAGTGCTGAGCAAGGCTCTCTCAATCTGCTTCCTCCAGGCAGACCGATTTACTGCAAGGTCTTTCCATTTGTTCACTCCACACTGTCCAGTCACGTCATAGAAGGGGAAAAAGAATTTTTTAAAATTTTTTTTTTTATCTGGGTTTAGTTTTTCAAATACTACTATTTGTAATAATTATTTTACATAATGATTTACATTTCTATTGTGAAGCATATGTGCAACGTTGAAGTATTTTTTTCATGGTAAATACATTTAATTATATTGTGAAATAATTATTTTTTCATGAGTGCAATATAAATTTAGTTGGTCATGAACAAAATATCTTTAATTGTAGTTTCATAGGAAAAATTGTATGAAATTCAAAATAAAACTAGCCAGGATTTTTTGATGATTCGATATTTCAATCAATCCATGCCAATCCATTCAATCAATCACTAGCCAATCCATGATCGTAAATTAACTGTTGTGAAAAATGCTTTAAATATTCTTTATATTATTTATTTATTCCGTAAATGCATCCACATTTGGCAATTAATTTTATTGTTTAAACAACTCAAGGTATTCGTCACAATGTTCTGAAAATTTCTTTATCATTTATTCATAAATCGTAAGTAGAACTATTGATTTTCTTTCCCTAGAATACAAGCTCAGTTATTTAGTATCTTTAGTTACTCTTTACCCTAAAACAACTTTATGGATTGCTAGGATTTTAAGGAAGGAATAATAAGTTGAGATTAATTGGAAAATGTAAAGTTTGTTTATTGTAAAAAAAAAAAAAAAAGGAAAACAAAAACGATTTTTGTTTTTGGCTAAAAACATTTATTTTGACATGGCGTCTTTTTGAAGGCTGTGAAGTGTCAGGGTGTTTTTCACAGAATAAGTGAAAAAAGAATTTCATGTTGAAGGCAATTCTGTTTAGTGTATAACTTAAGCTATTTCTTTATTCGATTCCTCTTTCTTGGCATGTCTTTGAAAACCATTTGCTTGATGTCAAATAAATAAACGTTCTTTTTTCCTCGCATATTCAGTATACTCTGTAAAAAATATTCCGCACTCTTTTTTTCATCATTGGTTAAAATAATGGATGCAAAACAAAGAATCTTTTGAAAAAAAATCACCATTTGGCCCCTGCCGTGTAATATTTTTTATCAAGTGTTGAATGAGGAAAAAATGTTTTTTTCTTTCTTTTTTTTTTACCCAAATGCATCAAAGGAAATGTTCAAAAGATAATCATTGCGTGTTTCCCTAACTGGAAGAAATATATATATATATATAAATTTATTTATTGCTTCAAATATTTCTAAAGTTAGATTGCTTATGTAGTACCCATCTTAAAAAGAACCGTCATAAATAATCGTTCACATAGCTGAGGTTTTATATGAAAAATTTCTCCCGCATCTTTCCAATAAAGCTTTATGGATGGCCTCAGAATAAGGCTTTTGAAAAATAAAAGGTGGGGGGATATTAAAGCATTCGTTTTCCCTGTCATTCATGTTGAGGTGATTGATTTTCGGACAAGTTTTTTGGGGAAAAGAAAAGTTTTATTTATTTATTTTTCATTGATTGTTGTTTGTTTTTTTGGTACTTTAGTGAGATATAAAAGAATTGGAGATAAATGGGATACAAGCTACTTTTTAACAATGCTCTCTGCTCATTTCTATAATACGGATGGAAAATTTGGAACTGGAATATTATTCACATTCTCTTAATAAATGCCATGATATCATTTCATTTGAACTTGATTGAACATAGATTCGATTTGAACAGAAACACGGTTTATTAGAACCCTTTATTCAGATTGCTTGCTTCAAAGTTGCACCTTATTCTATGGTTCAAAGTACCAATATTATAGGATTCAACGATGAACCGCTTTTTTTTCTGAGATTGTTGTCAGCTGAAATCTCAAGTCACATTTTTTTAACTATCGAAAACTAATAAATCATTGATGTATTAAAGTCTTTGAAAAAGGTATTCATAATGATTTAAAAATGTACATCTGAATCAAATTTTAAATATACAGTATCGCTAAAATTTGATTTCTCAAGAACTATTCGACTGATTTCGCTCAAAATTTGCATTTTGCCACGTGAAATTACAATCTCAAAAATTACGTAAGAAATTTTAACCTTACTATTCAAAATGTTTTCGACCATTATTAAATAAAATAATAAATATTTAATAAAAGGTATATTTTTTAAGTAATTATTTTGAAAAATATAAAATTTTATAATTGTGCGCAAAATTTTTTCAATTCGATTAAAAAGTTCTCGAGATGAGCGAAATACGCTATAAATAAAATTAACATTAAGGGGTTAAACTTTGGACCGCTTTCCTCACCAAACTATGAGGACCATATTTCCCAGATTGCGACTATCCCTATAACATTTAACCAATCAGAAAATTTCATTTCGTTTTTGCTCATCCCGCTTGGATGGTTCGTCGTAGAATGTTCTAATGTTGTCAGTGACCTACCTCGAGCTTTGAATTGTCTATGTGTCAAATTGCATCGCTTTCGGTTGGATGGTTTAGGAGTCTATAAAGGACACACACACATATGCACAGATAGATATCCACAGACATTCATTTATATATATAGATTGTGCCATAAAAAATAGAGACAACAGTTATTGTGTAATCAGAGGTTTATAAATTGAGATAATAAGCTCAAACTAGCACACATTAATTGGTTGGAACAAATGTATACTATTTTATGGTTTAAACAGGGGACACAATAGCCTTATTAATTATATAACAATGCTGCAATTCTCTTAAGAACTTCATCATTCATCAGTGCTAATTATAATGTCACTTCCTAATACATCATAGAATTTTTTGTTTTTAAAATAAAGTTCTTAAATTGCATTTTAATAGAGCTTTCATCTTTCCCTATAAATTATAATTTTATAAATTAAGATAACATAGTTCAGACTAACACACTGTTTAGGTTGCCGCAAATGTTAACTATTTTAGGGTTTCAACAGTGTAATGTAGAACACGGTAGACTTATTGACTATATAAGTTATATAATAATATTACAATTCGCTTAAAAATTTTGTCATTCATCAGTGCTAATAATAATGTCACTGCATACTATATCATAGAAATTTTAGTTTTTAAAATAATGTTTTTAAATTGTATTTTAATGGCACTTTTATCCTTTCCTATAAATAATAATTTTATGTTTCACATCTGACCTTGCTTATGAGTTCAAACAAGAAGGTGAGGCTTTGTGGGTGCTTTTCTCCGACGGTTTCACTGACACTTTATTTCCACCCCTGTGATCTCTGACACATACCACATTCTCCGACTGAGAAAATGCCTTTATTTATTGTGCAACACGCAGATTACTCTCCCCGTCAGATTCCTGGAATTTTCTGGAAAAAAACATCTTTCTCGCCTGCTTTGAAACTTTTTATGCTTTTTTTTTTCGGATTTCGAAAAAGAGCAAGTCCTTTGTAATTAGTTGATCATCTTTAAAGGCTGAACTTCAAAAGCAGGAAGATTTTTTTGGGAAGTTTTATGCTTCCCTGATTTTAATGATACCCTGATTATGTTTCAATTTCTGTAGCACAATAAAATTACGAAGATTTATGGTGATTATGTGTACAGAACTATATTGCTTTGATATAAATATTATATTAAAGCAATTTAAGTTTTAAAAAAACAAGTTAAAAAAACAACAACATTAGCTTCAAAGTTTTTTTTTATTTTTTTATTTTATTATTTATTTATTTATTTATTTTTTTTAAATTTAACTGTTATAAAAAGAGGCATTTCTTAAAAATGGCTATTTATATTGTAATCGAATATGAATGTAAAAGAAGTTTAGAAAATTTTTAAATGTTATAATCTATTATAATGATAATCATGATTATAAACTCGTTAACCGTTTAAAGTTCTTAAAAAAATAATAAAGTCAGCCGAGCTAACTTTTCATTTCAAAATTCAATATGTTGTTAAAATGCAAGCTTGTTATGAAATATGCGTAAATCAATTAAACGAACAAGAGAATAATTTTGATGTTTGTGACAAAATTTTAACCAATCACTTTGTGGACACGTGAAATTAATTTCCAGTTTTATACCTGAAAATTTTATTTATAATTATTAAAACATTATGCATTTAATTATAAAAGAATAAATCTTGCAGATAAGTAAATCTCATAAAAGTTTTAGTTTTATTCTTTTTGTTTAAAATAAATAATTCAAAGAAACTGAAGCGGTAAGATATTATTTAATTAAAAACTTCATTCCTTTAAAAAATATTCAAGTCGGAAATAATAGTCGACATGTTTCAAGATAGTCGACATTTCTTAAAAATGGGTGTCTATTTTTGAGCGTTTGATCCAAGTTGTTTGTTATCTCCGATTTGTATATTTTTGAAATTTTTAATTAAGTAAACAATTTGTTTATTTATAGTTGTAGAAAGCTGTAATATTAAATTGCAATATAATAAATGTTTTAATCGTTAAGAGGTAAAACTTTCAAATTAAAATAATTTAATTGATATTTCTACGGTTAATTTGTTTTTTTTTAAATTATATTTTAAAGCTGAATTTATTCAAAATTTTATTAAAAAAGCAAAACAAGTGAGAAGTAAACTTTAAAACATTAAGTTCCCGCAATGTCTTCACGGGCCAAACTTGATTAGTTATGTTCGAAATGTCTACAATATGGTAAAACAAATATCAAAAAACTCCATCCCCAGACAAGGGTGTTATTTATGATGTGAATATAACCACAAAATCACATCAATTTTATTATCACTCTCCTAGACATGCTCTTCAAAGATATTTGATCCGGGCGGCAAGGGAAGCACAAGCTCAAAGCGTGGAAGATAAAAATCATATTTCCTGTTCGCGGGTCGGCAACTTCGGCGTCTGATTGGCTGACCAACAAATTGTACTAAACAAAAAATGAAAAAATAAAGAAAAAATGGATGGAGAAATTTTTAAACGAAGCTACAAAATTTTTTCTAAAGATTTTTTCAACGGTTTCTCTTTTTCCTAACAATATTAACAAGAATAATAAATTCTGTTATTAATTATTTACAAAATTATAATTTAATTAAATTAAATTATAAATTAATTAACTAATATAAGTTATTTTTAATTTCCGAAAACTCAACAGAGAAAAAATTAAAATACCTGCACCTTGAAAAAAAGTATGGTCAAATTTACCAGAAGATGGTTAAATTTACCGTATTTCTCGTTTTATATAATAAATGTTTTAATCGTTCAGAGGTAAAACTTTCAAATTATAATAATTTAATTGATATTTCTACGGTTAATTTGTTTTATTTAAAATTATATTTTAAAGCTCAATTTATTCAAAATTTTATTAAAAAAGCAAAACAAGTGAGAAATAATCTTTAAAACATTAATTTCCGAAAACTCAACAGAGAAAAAATTAAAATACCTGCACCTTGAAAAAAAGTATGGTCAAATTTACCAGAAGATGGTTAAATTTACCGTATTTCTCGTTTTATATAATAAATGTTTTAATCGTTCAGAGGTAAAACTTTCAAATTATAATAATTTAATTGATATTTCTACGGTTAATTTGTTTTATTTAAAATTATATTTTAAAGCTCAATTTATTCAAAATTTTATTAAAAAAGCAAAACAAGTGAGAAATAATCTTTAAAACATTAATTTCCGAAAACTCAACAGAGAAAAAATTAAAATACCTGCACCTTGAAAAAAAGTATGGTCAAATTTACTAGAAGATGGTTAAATTTACCGTATTTCTCGTTTTATGGGAACGCCAAAAAGCAGAGTAATTTTTACCGGATTTCTTTGGTAATTGTTTTTGTTAAATTAACCACAAAATATAGTATTATAATATGTGATCAAATTTAGTAAACGTGGCAGCATTTGGTAATTTTATCATGATTTCTTAGAGCATGCCATAAAAATAATTTATTTGGTTAATTTTACTTTTCAGTTTTGTATTTTTTTCTAGATGTGTGGTAAGAAGAACTGTAATTTTGAAAACCAGAATTAACGGTAAACCGTTACAATATGAGCGGAAAAAATACCCAATGAATGATTTTAATACCGTTTATTTAGGTTTTATTATCAGAATTATGAATTTTTTTCTTCGTGCACCTAAGCGTCCCTGCTCCACTTCATGTTTTAATATTTTCAGTGATTCATAACTTTTCAGCTGCTTTCAGAGACATGCCGGAAAAAAATATGTTTATATACAAATGAAATTTTCTTATAGACAATTTAGATTTCTTGAAAGCGGCTGTTGGAATTACGTAAACAGTGTTCGTTGTTTTAAGAGATCAAAAAAGATTTTTCCCACAAAAATGTCTTTAGTTTGCTTTAGAATGAAACAAGCCTTTTCTTTATGTTAAGATTCGGCTTTTGTTTGAATTCAAACGAAAGAAATGCTCTTTTAAGATAGACAAAACAACTTTTTTTAAGAATTGGGACATGTTGTATTTCTTGTTTTTAAATGTACAGTCCTGGAATTTCTCAGATTTTTTTAAATGCCGAATTCTTATTTATTGATTCATGATATTCGAAGCTATGCAGTACATGCATTATATTGGTACCCCCAAACCAGTTAATTTTGAACAACAGTGATTTGAGTCATAAAAGTAACTTATCTACATGTAATGAAGTCCATTGATTTTCGATTTGTGTAATTTTTCGTTCAATAGCCAATTTATTTTTTTAATATCAAATATTGTCTCAGAAAATTAATTTCTAAGTATTTTACATTCATTGAAATTTTTTTATTTTGATACAGGAATTTAATAAGAATACTTTTTGATGAAAATTGTTTTCAATAACAAAAGAATCATTGAATTATAAATCAAAATAATAAAAATAAATTTCAGATCTAGTTTCTTTCTTATTTTCTAAAACAAAACTAAATAAATAAAATAAAAAAATAACTGGAATTCTCACCTAATTTCTTAGAGCTGGGGCCGACAACATTCCGTACAAGGGAGGGGGCTATTTTGTCTGAAGGGGACACAAGTTGTGGTTGCGTGCCACATTCATTTCCCATAGATTAGATTTAGTATATCAGAATGAAAATCAGGTCATGCTATTTATATAAAATTACATTTAGTTATTTCTGTTTTTATCTTTTGATGGTACTTTTATCGATAAATATTCTACAACTTAATTTTTTTTAATAAAATTTCTTTAATATTTCTTTATGATTAAAAACTTAAACTTCGAGCGCTCAATAATAGGCGCCCATTCTCAACATTCGTTAGACGTGAGTGAATAAACAAAAAACAGAAAATCGAAACAGAAAATCTCAAGAATGGTTCTGTTAATGTTTCTCGTTTAACATAAA
The DNA here is from genome assembly GCA_949128135.1 of Parasteatoda lunata. Lineage (NCBI taxonomy): Eukaryota > Metazoa > Arthropoda > Arachnida > Araneae > Theridiidae > Parasteatoda > Parasteatoda lunata. The sequence goes on along the minus strand of OX421970.1, from coordinate 73,085,252 downwards.
TAAAACTCCTCTTGATAAAACAAAACCATTTATAAATCAAATTTAACAAAATATACGACGAGAGTGCTGATTTATCAACAGCTGTCGAACAACTGAAAAAAAGGAGAAAGTAGCAAATTGACGTCACCAATTTATAACTGAGAAGTCACTTCAGTTCGCTTCATACAAAAGATGTACAATATAGCAATACCACATAAAGTTATCAGCGGAAGCCGGAAAATTAATGTGGAAAACAAAACTAGAAAAACGGCAGTGGCAAAGAGAGACAAATTTTACACGTTATGGGGTGGTGAGGAACTCATGTTCACTAACAAAGTAACCTTATTAAAAACATGAATCAGTCGTTGAGGTTCTTACAAAATGGTGTGAATGCTTATTTTTGAGCTTAGAACTAACTTATATTTGATTTTAACAAGTAATTATATTTCCAGAATACATTATTACGTTTCTTTGTAATACTTTTTTGCGAACTCATGAAGTGGTATTTATATTTAATACCACTGAGGGGGTTTTTTCGAACATCTTTAGTCAAGGAAAGAAAGAAAGCCCCTGTTTAATTCCGTAAGACTTTAAACTATATGTACTTCTTCTTGAAAGAGTTAACTGGACTTTAAAACAAACCAATTTTTTAAACATTGCAAAAGTTGTTAAACATTTTTGCGAAGTCTCTAGTTTGAAATTTTTCTCATTAGGTAAAAAATTATTAAAAACAAATGAATTATTCTCAATTCTTACACGGGGAATAAAATTCTTGTATAATTACCGTACTGTATGGTAATGACATTTCAGAAAAAAAAAAAAAAAAAAAAAAAAAACTATAATCTGGTTAAAAACCAAATTATACGGTATTTAAACTCTTTATTTAGTAATTTTTCCGTTCATTTTATAGTTTTCATTACCATACATTTAGTACAAAATTCAAAATTGAAATGAAAACTTAACTGAATAAATGGTTTTTTACGCCATGATTTTAAGGTATCATGATAAAATTACTAAGTTTTACTGCATTTACCAAATTTTATCACACATTATAAAACCATATTTTATTGTTAATATAACCAAAATATCAGTAAAGCGCTTCGGTAAAAACTGCCGGGATTTTTGGTGTACAGAAACATGGTAAATTTTACCATATTCTAGTAATTTTGACTATACTTTTTTTCGCAGTGTGTTAGCCCGAAAAATGGAATCGTGGTAAAGTAATTTTCAAGAATTAAAAAGTTAGAACTCTCATTTTTAAGAAACTGCGGTTTTTCTTTTTTATATTTTGCCCCATTATCACAATCAGCATAGAGGGCGCTGGCAAAATTGGACAAAATTCAACCTTACAGTTAAGAATAACTGTTATGAACTCTTTACAATTGTTAATATAGCATGTCCGTAATAAATTTTTATTCTCGCTCAATCATATTCACAGTTATTTATGCAATCTTAGAAGAATAAAAAAAAAAAAATACGGATACTGAAATTGGTTTATAAAAATATACTACCAAAGTAACATTGCTTGATTGTTAAGCATATAATATGCACAATAAAATTATATTTTTATTAATTTCATGCACGATATTTCGAAATATATACAGTATTTTATCAATTTTCACTAAAATAGTATTTAGTTTCCAATTTCAACTGTTTTTACAGCTTAAACTTAAAAATTTTAAATTTATTTCAGTAAAATTCATTTTTAATAACAATTAAAACTTTTATATCCGAATTCAAATTTTTGTCAATTAAGTTTTTTTCAAACACTTTTAATTATTTTATTTCAACCCGAATGCTGTTGCAGGAAATGGTGTTAAGAGTTTGACATTTAACTCAATGTTTTCTTTTACCCTCATTCTACTTAGAAAGCATTTCTAGATTCTTAGGTGAAACTTAGAGCTATTTACAATTCTCCTACAGTCTGTCATTGTCATCCAAATCCTTTTTTCTTTCGAATTCTAAGAAGTGTTCTGCTGAGGCATTTTCACTGCAGTCGACGAGTTTTTATTCTGAAGTTTCATTCTTTCGAAATGATGTATTTTCCTACGTGGTTTCCCATGACTTAAATTTTCATTTCTTTTTCTTCTAGAAACGTAAAAATAAGCTGTTTATAAATATTATCACCTTCCAGCATTTTTACTTTTTATTGATTTATTTTTATTTTAAAAAAGCTTAAAGTATAATTCAAATTATCATGAATAGTTTACAGCTTCTGCGAATGAATTGTTTATTAGTTAAAATGAAAAAATGTTGCATTTTTGAAGAGAAATATACAATTAAAAGAGAAACTTGAAATATGTTTGTGTTTTTGGTAGTTGCATCAATGATCTATTATCCATGCCAGAAAATAATGTGAGTTACCATATCTTTAAGGATAATGACTTTTTTTTCCATGTTAGCTACTTGTGATTTGATAGTTATTTTATACATTTTACCATTCCAAATATCAAGCGTAATCTCAGTTTTACGTATAAAATGTTAGTTATGTTCCTTTTTTCACTTTACTGAATTTGGTAGCTGCATAAATGATCTATTATCCATGGGAGAAAACAATGTTAGTTACGATATCTTTAAGGATAATGACTTTTTTTCATGTCGGCTACTTGTGATTTGATAGTTATTTTATATATTTCACCATTCCAAATATCAAGCGTAATCACAGTTTTACGTATAAACTGTTAGACATGTTCCTTCATCCACTTTACTGAATTTGGTAGCTGCATTAATGATCTATTATCCATGCTAGAAAATAATGTGAGTTACGGCATCTTTAAGGATAATGACTTTTTTCATGTGATTTGATAGTTGTTTTATACCTTTACGCATTTAGAATATCAAGTGTTATTCCATAAAAGTTAATTTTAAAGTGATAGTTATGTTCTGTTATACAATTTAGAGAATTTAGCGTTAAAGATCTATTTCGCGAAATAATGTTATTTACGATATCCTTAAATGATAATAATTTTTTTTATATCGTCTAATTGTGATTTGATAGTTGTTTTATACATTTTACTATTCCAAATATCAACCGAAATCCCAGTTAAGTTAGTTATAAAAAGTTAGTTATGTTCTGTTATCCGATTTAAATTTTTAGCTTATAGTTTAAACTTCTTGCTTGTACGTTTTTCTGCCTAAGGATAACACGGGATTGATTAGTTTACGGGGCAGAAAAGCAAGCCAGTCATACAATAATGATTTCAGTGTTAACGAGTTTTGAAAAATGGTTTCACAATTTATAAGTGAAAAAAAAACATTGGAATGATAATTTTTTTTTTTAAACAAATGCAGTTTTGTGGTTTTTGTGATATATTAACTTCTGATTTGATTTTGAATTTTCAATAATGATATTAAATTTCTCTCGCAATTCATCATATTATCTATCGCTAAGGTGAGGAGAAGTAAAAAAATATAAATTACCGAACAAATGAGTTTTAAGGCAATTCGTTTTATAACTAATAGAGTTAGGGGAGAGTCGGGTACCCCCGCCCAATGTCAATTTCATATGTATAGAATATTTTTTCAAGTCAATGGGCCATCGGACAATAACTGTTATATTAAAAAAAGATTATTTTCAAAGTTTCAAGTATTTATGCTGCTGGTAACATGGTAAACAATAGTTTTGAAAATATGTTGAATACAGTTGTCATGATATTAAGAAAAATTGGTTGAATGTTTCGATTAAACTTCATTTTAATATTAAAAAAATAATTTTTTCTATACATACAGCATTAAAGTATATAGTCTTAAGTTTAGTTTGCACAAAGAACGAAGTTTATTTGTGAAAAATTGTTCGAGTAATTACAAATTTACAAAAAAATTGGATTTCGGGTAGCCCCGCTCACATGAATGTTAGGTATCACAGCCCACTTTTATTTCGTCGATAAATGAACGGTTCCAAAGATTTACTAAAATTATATTATTTTCTTTAAATATTTAATATAAATATATATTAATATTATAATATATTAATATACATTTATAATAATAAAAAATATACCATTTGTTGTTAATAAATGATAGAATTCACTAAAAGTATATAAATATGCAATGAAAAAAAAATTATTTTGTGATAAAAATGATAAATAAGGTTTATCTATTGTCAATACATTGGTCATTTTCATTTACACCTGAAAAAACAATCAAAAAACATAATTTTTGTAACTGGGCGGGACTACCCGACACATTTTGAAAAGAGCTGAAAAACACGTTTTTTTAAATTTCTATTTTTTTAAACTATTCTTTTTTTGGTTTATTCTTTTTGTATTATTTAATTAAATGATAAAACAATAGAAACATACAAAAATCTTGATTAGTACTCAATATTATACAGAAATATAAGCAATAGTCCTTAAGTGGGCGGGGCTACCCGACTCTCTCCTAATTAAGCAAAATATGAAGTAAGTGAGAAAATGATTCAAAAATTTTTTTTCTTCTTCAAATGAGGTATATGTGTATTCATGGTGTAATATTTGTTTTAACCTTTACCCTTACCTATTTTTTTGTTAGAGAATTGATATATTTAAATTTCTTTTCATTTTTAAACATAAGAAACGAAAATAAAACACTAGTATATAGATTTAATTCTTCCCGGATCCAGTCTGGGAGCATTGATATTATGCCTTGGGGTAATGTATTATTCTAACGAGCGGACATAGTTAGTAAACCTCTATGAATGAATGATTAGCATTGGAAAGAAAAATGCCTCTAAATCCATTTGTTAATCAAATAGGAACTAGATTTCGTTAAAAAGAGAAAAATTATATCGTCATTTTTCAGGTAGTTTGTTTAAGTCTCATCTTTTATTGATTAGTTTTGTCTCTAATATATAGATAGCGCCACAATCTCCCCTTCATCATAGTCCTTTAAAATTTGATGAAAAATTTGGAACTGCTTATGAATTATTTAAGCTTAGTGGGCATTTCATAAAGTTTCAGGAAGTAAAGAAAACGTTCCTTGTTACATCTTACTATATAAAAACTAATATTATAAATGAAAATATTGTGTTGATTGTTTCTAAAGAAAACCAAAGGCTTTAGTTATTCTATGAATCATTGCAAATTGGAAGGACACGGTAGGGTCAATTTAGTAAAAAGTTAACTCACTCTTATCATTTGTCAGAAATGCTTTTATTTCGCAAGAAAAAGTGAACAGGGTCATTTCCTTTCAGCGGAAGTGTGTTGTTTATCATTTATTGACCATTTCCACCAGCATTGCCTCCACTGCCATGATTGAACTTAATGTTTTTATTTTTAATAAGCTGATACTTTTTTGCACTTTTTTCATGTTTTTTACAAGTTCATAATATCGGTACTTTGAACCATAAATGTATGGAGAGAATTTTCTCAAACCTTAATAAAGTGTTAAATTGACCATATATCCGTTCACGCCGAGCAAATGTGTCGTACTCATTATAATGCTTAAATTGTACTTTAATATGGTTTAACTCATCACTATACTGTGATTGCAACAATTTTAAACGATGTTATAGCTAAACGAGCTCAAAAATTTTTAACAGTGAAGAAATATTTTAGTGTCATTTGTAAAATAATGATTTGTGTTATTTTAAACAATTTTTAAATGGGAATAGATTACAAAATTTTATTCCACCAATTTTTCTAATTAAATAATTATAGTACATAATTAATTGCAATAAAAAATGTTTAATAAATTCTTTTGATAGTTTCATGAACTTTGACTCCGATATAAACCTTTTACGAAGAAAATTTTTTTCCCAATTATTTGTTTTCTTAATATTGGCATTGATTTTGTTCTACAAGAGATTTATTTTTAACAGAAATGTGCTAATAAATACAATAAATTCTAAATTTGATTTAATTAATACATAATACATTGATACATAATTAGCATGATTTAATTAATACTTATTTATAATATCATAGACAGCTATAGATTATTTCTTTATACAGTTAAACTAAAATTTATGCGAAGTGTTTCACAATAAGTGCCCTTAAAAAAATTTCAATTACCTTAAGAAATGCTTAATTATTAAAGACAGCAAAGCTGTAAAAGAGTGTTCAGATTTAATTTACTATATATATAGTATCACAGACAGCTATATATTACGTTTTAATTTATTTAAACTGATATCTAGGCGAAGTGTTCCGCAATGACTGCCCTTAATATGGATTTTTAATTACCTTATCAAGGTATGTAATTATAAAGAGTCTCAGAGCTGTAAAACGAGTGTTTCGCCATTACTGCCCTCAATAAAGATTTTCAATTATCTTATGAAAATGTGTAACTGTTAAGTGCAGGAAAGCGCTATTCAATTTTTTCCAGGAGTTCTTAACTATTGATTGCTATTTCATGGCTTTTGCGAGTAATCAAAAATGTTATATTAAGTCAAAGCTATTAAATAGAAAGCAAGAATGCGAATTTGAAATCTAAGCTTACTAAACAAAATGCTTTATACAGATAAAGAGTATAGATATTTTACTTTAAATGCAAAATTCAAATATCTATGTACTGTAAACCCTATACTTAATATTATGTATTTTATTATATCAGAAAAACTTCATTAAGTATGCTTATAATCTCAATCATATTTAATTGTTATAATTTATTGTATTTATTAACACAAATGTATAAAGAAACCACAGAATCTTATAAATTTTAAAATCGCAATTAAATTAAAGTTAGGTGAAAACAGTAATTCAATAAGAAATAATGAAGAAGTACAGCCATACAAGAAATTCTCTAGAATTTTATTATTTTTAAGCGTATGAATGGAATATAAAAATTAACAAATAAAAATGAAAATTATTATATTAAATAATAAATATTAAAATTAAGACAAAAAAAAAAAAAGTAAAAAATTACCAAAAACAATAGTTTTATGAGGGATATAGCGAACCTAAGTTATAAGACACATAAGATACTTTTAAGATACATAAAAGAGCAATAATAAAATAAATATTCAAAGATAAATTAAATGTTATTTTAAAATACTGGAAAAATTCAGAATTATGCAAGAGTTTTTGTAATTTATTAATTAAAATATTCCAACTGTATTCAAATCAAATTGTTACAGACACATAAATGAAAATAAGAATGCATTCAATTCTGATAATTATAGATCGATAAATGAAACTATATTCAAAACTAATAACTATATTTAGATAAATAAGACTACATTCAAATCTTAGTATCATCGGTAGATAAATGAGGTTACGTTCAAAATTATTTAATAAATGCTGAAATAGAAAACTATATTAAAAAATATATATATATATATTGATAAATGAGGCTATATAAAACTAATAAAGTGAATTTATAAAAGAGCTCAAGGCAATTTTTCACCTTAGGCAAACTTTACTTGTTTCATTCATTCTATAACAAAGTGGCATCAAATTTTATTTTGGTAGAATAAATGGAGAAACAATTATCACTTTCAAAATTAAAATTGCGCAAGTCGTTAGCTTTTATTTCCGACTCAAAGGCCGAATTTCTCATTTAACGAGCCAAAGAAAGAATTTCATCTTTTCCACTCGTTGAATGAATGATAAGAAAAGAAGAATTCGGTTGGAATCCTCGGAAAAGCTGATACAGTTTAATTAAGGAACCATTTTGCCAGTCGTTGTAGAATATCCTGCCATCATTAAGAGGAAATTTTTGCTTTAACCTTCCGACGCTTTAACTGAGTGCTAACCTTCCCTTCATGAAAGGAGGCGGAGTGCTATAGTAATTTCCATTTTTACTCCTTATTACCGAAAAGGGAGGACTGAAATTCCTTTGGAGAAAACAATCAGGGTGTGTAAGTGATATCAGATAACTGTCGGTAAAACGGTCCTCTTCAACGAAACTCTTTATGGTATTTTCAATGTCGCTTGCTCTTCCTTTTCTTTCGCACTCCTCCCCCCCCCCTTTTTTTTTTCTTCTTTCATTTCTTTTGGGGAATTAAAATTATTTTTTCATTACCGAAAATGCAAGGAGAAAGATCGAAAGAGATATTTAGGTGGCTCATCGTCACACCAAGGTTGAAATAATTGGTTAATAATTAGACGAGTTTATTCTGAAGAATTTATTCTGTGGAATTATAATAAGTTTTGGAAGAAAATTCTAAAATTAAAGTCTCATATAAATTTTTTAAAATTTAGAATTAAAAAAACGTTATTACATTGATATAATTTTTTTTAATGTAATTACCGTTTTGATTTATGCATTTTTGCAGATGCTGCACTGCAAAAAATTCAATCAAATACGAATCAAATTACGGTATAAAATACCAGCAATTTGGGTGCATCATCCCTAAAATCCATTTTACTGCAAAATCCTTTTTTACCATTATTTTTTACGGTATATCAGATTATTTGTTCCGTAACATGTTCTGGTAGAAATGAGTTTTATGGTAACAAGTATCGATATCCTGAGTGCCGGTACTTTTTACCGTGATTTTATCCGTTTTTTACAGTGTGTGTCAGTTTTTTTCCCTTCCTTTCTCTTAAGAAAGTTTAAAACCTCATTTTTCACTTCGTCGTCCGTTAAATCATCAGTCCCTTGCCGTAATTTTTATGGAGCACCATCACAGATTCAACCTTTATTTTGGGTTTAACACTCTACTTCTTAATTTGAAATCTTTGTTTCCGGAAGGCACTAAAGCTTCAAAGACGAGGTAAAAGAAGATGTTTATTGCAAGGACATGGTGGGCGCTTGTTGGAAACGGGTATAGAAGAACAATCATGGCGTCTAAATATGCATAGATCAAAGTGGAGATTATGTGGAAAAATGGACAAATGTTGGTTTCTAGATGCTATAATATTAATTTATGATTCTTTTATCTTTAAAAAAATTGGCAAGCACACTTTTGGGATAAACCTTGTACAATTTTCACAATATCCGGAGTCCTGAAAGCATTTTCTTTCCCTTGATTTCGAATAATTAAACAATTAATTATTTTATTGTGAAAAAGTACTCTTATTCTTGATGAATATTTATGGATTTATTTAAAAAAATACAACTTCCTTAAATATCCACAAAAATTAAAATTGTTACAAAAATTGCGTCATTACAAATCTATCCAAAACTCATTAAACGACTTCGAAATTACTCTCATTAATTTGCAAGATTTATTCCAACAAATAGAGCTCAACAACCCAAAAAATTGACAATTCGAGATTGGGATAATAACTGAAACTTATCGGTTTTAAGTATTAGATTCGTAATTAAATTTGTGTAAAAAGGCTTGTTCGTATATGCACAATTACAAAAGGGAAAACTTCAAACATCATTTTAAATTTGCTTCAGATAAATTGAAAGCTAACTATGATAAGACTCATTAACATTTGTAAGGTAAATTGATGTTCTATTATACACCCATTAGTATCCTTTTAGAAACGTCTTTTGAATTTTAAAAACTAAACTCAGTGGCGCGACAGCCCATAGAGGACCAAGGCCTACTGTGCCCATCTCAGTTTGACCTTGGGCTCTGGGATGCAGGAGCAGATGTTCCGGTCAGGTGGTCAGCCGAACGCGGAACCCCCAGTGTTTAGTTCCCAAGCATGCTTGGTACTTATTTATCGACCCACTGAAGGGATGAAAGGCTGAGTCAACCTTGCCCGGCCCGAGGATCGAACCAGGGACCTGTGGCACGACAGCGTCTTTTGAATTTTATCGATGACAAATCAAGCTTTCCCTTGATGATTTAATATTTTTTATTCGAAATTATTTTTCCTCCGTGTAGAATAAAAAATTCTGAATTTGCTTGCTAATTATTTAATTAAGTAATTTATATTCAGCAGATACATTGGTAATCACATTTGTAAATGCATACTAATTTTCATAGTAATGTATATAATTTTAGTTGTGGTAATTCTTTCATACTTTCATTTCTTCTCAAAATTTTATGACTTATTTTTTATTTTTTCACATAAATATTAGGAATGGTTTTTAGTTACTTTTCCAGCTGATTTCACGATATTTAAAATTAAACACATAGATTAAAAAAGTTAGGATTTGGGAAATAATGGATTTAAGAACTTGTTTACTCTTCTCGGCAAGCAAGGACCATATACCGAGAAAAAAAAGTAAGGTCAAAACTACTAGAACATGGTAAAATTTACCGTGTTTCTGGCTGCTTGGGAACACCAGAAAGCTCGGTAATTTTTACCGAAATGCTTTGGTAATGATTTAGGTAAAATGAATATTAATAAAATATAATTTTGCGCAATGAAATAAACTTTTTTAAATGTGGTACATTTTAGTAATTATTTTATGAAATTCTAGAGCATGGCATAAAAATCATTTTGTAAAGTTAAATTTACTTTTCAGGTTCGTATTTTTTGGTTAAAGTGTGGTAATAAGAACTATAATTATGAAAACCAGAATTCACGGAAAATATTTACCATATGAACGAAAGAATTATCAAATGAATGGTTTAAATACCGTACATTATAGTTTTATTAATAATTTTTTTTTTGTACTGAAAATGTAATTTTTCTAAACTTTATTCATCATGTTTTCTTTCATTAAATGTAAACAAGTAAAATAAATGAAAATTGCTTCAAATTAATTAATTTTGTTTGATTACTCAAGAAAAATAAATAAATTCATAGATTACCATATTTTGTAAATGAGCATCCATACTCACGCTTTAAAACTAACAAATTGCATTTTTACATTCTATATATACGCGACCGAAAGATATTGTTTCAAATTTTCATAAAAATTAATTGTGAGCGAAATAGGGATTATTTCACTATATATTGACTGTTTCCTCAATGTTCCTAGTTTCAGAAAAAAAATGTGAAGTCAGATTCAAAGTCAACACGAGCGCTTTCAACAAAGAAAAGAACTGCAAACCTTGCATTATTTATTTGCTTACATTAAAGATAGTCTAAAAAGATAAGCACTTCTCCTTTTCCACCAAGAAAACAATTATTATTTTCCACCATGGTTATTAAACGATAAATTAAGTTTCATCTTAATAAACTTGTCACTATATTGGATAATCTCCCTTTTAATGTTCACGCCGCGTCATTGGAATTATTTTATAAGCGTAAAGTTTTCTTAATTTATTCTTTATCAAAAATGAGGTGCTGTTTGAATTACGAAAGGCTCCTTTCTTTTTTGTCTTTAAAGCTATTCTTAATTTATTCTTTGTTTAATTAGGTGTGACACTAATGTTACATATTAAATCATTCATATGAAAAATTTAGACACCGTAACGCGAAGTCATTTAAAAAAAAAAATTCTTTATGTGCTTCTTCTTTTTCATTTTTCTTCCTTTTGTGATATGAAAACTTAATTAATTTCTAAGAATTTCCTTTTATTTTGTTCATTTCATTGTAAAAAGAGATTTAATTAAGTATGACTGACACAGTTTTTATTAAAAAAAAAGATTGCTGATAGTTATACATTATGTGAATAAGTAATAAATATCTAAGGAAAATAATAATACTAAGAATAACTCAGTCACAAAATCTTATGGATAATTAATTAATAATTTGAAACAGTTAATAAAACCTGTATTTTAAAAAAAGCTTGCAAACTGGGTAAGAAATACATATGCCAGAAAATCAATAATTGCATGCACTCCAATGGAGGAAATTTAATACATTTTGTCAGAGAAAAATAACATATTTTTATTAATTAATTTAACAAATTGAAAATATTTATATCTATAATAATATAATTTATCTCTTTAAAAGTAATAATAATAAGTCCATCTTTGTTGCAAAAATCTTATGAATAATAAATTAATAATTTGAAGTAGTTATTAAAACACGTGTTTAATAAAGTTTGCAAACGGTGTAAGAAATGCATATATCTGAAAATCAATCATTGCATGTACTCCAATGGAGGAAATTTACTTCATTTTATCAGAGAAAAATAGCTTATTTTTATTAATAAATTTAACAAATTGAAAATATTTATTACTATAATAATAAAATTTATCTCTTTAATAGTAATAATAATAAGCCTATATTTGTCACAAAAATCTTATGAATAATAAATTAATAATTTGAAACAGTTAATGAAACCCGTGTTTTGATAAAGCTTTCAAACGGGGTAAAAAATGCATATGCCTTAAAATCACGAATGAAATGCACTGTAATGGAAGAGATTCAATTCATTTTTTCATAGAAAAATAACATATTTTTATTAATAAATTTAACATAATGAAAATATTTATTTCTATAGTTTCCTTTCGCAGGGCACGTTCAGGCCTAATACTATGGGAAACAAAAGGCACCGTTTAAGCAATTTTCTTTTTTCATTTTGCAAAGCATCATTTTTAAATTATCCTTATTGTTTCGGACTGTTGAATCTGAATTCAATATAATTGAAAATGTCATCAAAAGTAGATATATAATTTAAAAAAAAAAAAAATCAAAAAGTAAGGTTTAATTGGAAAATAAACTTTTAATATTTTATTATTTTTAACTAAATGATTAGCTCTCTCAAGTAGATGTTAAAAATTTTATAATTTGCTTACTTTTTGTATTGAGGTGTAATAATCGCGCTTATTATAATAAGAAATTATTTAATTAAAAGTTGAAATAAAATGGTACACTTCATAATGTTATTTATTTTTTAAACTTATCACAAGATTTCTTTAAAAGACTGTTGTTTTTCGATGCATTATATGTATTAATATAGGAGTTAAACAACTAAAAACAACTTCAGACCAATCCTCTGACATTAATAAATTTAAACAAAGTACCTATTTACAATCAAATGAATATTTAATTACTTTAAATTTTGTCTTAACGTTATTAGCTGTATTAATTGAACCGGTCACTATATTCTTATAATTATGACAGCGGTGCTTTTCTCTTTTATTTTTTGTGTTTTTCTTCTTTGGTGATTTTTTCCGTGCTTTTTCTTCAGGACCTTTTTCCATAGTCTTTTCCCCCGCAATTCAGCGGGGTGTTTTTACTGCTACTAGCATATTAACTACATTTTAAAATAAAAATTAATAAAAAAAGTTTTACTTTCTTATATCAGAGTTGCTTAAACTGCTGAGGCATATTTGAAAATTTTACGCAACTGCTGATAATGATAGCTTTTTTATCATTGTAGATGAAGACTCTAATTCAAAGATTGATGTTATTACATTTGTAAGAATATGTGTTGATTCGATTTTTCCTCAAACATGATTTTTGCACACGATTTTTCCATTTTCTCTTTCTTAATTTAAATATAAAAAACAAGTTCTGTTTAAAAATTCAGTGTTTGACCACTGGTAAAACGTTTTATAAAAATATTTATTAATATATATATATATATATATATATATATATATATATATATATATATATATATATATATATATATATATATACGGAAAAAATTAATTGATAAAAGGAAATTTTGTGAAGTCCCACAGAAAAATTGCGCTGATTTTTTCCGTACAAAAATGAAAAATTTGCTTATAAACTGCAAAATCGAAGTTTAAAATAGAAGTTTCGAAGTTAATGCGGAGTGTTTCGTAATGAACACCCATAATGTATCGATAGTTTTAGAATCATTGTCAAAAATTTAGTAAAAAATCTACGCACATTGGTGGCACCACAATTCAATATTTTAAGTGAGAAAGAAATAAAATCACTAATGAGAGAAGCGGAATGAAAAATATTAAAATCTATATGATCACCGGAAGAAACAGACTTTCAAGAAACAGGTTTAATTACCCGAGGAAGAGTTCAAAGAAGACCATTCGAAATATTTCCGATTTTGATTAGGCAATCAAATTGGCTTTGACGTTTTACATACCGCTCGTTTCACTAGTTATTCAGCAAATTTTTAAGATGCTTCTAATTCTTTTTCGCTTAAATATTTATTTGTGACTTCCAATCTTTATACACCCCTGACTTAATTTTTTTTCTTTTTTTGATGAGGAATTATAAAATATTCATATATTACGGGTGGTGTTTACTAAACACGTTGTCTATTTAAAGAATCGGAGAAATTCTGGAGACTAAGCTGTGGGAACTAACCAATTTTTAATTTATTACTTTTTAGAGTGTGAAATAATTTTACTGTTCATGTTTTTCGCTTCTGCATTTAGGGTCAGGACCTATAGTTCAAGAAACTCTAACTTATATGATAGGAATTAATGTATTAAAAAAAACTTACTGGAATTGAGTTCAAATACCTCTATAAAAAAGTATTAAATAAATGTGTTTACGACGCTGTTTTCGATCCCGGCATTTTTAGTATTTCATATATTTTTTGTTTGTCAATGCCATTATTTGTTTGACATTTGAAATGGAGACGGAATCATATCGTTTTTTATGCTCTCCACAGCTAATGCGTTTCGTTCTTTTAACATATGAATTGCTTCGGTTGAGAAAGCTTATCTGAAAATAAGTCATGTTTACCAACTGACATCAAGAGCAGCATCTTTCTAGAGTTTCACCAAAACATATCACTGCTTCATCCCAAATGGGTACAAATATCCGGCCTGCTGGACAAACCAAATCTTGTAGAGTTCGGATTACTTTTAGAGACGCCAGACTTCTTACTTTATTCAAAGAAGATCGGATTTCTGAGAGGATGGCTCGGAAGCACGATTCTGAGCTTCTTTTTTTTTTTTTTTTTTATTATTTTCGTTTTCTGCTCCATCCACCCCCTTCGTTTTGGGATGAAAAGGGATTTCCATGATGTTCTTTTAAGTGAGGAAAGATCGATAGTAGGGAATCTTTCCAGTCCGAAAAAGAGTCAAAAGAGACTCTTGTGTATCATTACTAAAATCTAGTCTTTATTCAAAGATAGTCTGTGAATAAAAGAGTTGTATTTATTCTTATTCATTCTGTGATATAGTATAGGCTATCATCATTTTATTCTCATTTGTGCTATATGAATTGACACTTTGCCTTCAAATGGAAAAACATGCAACATTTTAAGAGATTTTGTCCATTGTGTAAGATAGTAAAAAGTCTTTTGCAATTATACTAGTTTACTGCAAGCATTACTGCTCTTTTTTCTGCATTGGTAAATAACTGTTTAATTAAGCTTATAATACTAGTAATATACCATAGTAAATGATAGCTAATATTGATTAGTATATCACCATCTTGCTAGTTAAGTCAAACCAAACACGCGAGGCTCTCATTCTCTCTTATGGAAAAGTTGAAGAACGTCCACTTAAGTTAGAAATAATATTAAGTTACTTTAGAAAAAACAGTTTTCACCCCTTTCAGTCAGTTTAACCTCGTCCTTTCTTAAAAATAAACCCCAATTGGACAATCTCCGACCATTCTCTTCCTATTTCTCGATTGTGCAATATGGATCTAGTTAAGCTGAAAAATTGAAGCGAACTGAATCCAAAATGGCTCAAAAGTTTTCTCTACATAGATATTTTGCAATGGAACACGGCTGATCTTTTCATTTTATGACGTATCAGAATTAACTGTTGACAAAGGCCAAATAGAAATTGTAAATATTTTGTTTTAACCTTGTTCTAAATTTAAACTAAGACTGGTTCTAAAGCGTGCTAACTCCTAACACGTATACAGACAAGCACAGTTTGCCACGTAACAGACTGGTTGAACCTCCTTTCTGGCTTCGAAGATCAACAAAAGTTAAAAGAAATATTAAAATGGAAGTTAAGTGAAAGGAAGAAGTTAACCAGACGTGAGATTGCAAAATCTCTCTACTTAGAAGGATTTTGCAACCGTCTCCATCCGCTTAAACTCTTCCATCCGCGTTAAAGCATCACTACTGCGCATCTCCAATCGGGCAGTAAATTACTTTGCGCCTGCCTTGAGTAAGCTTAAGGAAGAAGTTAAGCGGACCTAGAGAGAAGGGTGTTTTAATAACTCTATAAATTGGTTGGGCACAGCGGGAAAATTAAGTCTTTATAAAAATTTTCAACTAAAGTTAAAAGAAAATAATTTGTGAGTGCTCCTCACACTATTGTATTGACATATTTTGCTTTGGCTATATTGATACAATATTAGAAAGCACTCCTTTTTGTGGATATAATCGTGTGATCTGATGAAGAGATTATATAATTTCCCCTCGGACTTTTATTATTTTCTTTTTTTTAAATAAATAATTTCCTTTTTCTCTTCTTTCATTATTTTATAATTTTTTTCCATGTTTTCTCTACTTACATATACATTATAATTGAAAAAGAAAATGAAAATTTAGTCCAGATAAATTTGCTCAGATTTTGCTGTTGCCGTATGCTTAACTTTTTAAAATTGTGTTAAATCTGAAGTGCAAAAAGTTACATTTAAAGGAAAGACTTGAGATCTTGAAGATATTGAATATAATTTAGCTTTTTAAAGTATTGTGTGTTGTGCTTTATTACAGTTTCCATTGGTATCTGAACATACCGCTTCAGACTGTGATATAGACTGTGATTCTGAAATTGTTCCGGTGTGCGGCACTGACGGTCGGACGTATGACTCCCGGTGTGAAATCGAGAAAGCCAAATGCCAGGGACATCCTGTGGAATTTAGTCGCCGTGGGAGATGCAGCGGTAAGAACAATTCTTCCTGAAATTTTATGGATTCAAACACATATTATTAATACACCATCTTTCAAAGCATTGAATCTTATTTTAATCTTGATCACTGTTAACAATAGAACACAAAATTTAATACATTAACTACGTTTTTTATAAACCCGCTTGAGATTGGAATTTTGTAATATTTCGACTAGTTGGAGCATTCAAATTGGACATGTGCTGATGACATTGTAAGTATCGTTTCCTGGCCACTACGATTAGATTTTATCTCCATATTATAGCCAAAATGAAATTATTCTCAATCCAAATGAACCGTTTTTCGACTGGTGAGAGTGTTCAATACTGAACTGGAGCCGCATGCTGGAACTTCAATGCAAGTTTCAATCGTTTCCTAACCACTGAAAGGGCATTTTATTTTATCTCCAATTAAAATTTCGGCCATTTTCCGACTGATAGAGTGCCCAAATTACAACTGGAGTTCTGTTTCTGATGTCAATTCTGGTTATAAGAAATTTTTTTCTGAATGGTGCTACCAAAATATATCGCCAATCGAAATACCAACCCCTTTTCAACATAAACAAAGTAACAAACCTAAAACTAAATAGAAAAAATTAATAAAATAAAGCGAATTTTTTAAGAAACTAAGCTTTTCAAGAAAACTAAAAAGGAAAAAAATAATGTTCTTTGTGTCAGATCTAAAACGGAAAACATAGGACGCATCACTTCCGTAATGAACTTATATCACCATCCTCGTTTACCTCGTCTTTCGACAAGGCGCATCCTACTTTTTTCGTTTTTTGATTGACAAAAATGAAATAATTTTTAGCTAGAGATATAGGCCAATTATTTCATAAATTCTATTACTGAGACTCATATTTATTCTATGATAGATAAATTTAGACAGATATGCACTGAAAATATACGAAAAGTGTTCGGGTAATTTCATTTATTGGCAGAGATTAAGATGGCAGAGAAGAAAACATTCGATGGGCAATTGAGTGAAGTTTGTCACGGCATTTTTTTATTACCTTTTGTCTTTTTACGTGTATTGTGCAATTTTTTTTATGTAAGAATGCAGGAGAAAAGTGGATAGCATATTACGAAAATTATATGAAATCATATTCGCTCTTTTTGAAAGGATCTTAGATGTGCTTTTCTCAAAAGTGAATTTTTTTCTCTCCATCTAACTGTTCCTAAGCACCGTTTCCAGATAGACACTTCACAAAATTTCATTTTTTTCTATAGATAAGAGTACAATGCACAGAAATATTTTATTAAATCACGTCCTTTTTCTTTGTTTTCTCTTTTTTAATTTTTTTTTATTATTTTTTTTTTATACCAAAAATGAACTCTTGAAATGAACTTGAACAATTTTGAAAATGTGGCTTACCATTATATTGCCCAAAGCCCTTTAAAAGTATACCCTTAACGCGCATTATGAATTTTATATGATAGAACATTTGGTTTTTTACTGTTCCTAAGCTGCAATTTTAGTCAAATTGAAGCAATGTGTAGATAAATTGTGTAATACAGTACTAACTATCCGAAATATTTCTATTATAAATTACTAAAATATTCAATACCAAGCGCATATAATATTTAGTTCCAACTATAAATATAAATAAGACGGAAAAATAAATTTTATAATGCATACTCAAATTTGCCTAAAAGTTTGTGTGTTGTATTAAAGAGTATAAAATGAATGCTGTAAAAAATATTGATAATAAAACACGAGAATATACATTGGGAAAAATAATTTAAAATTTATCAATAATTTCACTGAACTTTTTACTCGTATTTAGAATATTACCAAAAGCGTAAATTAATTTCAACTCAAAAGAGTATGCTCTATTTTATTGCGAACTTAAGTTTCATTATAAATTTAAATAACGAGAAGAAAATTTGAAGTAAAATCATTGATCCTTATTTGAAGTTGATTGTTTTTAGCATTTCAAAATGAAAAATGTTCATATTGGAAATTTCACTGCTAATTTGCAATCAATCATACATTGCATTGTTTATGGCATATTTAATCCATTTTTCTCTCCCTTCTAATTAATATTTTCAATATCAGTAAAAGTTTTGTGTATGCAACTCGATAAAAAATTAATTAATTATTGGGAGGAATTCCTGAATTTTCTACTTCGATGTTTTGAATTTTATGTTTTCTTTTTCTAATTTTATATTTTGAAATCAGCAGATGCTATTCGTTTTTTATTGATTCGAAAATTAATTTAATTTATAGTTAGCTTTAAATAGACCGATATGGAAAATTTTAAAAATGCATAACTATTAAAAAGAAATGTGTCATCAGTGCTTAAAATTAACTTGAGAACTTCAATCCAAATACTTATACATAAACATAATTTTGAATTTTAAATTATAGTTTTCATTTTCATAATAATTCTACATGTTATTCCTTTTGACACGTGTTTGGTTTCATTCAATTCAGTGTGATTATATATGTATGAAACAATACACTATCTATGCAATGCAATGTCATATGCATTAATGGGTACTAGTCAAGTTCTGTATTTTTTGTTTATGAAACCATTATAATTTCTAATTATCCGAGTTATCGTCTCGAACTGATTTCATTCGATTCTAAGAAAAGAAAGAGAGAGAAAAAAGTATTGGAAATACTGTTTCATTTGTCTGAATAGCGATAATTAAGTTTCTCGCCTCTTACAAAAAGGAGAGTACTTACCAGCTTGCCAGAATGTATTAATTCTTTTTTGATACTGGAGTTTTAACATTTTTTGAGATATCTTAACTACATTTAAACTAACATAGTGTTAAAGTTCGCCGGGTATGTAATATGAGCCTCCATGCATGTTACCAGGAATTACGGTTAATATTCCCAATCTCTGACCAATAGAAACGTGTTGATATTCGACTTTGAGTTAATATTACAAATAGGTTCGCTGTGTACAGTAAGGAGCATCTTACATCTGTCGGGGGCTGTATGCTCTTCTTTTAGTGCGGCGTAGAAGTTAGGGCTCAGTAGTTGGCCATATCATTAGACTAGGATCAAAACTAGTGTTCCTAGTGTCCTTGTATTAAAATATATAGCTATAAATTAATGTTTGTTTGTTGAACGCGGCTATAAGCGTTTAAGAGATTTTTTACCCAAATTCCCACCTGGTTTGAAATTTCCTCAATTCAGGCTTATTAGTGCAGATTTGTTGGCCACTCTTTCAGGGGCACCATATTAGGTGGGCCAACGTTGCTCCCACAGCAAAGACAGATAGTACTGAGAATGAAAGAACTTTCGTGCAATGTCCGGGATTCGGACCCTGAGCCATTCTGAAGCAAGGCCAGTTCCATGACCCATACACAATCCAGCCGGCAAGAGTCCGGTCGGTGTTTAAGAGATTCATTAATTTTGACTTAAACTAAACAAGGAAAACCGTTATGACGAACATTAACCCACCTGAGATACGCATTCAACGACAATATTGTGAAAACAATAATAAAATATAATGGTTTTCATCAAATGGGGTTTAATAGTCGGAGACAGCTAATACTTTGCAAAATATTTATTTAAAAAGCAATTTTTTTTTATGATTGATTTTATCACTGTAGTGGTATATTATTTTTATGATTAAATTAATAGTTTCAGTTAAATGCAGGTAAAGAGATAGAACACATATAGCTTAATATTTCAAGTCTACTTACCATATCGTTTTTTAACATTGAAAAAGAATATGCTTTTTAACTTCCTTTCTGAGGTAAGTTAAAGTACCAGAGTGTAACTGATAAAAACTACATTCTTCATTGGAAACTGGTAACGCATAATGCATCAAAGGAACAAAATTTATCAAATAATTGAATAAAAGTAAAATAAAAAAAGGAATTCTTAGATTGCAGTTCGATTAACAACATTCATAGAAAAAATTTTTATTATCAATTACTCTTCTTAAATGGATATTATAATCTTTGATAAATAGTATATTTTTATTATTTTAAGTATTAATTTAAAAAAAGGATTATTTTGATGAGATTAAGGTACAAATAGTTTCTTTAAGTAATGGAAATTAAATTATTTTAAGACAAATAATTGTTATTTCAGACGCAGAGGTATTATATTTTCAACAACCGTCGTAAAGGAACCAATTAATTTAAAACAAAAATTGATATTTCTGATGCGGAGACTTCCTATTTTCTACAGCCGTTTAAAAGGAATAAATTATTTTAAGAAATATAATTGTTATTTCAGAAGCAAAAACTTCGTATTTACTAAAAAAAAAAAAAAATAAAAAATAAAAAAAAAAAAAATAAAAAATCGAAACAATTTATTACTTAAATCTCTGTATACTTGAATTAATTTTTAGGAAAACTAAAACAGTTAACTGAAAACTTTTGGTGCTCAATCTTAGTAAGTAATTAGTATATACGCCTCGCTCATTGTCCAAATCTCGCACTTGAAGACATGTGGGCGAAATTGAACTTAAAAGTGTCGTCACGTTTTTTTTTTTTTTTTTTTTTTTTTTTTTTTTCCCTTCTTAATCTATCGTCGAACAACCGACATTCCGTATTTTTAGTTTTAAGTATTAGTGTTGCTTGGGCGTCTGTCGGTATGCTAGGTGTCACCTGTCTTCAGATCATCTCTAACACCAAGAAATTTTTAGGTGTAATTGACCTTAGATTAGTATATTTATAAATATAAATACATTTTCCTCAAACAATGAATTTAAAAGTCAGAGTAAATTGGTGTATGGCCTTGTAAAGGTCAGGTCGCGCTGCGCCACTGTGACGCCTAACAAATATGTGTCTAGACACTCTTACTTGATATTCGTTTAAAAATTTAAAATACTTAAAAAAAATCACGTTTTCACTAGTTTAATTAATATTCATACTATCAAGAACATTTAAAGAATAAAAATATGATTAATTAAGAAAATATTGCATCGTTTAGAAAAAAGAGCTTAAGCTGGTTCGGAAATTCGAGTGAGAAATGCGAAAAAAGTTTATTTATTTGAAAAATTTATAGCATGCATTTTTATGTGCCCAGATTTTGACGCAGTCAACCAAGTTTCTGATATGATCTAAGCTAAAATTTTGATTTGAAACTGCCTTCAAAGTCTACTAATTTCAAAATAATATAATTTATCACAAGTAAACAAATACTTTTTTTAAAAAAAATAAATTTTTTAAATCTTCCTTATTTATATCATTTAATAATTTTACCAGAAGACATTATTTCATGCATATACATTGCAGAAGAACAAAGATGTATGAGTGTTTTTGAAAAATAAAATTTTTGTCGCTATTTTTCAGTAAAACGTATAAAAAATTTTGTTTCTTAATTATACTTAAACTGTTTAAATCAGTACATACACTCGCCAAGGATTTAGAAATCTCTGAAATATCCAATTAAATGGTAGCTAGCGATGAAGTGTGTAAACTCTGTTTATGAAGTGAATAAAACTTCATCAGGATGCTGGTACAATCAGAATCCTGGTACCATCAGTTAGTTATTGAAGGTCATTTCATGATAAACGCAATATAATTGGAGAAACGACAAATCTCTCCTCATTTGAAAAAGGACTTATTATTGGCTCCCGTTTAGCAAGAGTCACGATTGTTAAGACTGTAGTTTCATTGGTTCTGACATTGGGTTCTTAAAAGCAGGAGTATCAAAGTTTTAAAAAGTTGGAACTGAATCAACATTACTTGTCTAGAGGTCGTAACTGTAGTTCGAACACATTTAACCAAGACCATGATTGTCTTCGACAAATTGTATGGCAGAGAAAAGGGTCTACTGTGCTACAGCTAACAAAAACTTGCAATCAAGGTTATTCCCAAATGATTTAGGCACAAACCATGCGCAGGAAATTGCAGAGGATGAAAATACGTATTCAGATGCCTTGGACAAAACCTCTTATTTCTGACCGAAATGTCAGAATTGTTTTTCAGAGATACGGAAGAAACATCAGAGAACATCCGAGAACTAGAGACGAATTACTGAAACAAGCTAAACTTTGTTTTGCGTTGATGGAAAATATAAGACGTGTAAGTTTCGCTTCCCCTGAAATCATGTTGGGAAGCATGTTCTGGTAGTATGGAAATGGTGCCACAGTGTTTCCCGAGGGTAAACGAAAAGCCATATACCTAACAATCAATACTGACGACAGATCAATTAAATCCTGCAATATAACATTTTCCTCCGAAGTTGACGGATTTTCAAAATTGGTTTACTGATCATAAATTTGACTTTCATCATCTTTTTTAATCCCCGCAAAAACCTCATTTAAACCCAAAAAATAATTTTGAGATATATTGGAAAGGCCCTTCCAAAAACAATCTCCTCCCTCATCTAATTTACAGGATCTTAAAGCCTACCTAGCTTATACATGATATTTTCTGGATATAAAAGTATACTCCAGAAGCCCCTAGTGTCGATGCCATCACGAATACAAGCTGTTATGCATGCAAAAGCATGTCCAATAAAACGTTAACTTAAAGTTTATAATTCATTGGCCAGTGCGTATAAGTTTATATCTACTACACTTGATTTGTTATTTTTTTTTAAAATTTATCTATACTTCTGTTTTCTACATCTTCTGAACCCTCATTTTCATTTTGGTAATTTCTTTCCAGGGTTAAATATTTTAAAGTGTCTCTATTTTTAAAGTTTCATAACTTTAATCTTTGTGAGCCTAAAAAAGAATTGTGGTTGTTATTAATTCTTAATGATACAAAGAAATAATCGAAAAATGACGTTCATTTAAACTATTTTGTTTTAACAAATCATTAAAGTTTAGATGTTTTAACATTTTACATCATCAATACATTCCCGAGGAAATTTCTAATCAATAAAAGATTAGTTATAAATCACCTATTAAAATGCTAAAAGTTATACAAAGTCTTGCAATTGCATTAAGACCTTTTTTTGTTTTTATTCTTTTTTTATCTATAATATGGCATAATGAAGTCATGCTTAAAATCCGCTATTTGTTTCAAACAAAGCTAAACATACACTTTTCCTTTAAATTCCATTTAAAACTAATCCCGCTTTTCGGCGCCATCTGCTTCTTCTTCCTCATTGTGTTGCAGTAAATTTCGGTTTGTACTTCCCAAGTATTTTCCCTAATTTTCCCTTCATTCAAACGGGGTAAATTTCCAGGAGAGAGTTAAAAGCGAGGAAAATCCGACGATGACATAGACTAGAGCTGCATGAATAATGCATGATGGGGGCTCTTTAAAGACTTTCTCCTAGACTATCTTCTCTATAAAGTCAATACATTTAGCCGTTTCTTCGAGACTAATTTACATTCACTTACTGGGAGAGTCCAGGCATGAGCCATTAGTCAAAGCTTGGAACAGTGCTGGAACATAAAGGAAAAGGGACAACACGTTCCAGAAAACTTTTATAAAGAGCCAAATCTTCAGTTTTTCTGTACGAATGAAGTACTTCTAGCGCTTAACAAGATGTTCAAACAAGACAGATTTTCTAGGAAAAAAAGAAGGGGGGGGGGGTAAAAAACGTGCTCGTCGAATTTTTTTAATGGAAAAATGTCTTAATATTTAAATATATATCATTGATTTATACACCGCTCTTTATCTTTTTTCCTCCTCTCTCTTCTAGTGTGTGTTTCTATACTACACTAGATTTTATTTTATTCACTAGAGATTAATATTTTAAATCCGATAATTTAAATTATTATTTAAGAACTTTTAATTTTAAATCGCACTGAATTGAATTTAAACCATTAATTTCTTAGTATATCAGCACATTATTTTTAAAAAGAGCACATTAAGACATTTTTCCGAGTAGTATATTAGCTTTAGATAAGGGCGATGTATCGAAAGATTGTGAAATATCGATATTTTTAAACATCACATTAATGGTATGATTATGAATCTGTAAAACACGGTTTTTTGCTTATTACTTAGTTAAGTGTAATTTTTTTTTAATATCTAAAAAATTAAATAATGGATTTTTGAAGGATTTTTCTCATTCTGAACTCTGAACGTCCAATGTCTCCCTTTAAGGAAAAAAAAAAAAAAAAAAACTATATTATACAAAGTTATGGATTCGTTTCAAAAATATATTTCTAGTTACATAAACCAGTTTTTTTATTTTGATAATAATTATAATTATTTTAAAAAACAATTTTAAAAAAACGAGCATTTTGAATCATCAAACCTTCTCTATTTTTTACAATTGAATGACTTGAGCCAATAGAATGATAAACCCTACTTTATGGAAATATGAAATTTTTACATAAACTTCATGTAAATCGTGTCTCCAGAAACGCTCTTTACACGAAGAATTCCGTAAAATTACTGTATTTAAAGGTTATGACATATATAGCAAAAAAATTAAAAAGACAACGTAATTCTGGTTAATAAATTCAAATTACCATTCATTTGGTAATTTTTCCGTACCGGTTTTACGGCAACTCTGGTTTTGAAAATTATAGCTCTTATTACCACATATTTAGTAAAAAATACAAAACTTCGAAGTAAATTTAAACGAATAAATCGTTTTTATACCATGCTCTACTAGGGTATCTTGATAAAATTACCAACTTTTACTACATTTACCGTAGATCCAGAAACGCGGTAAATGTTACCATATTCTGGAAGTTTTGAACATATTTCTTTCGCAGTGCAGAACAAAGGATATTGTATTGATATATATAGGATATTGTATTGATAATATGGATATTGTATTTTTATTGTATTGATCTAAGCTCTTAAATAGTCAAAAAATTTATTGAATTAAAAAAAAATATTCAATTAATTTTTATTAATGTAAATTATATATAAACTTATAAAAATCATATATATCAATTTTAATTAGGTTTTCGTTAAACAGAAAGAACTAGTGAAATGTAAAACTTTCCTAAGTTTTTTCTCTCATATTTATTTTAGTATTGTGTAAAATTACTTTTTTTTCAGAATTATATAAAAACTTACACGTACATTCAACCTGGAGACACATATATTTTTAACTTTCTTATCAAGTGTTGAAGAAACAACTAAGATAATTTTCTTTTTTACCTAATTATTACAAAGTATACTGTCGATGAACTCTTTAATGGCATTTTTATCTATAAAACAAGACAAAGCTTTTAAGTTTGATCATTCTTCATTTTTTACTAGTAGGAGTGCATCCTACTGTTTTTTTTTATATTTTTTTTATTCTTGTTTCTCTTTAGATTGTTCAATACGCATTCTAGGATTTTTCTTTCCTAATACGATGGAAGGCATTTTAATTATTTCTGTCTGACAATGCCAGAGTTGTTTTCTATTTTAAATAAAGGTTAGATCTATAAATAAATTTAGTTGCCTTTTCTAAATATAGAATTATCTTTAATATGCATGGTTTTGGATTCCTAATTAAAAATGAAGTAAAACTAATCATAAGGAGTAGAAAATCCATGTTTAAGTGAAGAAAAACAATTATCAAAATCTGACATATCATTATCAAAATTAATCACGGGAAAGTTGGAATTTAAACCTTATAAACTTCGTTGACTGTTTTTAGGACACAGAAATGTTTTATAGCAGTCAATCAATCAATCTTTGGACATCCTGTTTCTACCGATGATAGAACTGATGGGGGCGTTTTAAAGCTAGGGTTCACAGTAATTTACTTCGTTAATGTCATATTTTGATATCATTTCATTTCTTTGCGGTACCTAATGTGTAGATAAGTAGTTTAATTTTATTTTTATAAGGATCTAAAAGTGTATACAATGAGCGATGGTTGCGTAACATCCTGTACAGAAAGGAAATTATATATATATATATATATATATATATATATATATATATATATATATATATATATATATATATATATATATATATATATATATATATATATATATATATATATATATATATATATATATATATATATATAAATTACGTACAGTTATTTTTCCTAGGAAAACGATAGTTTTAATAACTAAATAATAAATATTATTGTCATTAAGCATCTTTCTTTTTTTTCAGTTATGGCTTTAAAATATACTGGATTGATAATTCTAAAAATTCGCGATAAAAATCTCGAACTTATACCAGCCTTCTAATAAACAAGATTCAGTTAATTTATAAAAATTCTTTTTTAAATATTCTTCTCAAAAGTCATTTTCTTTTGGTCAATCAGATTTATAAGTATAAAATTTAAATAAACTTTTTTAATTAAAAATACGAGGATAATCACATAATATGATTAAGACTGAATTCAATCTCTAAGAACGATTTTAATAACTATTTATTTGAATTCTTAAAATTCGAGACCATTTTATTCTTTAAAGGTTAAACGTTAAAAGTTTTTTTTTTTTTTTTAAAGTGTTGAAAATGTTTCGTATAAAAACAATTTAATGCTTTCGTATATCGAAATTATTGAATATGCATGCGAAAGGAAAAGTCAAAAATTGCATAAGTAAAACAATTTTTCAAAACGCTTATGATTCCGGTTTAATAGTTTTTTATTAATATTGTTGATATGAAATACGGGCCGCGCCTGATTTTCCCCTTTAAAAATAAATAAATGAATATGTAATTTTGCATTCCTATATTTCATGCTGTTTTTGTAAAACAAAACAAAATGGCGTCTTTCAAACATTTGGATATAATGACGTTTTCTTTGAAATGATTGAAGTAAAATTGTCTTCGTGTCTTTTATGAAACAGGACGAAACTATTAATCATATTCTGAGTTTGATAAGTGAGTAAGTTATGCAAAATATGTATGCATATAAGTACTTCAAAATCTATGAATTTGTTTTAGATTTTTACTGTGATGATAATTACATCTATATTTTAATCTAAATATTTTTGTATAAAATATCTTTAGTTTTATAAAATTAAATATTGTCATTTGTATTCTTGTATATTTTTGTTTGTGTGATGTTTTTATTGCAGAAAAACTTATTTATTTAAGCATGATATTACGTTTTATTAGTTTGATATTTATATTTATAATTCTTCATATTTAATAAAAAATTATTGTTACAATATTATGGTTACAAAAAATTTATTTTCTTCAATACATTTTATTTTTAATTACCAAGCAGTTGCTAAAAAATATTACGTTTTATGAAACATTTTATATTATTTTATTTTATAACCGTCGTTGAACAGCCGACCCAATTTCATGGGTTTACGACAACTGATTTTCAACTCCGTAGCCTTGTAATTTTGAACTAATTCAGAAGACAAGGAAACTCCTGAATCAGTACCCCCAGAGGTATTGATTTGTTATGGGAACATGGAGGACTTTGAGACTCGACAGATTTAACGTGCATCAGTCACCATTTACTACACGGGGAGTCTTCGGCCGGCGATCGAACCCACGACCTCTTGGACATGGGCCCAGTGCCCTACCGACCAGGCTATCCCGGCCCCTTTATGAAACATTAAAAAACACTGCGTGCGGTGATGTCTGAAATAAGCTTTGTCTTTAAAAAAAAATGGAGATTATTATATTAAGGCAATTATTTTTTCGCCAAATTTCCCCCTAATGAGAATACCCAGGTTCGAATCCCAACGATGGCTGTTCGATTTGAGTTCTGCATCAGGCTCGCACCAACCACGGGACTGACGTAAAATATCCTCAGTGATAGACAGATCATCCCGTTGCCGACAGATCCCCGTTAGAATCCCGTTGCCGTTGTGCTAACCTCATGAGATTTTCGTGATTTTTCATTCCATGTAACGCAAGTGCCGGTTAGTTCCATCAAAAAGTCCCCCCAGGAAGGCAAATTTCTCTCAATACTTGATCCAAGAGTTCCCTTTTGTCTTCTGGATTGGATTCAAAATTACAAGGCTACGGAGTTGAACATTGATAGTCATACACTCAAAATCGGGTCGACTTTTCAATGACGGCTATAAAATAAAATAAAATGAAATAATTTAATGTTTTCAATATTTGCGGATAATATTTTAGTTTATAGTCTCACAACAATCTATAAAGTATTTTCATTTTAACAGCTACTGAATAAAAACACTTTTACTCAGAATATCACTTGTTAAATACGAGTTTCTTTTTTTTTTCTGCTCAGAGAAGGCAAGATGTGAAGCCCAAAGAGCAATAGCTTTAGAACAAGGCACAGGAAAAGGTCTTTTTGTGCCAGAATGCAAGGATGATGGTACTTATGCAGAAGTGCAATGTCATGTATCTACTGGGTACTGTTGGTGCGTTGATGAATCTGGAAAACCCATCAGAGGATCATCTATTCAAAATGCTCGACCCAACTGTGCGCAAAAAGGTAAGCTATAGAGCCACTGATCTAGATTTCTAGCAATTTAGTTATGGCCTTTAATTTGACATTTTAACAATTAACTTTTAGAACATTTCTAGAAATCCATTCCTTGCAAATGTTTGGAAATTTATTTTCGTTTATTTTCAACACCTTGCAACATCCGAGGTCTTCACCTAGCCCCACCACAACTGCTTATCTCCCTACTTTTATATGATTATCTTGTTAAAGTTTGTTTCCTCAACCGCCTTTTTTCATTGTTATATTTAGTAACTTTCGAGTGCTTCTCTGTATTTACCTCTTCCCCGCTGTGTTTCGACACTAAAGAAGTTTTTTTAATTATAGAACCAAAACTATAGTCTGGTTGAGGCATTATTTGAGATCTTCTCACGTTATTTAGCTTTAGCTATATTCATATATGGTTCAAAGTTAACTATTTCTTCTCTCGGAAATCTAACATTACCATTTAATTCCATATCAAATATCGCTTTATCCGTAACTTTGTAATTTTTTCCACGTTAATTTGAGATGGCTTAGGGAGGTAACAGGGGTTTCTCTTCTTCTTGGGATAATCCGGGCTCGAATCTAGGCTGATAGATTTGCTTACTGTTTCTGTATTGCATTGATCTCATCGCTAACGCAGAATACCTGCTGTGATAAACATATCACGTAGGTTACGTTAGTTTACCATGGGCCTGACCTATTGTTCTGAAATATTAATAAAAACTTTATTAAAAAATTATGTATTATTACCAGCTTAATGCCTACAATAGTATATTTCATGCAGTGTAACAAACACGCTTTAAGGATGCCTTTTAGATTTTATTTGTTTGAACACGATTTACATGGCCCCTTAAATGCGTTTAAAACAGTTTCGGAATCGGAAGATGTTGGCCAAGAGGTTGATGAAGGTTTAAACGTTTCACAATTTCAAGACCGGTGGGATGGCAATGTGGTTGGCATTGTACACCGATTTTTTTCCCTTTCCAGACAATCTGGTGTCCATTAATCTGAGTTTGAGTGAGTATTCTGGGCCAGCTCACCCATAAGTGCTTACAAATTGAAAAAGAAAAAGTTTAATTAACAAATAGGTAATTTCAGTTACAAACAATATGATAAATTTGTCTGAAATTGACAGTCTATATTTTTTAACCAGTTGCCAAAACGTGCCTAATCTTAATTCGGTCCTCACTTGAAACAAACTAACAGACTAACGCTTTCAGAAAAATCGATTCAAGGTTCAACCCTAATGTCCGTATTCTGAATAATATTATCGTGCTAATTTGCTGCTACCTTAATGAGGCATGAACCTTGTCTCAGTTTAGGTTGAACTATATTATCACGCAATCACATTTAAAAAAAAAAAAAAAGATCTAATTTACAGCACAATATGGCACGATATTAAAGTTGCTGCAAATTTAAACGATATTATGGTTCAACCCGCTTCAAAATGTTTAACTGTCTTATTGACATGCTTTCCAATAAAATGATATTTGAAAAAATAAATAAATAAATGATATATAAAAAACTCTCCTACGTGAGTTCATTCATATATAATTTATTTCATTTAGTTTAGTTACTTACTAGATTATAAGTTTTTAATAATAAGGCCTTGATTTATAACAAAATCATGCTTTCATTTTTAAGCATGGCAAATGCCGTTATAAAAGTTCTCTTTATAATTCGTTCGTTTTGTTTCGCCTTCAAAGTTACTCGGTGGAAAATATTTTAAGGCAAGCAAACAGTTCCCGTTAAACTAATATTTGGCGAAACTGGAAAGGATTGAATTTTAATTTTGTAAGAGATATAGCTTTTCGTTCCACGTTTATTCTGTTGACTTGCATTGCTCTACTATATGTTCAAGTTTGCTATTCAGCTTAAATGAATAGATAGCAGTTTGACTTTTTAAAATTTATTCAGATCGAAAAGTGCTCTTTCAAAACACTCGATTGTTTTTAAAAACTGTTCTAGGAAAGTTGTTTCTTCAATACCAGGATTCCTATATTGTGCAAGGACATACGGAAAAGTTATAAGTTAAAGAAATCAAAACTAAAGTAAATTAGAACAATGTATTCAACCTTTTAGTGTTCTAAAGTGAATGAAACTAAAGCACAAATGCTTCTATCTGCGACTAACTTTGACGAGTTATAAAGAAAGAAAGAAAAAAAGAACGACTTTCACCATTAAAACTGAGGAAAACCTAGCAGCTTTACTTTTCTCAAGGATTATTCCGTCTCTGTCAGAAAGTTTCATTACTTTTGAAAAATGGTTGAGATTCTTCTTTTTTAAAGAATGGGGCGTAACGAATGAAGGGTAGAGCATAATAAAAGGACAAGTCACATGCCCTGCAAAAAGCTTTAAAAGTTTTAACCAAGGTGGGAGACTACATTAAAAGCTCGTTTGGAAACCTTTGTTGTATAAAAGAATATGTCTCCAAATGGAACACGATTCTAAAGAAAACACTTTAATGGTACATCTGACAGAACATAATACATTTATCAAATAACAACTTCTCCTGTCTTGTTGGTGTGTGTTATTAATGATGTTCCAACTCGAGTATGTCGTCAGAGTATTTATTTTCTAAAAAAAAGTGTTATTAATTGTTATTTCTCAGCAGCTTTATTACTATTGACACATTTATTTTATTATTTCATTCAAAGTTTTACATTGTATTTAAATTAATTGGAATATAGCTTAAAAGTACTAATTTAAAATGATAAGTAGAAAAGAGAGTATATACGCACAAAAAAAGTTTAAACTTTTTTTTCTTTTCTAATTGAGTTTTAAATTTATTTATGATTTGATTTTTTTCTGTTACTTGACCAAACCTAACTCAAATAAATCAACATCAAATAAATTATAATTTGGAAATTACCCAAACAATACTACCTGCATTGGCAAAGGTTTAAATCCAATAATTTCTCGATGTGATTTTTAATTATGGGGTATTACGTAAGCAGTAATTCAAATATTACGTAAGCCTCACCAGGGGGTTGTGATTTGCTTATTTTTGCTGACAAGGGGGAAGAAGGTGCATGAGCAATGCTTAAGTAAAACCTTAAAATCACCTTATTTTCAAGACTTTTTTATTTTTAAGCAAAAGGGGAAAAATGTAACTTTATTTTCGGAGAAAAATTAGAGAACTTAGAAAAATTTGAAATAAAAGTCAACTTTTTAATACGAAAAAGTTGGTAAAATCTTCTATGAGATTAAAACGTCAAGATATTTGATCATAGAAGAAAAGCACAAAAGATTTCTAAAGAATATTCAGCACAAAATTTCATAAAATGAATTGAAAAGCAATAAAATTTATTTTATTCAAAGTTACATCCTTTATTGAAGTTCAATCCTAAAATTAGATTATCACAGTTGATGACAAAGTTAAGAGGAGGTAAAACAAGGAGTGAAGCAAGAGGCAAGGAGGGGTTTTGCAACTTTCTAACGAGCTTATTTTCGATGTCGAGGGGGAAAGGGGAGCTTCAAAATTGCCAAAAACATGCTTAAGAAAGGTTTGAACAGCCTCTACAACAATAATTCAAAAAAGAATTATGTAAAGTGCAAGATTTATAATTAAATAATTAACTATGGTTGCAAAGAATAACGATTCGTATAAAGCTCATTTCCTTTACTGGGAAATGGAATTCCGTTTATCATGGTTAAGGAAAGTCAAAATTCATATATTGTATTTAATTCTAAGAATCAAAGAGGCTCTGTCCTTTTCTCGCATGCTATGTTCCCTTGTATGCTATTCGCCCGTAAATCTTTTCAGTGGTTTAGGACTAACTTCAAAGAACCTCGATTCTATGTAAAAATAAGTTTACAACGTGTCTGCTGCAATGGGAAAACATGGTGCCTCAAGTGTATGCATGTAAAATGTTAATAATCTGTACTTTCTATGTCTATTTTAACAGAAAAATAGCCTTACAGCGCCATTTCAACCCTGGTGGTGGAAAAAAAAACTAACTGTTATAATTTAAAAAAAGAAAAGAAAAATCAAATTTCCATAGTCTCGTTTCATCTGCAAACAGGGCCTGACCAAAGAATCTCGGGTATGTAGGCATAAAATTGCCGAGGACACCACGGGTCGTAAATTTAAATCATATCGATTGATAATTTGATCGAGTTTAATTTAACTATTTATCGTTATCAGTTTTTAAATAACCTCCACTTAGATTATGGATACCCTGTATTTTACTTACATTAGTCTTTATAACTCGATAACGATTGATATTGCCCTATATTACGTTATATTATTTTCAGTTTAACTAGGTGACATTATTTTTGCTTACTTTAATTCTTTGGTTACTCAAATGGAATTTTTAAAAGCACACAAAAATAACGTATTCGATTGTTATCGATAATGCTTGCAATATGATCGTATTCAGCACATACTGTTATCTATAATGATCATGAGATTATCGTATTCGGCGTTCAACAGTAGTATTTGGGGCAGTTGCAAAACTCAACTCCGAAGACTAGAAACTTTGAATCCAACCCTGTGGACTAGGTAATATGACCATGCATGGAGACAAACTTGCTTTCGCACCGGCTTCTTGTGTGAAACTAATTCACATGTTTAATGGAGAGGAAAACATTCCACGATTAAACGTACTGAAAAGAGACTCTAAGCAATGAACAGATAACGAGGTATCTCTTTTGTTAGCACTGTGGCTGATGCGAACCGGAAGTAACATACGACTTGACTGGGATTCGAACCGGGATCACCTTATTGGGAGCCTCAATATGAGTGCTTTTACCCTCCTGCCATTTCGACTCTGAAACACGAAATTTCAATTTCAATCGTGATTGTACTTTTGAAAATATCGTTATCGCAATATTTTTAAACTATCGATATTTAACGATGTATAGATATATCGCAGAGCCCTTACCTCCACCATAACCACACTTCACATTCAAATTAAATGCTAGCACAAAAATTAAATCCAGATGCAACAAATCCTAGTTTTAATTAGAGTGATAATTCCCCCCCACACCTAACTCCATTCAAGAGGAAAAAGAAAAATGGAAAAGAAGATTAATTGGATTCTAACCTTGAATCATTTTGTGACTGACAAGAGATGTGAATTCATGATGTATGGGTTATGTCGCAAATAAGGTCTAAAGATGATAAATCTTCATTTGTATATCTTTCACTAACCTTTCATTTCCGTCAAATGATGAATTGGGATTGTGTTGTGACATAATCACATGGAATGGATGTCGTCGTTTCGAGTTCTCTGATTGTGGAATTTCGGGAGTAATCTTGATCTTGACATGTCTCCAGTGGTTCGAACACGTTGCAAGTTTATTTATGAGCCCTTATTAAGGTATAATTTACAGAGATAATAAACTGCAATGAACGCTCTGCCTGCATCTTGTTGACATGTTTCTATAAACAGTGTTTAGTTAATTGAGTGATAAATGTACTGCTTGGAATATTTAGTGTTTATTTTGTGTGACTTGAAAATGCAGTACTTGTAGCATTGGTATATAAAATAGTTTAATTCAATTTATTAAATAAAATTATTTCAGTCTTGCATCTTAGTAGTTTAGGAATTACAGGTTTGGGCGAAATTATGGAAACACTCCTATACTAACTTTATGTAAGCAATCTTTCTTATAGCAGCAAATGTTTTGAAAGATTTTACGTGGTGTAACTGTCGGCACAATTTAAAAAATCATGCTTTAAACTTTTTGAAATGTCATCTGTATTCATGCAGAATTCAAACCGACAAAAATGAGGAGAGGAAGTTAATAACTTCTTTCTAGCTTCAATACCAGCAATTTTTTTACTGTGTTGTTACTTACAGGTTCAATTTAATTAGCTAAGATTAACTGTAAATATCTTTTTTCTTACTACTTAAAAAATAAAACAGCTATCTTGGTGCGGTATTTCCGTCTGCTACACAGTCAACATTTTTTTTTAATCATAATTCCTAACTAGTATCTTATATTTGAACCAAAGTTTTACATATTATAATTTAGAATTGTGTTTAACAAGCATTTCTGTGCACGTTTGCTGAAATCTCAAAATTCATAATAAATATCCAGCAAATAATGTGAAACTGTATGTTGTGGAAATTAACGCTTCATGCAAAAATGTGATTTGTTTACTTGGAAGTAGTAGAAACTTATCGCGTTTTCAGCGTTGTTGCAATGAGTTAGTATGCTATTGAAAATTTTAAAGATATTAAGGTATTTATTATATTTCAGACATATGGCTTTCTTGAACAAATGTAAAATTTGGCTTATCATTATATAGCCCCAAGCCCGTCATACATGTAGCTCAGTGCCGATATGAAGTGTTAAAGCCGATCATAAGTGTTCAGTGCTAAAATTGAGAGTGTGCAAATCCAGATCTATTACCTTCTTAGTTACCAAAATATCGTCTTAAAGATATCTCAAACGGAAAACACAAAACTTTCCGCAAATGTGTGCATTCTTAAAATCAATTTACTTTCTGAATGGGATAAAACTTTTGTTCTCCGTAGAAGATTCCTTCGTCCACCTTGTTTCAAAAAGTCAACGGTAGACACGTGATCGTTGATTTTCTACACTTGAATTTAGCTGAATTGATTTAAATGAACCTATTAAATGTAAAACACCTCTGATAATATCAGGAATTTCGTCACTGTTAGAAGAGCCCACACAAATTGAAATTAGCGATGCATCTGCCCGTCTTCCTGTTTACGAATGCAGCGAGTTAATGAATAAGCAATCAATTAGTCACTTCACAACACATCAATCGATCATTTATGAAGTTTTGAGAGAAAATACCGAAGGAGTGCCTGTACGCCCTTTGAGTGATATCACCCATCAAAATTCAATTTGCGAGATATGAGATAGTGAAAAGAAATCAATTTCAATTCTCTCCAGTATGTGGGACACGTAGAACGTTCCTGATTGGGCTTCAGTTGTCTTAACGACGCATTATTTAAAGTTTTAAATTAACAGAAAATGGTTGGGATTTTTTTTAAAAAGTAAGATGCATGAAATGCTAAAACATATATAAGAAATTCAAGGCGATTTAATGTGACTGTAAAAAAAGGTGTGTTGTTTGAAAAATAAACACATTTTCCAGTTATTTTTAAACTATTGCAAAGAAGCAGGGAGAGAAACATGTTTTTATCATTTAAGTTTGTTGAGAAAATTAATTAATATTATTAGATTATGATTAGAAATAAGTCATAACCTATTCGTATGTACTTACAGTGGGAAAAAAAGAAATAAAATAAAAGACGAAAAGAAAAGGAACAACCTGAATAACTTTTAAACTAATGATCGGATCTTCACATGATAGCACTCAATTTTAATGGTACCTAATATGTGATAATTAATTAGTGCAAATGATTTTTTTCAGTTACGAAATCAGACACAAAAACGTACTTTCTCCTTGGATCTCTGACCTTCAAAATATGGGGGTTAGTCATAATCTAGAAAATATGATTCCAATATTAGTTTGGTCAGTAATCCAAATTAGCCGAAAAAAGTTTCGGTTTATTTAGAGAAAGTACGTTTTTGTTTCTGGTAATGCAATTTTCGTCTGCACTCATTAATTAGTACGTTTGAGTTTCTTAAATAATTAGGATTGATTCCTAGTATCCGAAGATCCGATTGTTATATCAAAAGTTATTTACGGTGTTATGTTTTTATTTATTACTTATTTACTTGTGCACTGTACATTAATGCTCGACTTAAAACAAATATCCTTAGGTTGAATAGATCCTCAGAAAACAAAATTTTACCTTTATTTAGAAAGCGTTGAACAATAATATGATGAAATTAGCTGAAACCTTAACTATGTTTTCTGTTAAGTTGAATTTTAGCATGCGCGTAATTAAGTTTAAGATGTGAAATATGATAGGATTCAACTTAAAGCTCTAATTAGTTTGCAGCTAATATTTTATGATTTATGATAATATTTATATAGTAATATTAATATTTACATAGTAATATTAATATTTACTTAGAAATATTAATATTTACATAGTTATATTAATATTTACATAGTAATATTAATATTTACAAAATAAGTTAAAAGAGCACACAGTAGGGGAGAGTGGGGTCAATTGTAACAGGGTACGATTGTAACAG
Organism: Parasteatoda lunata; assembly: GCA_949128135.1. Classification (NCBI taxonomy): domain Eukaryota; kingdom Metazoa; phylum Arthropoda; class Arachnida; order Araneae; family Theridiidae; genus Parasteatoda; species Parasteatoda lunata. Next base: position 73,048,515 of record OX421970.1, on the reverse strand, counting down.
AGCAAAAATTTCGAGTGTCGGGTTCTAGATTTGGTTCCTAGGTGGCGCATAAGGTGTATTTAATAAACCTACATGTACACCCCTGCTGGCAACCATTTTTATGTACTTTTGAAAGAGTTACATCACAAAAGATATTTTCACGCTACGTAAGTACTTTTTTTGGTATTAGAATATTATATTGAAACAAAGTAATTTTGTTTAAACAAATAAAAATTATTAACTGAATATGTATGTGGACACCTTCATTAACATTAAAAAAATATTAGTTTTGTTAATTAACTAGCATTGTTTTTAACAAATGAAGCTGAAATGGCGTCTTGGGGACGATTGTAACAATAACTAAAGGACGAATGTAACAGCTGAAAATAAATAATCTTATGTTTAGAAACCATTACTTAACTCTTTAAGAACCACCAATAGTTTCCTATATCATTTATATTATGTTGCATGTGCATTATTTTATTTGTCACCTTTCACAGCATAAATTAAAATTTTTAACCCGTTAAAGTTAAAAGTTTAACCCTTTAGGTCTCTGCTCATTATTATTTTTACTCCTAAAATATCACTACTATTTTGATCAATAAAAAAAATATATCACAACTATGATAATATGTATAATTAACTATGTTTTAGTTGAATTTATGAACTGTTACAATTGACCCCGTAAGTGGGGACAATTGTAACAAGTGCACGACTGTGAAAAATTGTTAATAACTAATATGATAATATTTATAATAAGGTATTTATTTATTTTTTCTAGTAGAGGATAGTCTACTTTACTCGTCTGTCAATTAATACTAATAATATATTGGATTTTTTGTTAGTTAAAAATAGTTAAGTAAAAAATGTTACAATTGACCCCACTCTCCCCTACCAAATATTACAGACATAACTGCTTAAACTTCTAAAAGATTATAGAAGAGGACTAATTTAAATGACACTAACGCTACAAAACAGCCTGTTCTTTCTATTTGTTTTATATAGCCATCTCATCTCCGTGCGATAGCAGGCGAAGTTTTGAACCATCTGAAAATTTTTACTAGAATTAAAAGTAAATAATGCTTAATAAGACAATGGGGACGAAATATCGTGGTGCTCAATTGTAACAGACAACTGATCGTGAGACAGAATCAGTAGCATATAAAATATCGTGGTTTAGAATTTTATGGTCAAAATACTAGCAGTGTTTAAAAATGTATTTATAACATCATTCGCATAATTTTTTTCTATAAAAAGTCCGTGAGTATATAGCTAAACAGAAAATTCATCCTACGAATGATCAAGAAATTGCTATATTTTATGATGAAAGAAAAACTATTTTAAATGTTTCTGACACTGTAGAAGTAACCCCGTTCTTCCTTTTTTTTTTATGTATATATATTTCTATCTCGCCTCTCTGTGGCGTGGGTTGAAGCTATGAACAATTCGAAACTTCCAAGAGGTAAAGGTAAACAATGTTTGATGACCAGAGCAACCCATATAGAGTCTATGACACTACTCTTTCAACAGTTTTAATGGCCAATAAAATTAATGCTTGACACTGAGGTTAATAGACAACAGCTTGTCAACTCAAACCTACGCTTTCGTGTCTTTGTTCTTAAATGCGCTGATAAATCAAGATTGTGTTGGAGAGGCGTCGCGCTTTTATTGACTGGGAAGATCACGGCTGTATTAAAAAGATCGCCCTTACGATTTCTTCTTATGTGTTGTGATTCAAAATTTATAATTGCATTCTGACCTCTCGCTGAGACATTTTGAGTAACGTGAACTGGAAGTGATTCATTTTCTCTAAACTTCTTTTTTTTATTTTTTATTCGGAAGTAAAAATATATTGCGAAAATTGATTGCGGATAAGTATTTTTAACTGGATTTTTTTTTTATCCGAGGAGAAGTATAAGATTTTCACTCTCTTAAGGTAGTGCTGTCACAAGTAAAAACATTTTTCACATTCAAAATAAGATGTTGTTAATCATTTGATTTGAATAGATTAATCAAAATGATCAGGATCTAAATTAGATATCAACAATCATACAGAGATAAGAAAAAGGCGTAATTTAAATAGATAGTTGTAATAATTATATCTCTTTGTTCCGCAATACCTGGTTTAAAATTAAAACGACACATCTGCAAACATAATACGTTGCAGAAGTGTCGTTTTAGTTTTGAACCAGCGATGTGATTTTAAATTTTAAATTACAAAAATTAAAATAAATAAATAAATTCAAAGTTGCATATCATAATCTCTACAATAACGTTAAATAAACTTCTGCATACATATTATTCAACTGAGTAATTTTATAAGTATAGTGGTCGCGTCAGCGTTAGCGTTAGATCGCAGCGCTGACCATTCAAGTTTTAAAAGACAGGTAAGTGGAGTGCATCAAAAACTGTGTGTAATTGGTTAACTAGTTCACACGAGAACATTTTATGTGAATAGTCTAAGAAAAATGCAGCTAGAACAAAATCCTTTTCTCAGACAACCACAAGTTACGAGCAGGATTTAGTTGTAGTAATTGATTCCTTGCAGATCATGGTGTTTTTTTTTTTACTCTAGGTCATGGAAGCTTTTATACCACTTGTTCATAACTGTTTAAGCTGGAAAGTATTCGCCATAAATAGAAAACATTCGACGATAAATGTTCTCACTACGCTCACCTTCTGCGAATAAAAATCATTCTATGGAGCATTCTTCATCCATCTTGGCATTACTTTACATTCGCTTTACATGCTCTCAAGCTAAATGGTTATTCGGTCCTACACAATTTATTTCCTTATTTCTAATCTGGAACTTAAACTCACAGGAATTTTTCAACCAATTTCGTTCAAATTTTGTATTTTGCCGCAGAAAATAACATTTTTTTAAATAGATGTAAAATTTGTATTTCTTTCAATTCAAAGTTTTTCCGACTATTATTAAACAAAATAATAATAAATAATTATTATCTTACTATATATAAAAATCTAATGATGGTGTCGCACCAGCCAATGAAATCTAAGGTATCACGTGACAGTATGAAAGAAGTAGCTAATATAATATAAAATCATAATGGTCTGATACCGTTTTCCATTGTTGTCTGCGCATTTTTATTGGCCGGAAAATCACGTGGTAGGATCCAGTTTTTCCTCATTCATTTCCATATTGTTTTGGTTGCCATCAGCATAAAATTAACAATAGTCGTAAAGGTATTGTTTTTCTTTAAATATTTTAGTATCCCTAATTTAAACTTATTTTCCGATACTGCTATCATTAGCGAGAATATTAAATTATGGTTGTGAACTCATCAAATTTGTAATATTATCATCAATATAATGTTATAAGAATATAAATGTTATTTTAAAAAATGAGAATACTTCGAAAACGGAATACTTCGAAAAATCAATTCCGTTCACCAAGAGATCCAAATGTTTATAATAATAATAAATAGAAATATTTGGACGTGGGAAGTAGAGGCACAAGAGTAAGCAAGCAGAATGATTTTTAGTACATATATGTTAAGTAAATAATTTTAACTTATGTAGAAAAACTATTTTCTGCCAAGAAAAGACAATTATTGCGAAGCAATCATCGGGGTTGGTGAGCGGCAGCGAACAGGGGGCTTAGCCCCCTAGTAAGTTAATATTTGTGTGAAATCATCATTAGAAATACGAAATTAGAGGTTCTCAAATGTGACGAAATATGAAAGAAATAAAATTAACATTGAGGGATCATAACTTTGTATTGCTATCTTGTCCAAACTATTCCGACCCTATTTCCCAGATTGAGGGCTATATTTAGGGGGTTAGAAATCATAATGAGTCGAAAAAAAGCTATGTTTATTCAGAGAAAGTACGTATTCGTGTCTGAAATCGTAATTTGAAACAACGTCTGACCTTTAAGGTTGAGTCCTAAAACGTGAAGATCCCATCTTTGGATAAAAAGTTATTCAGGGTGGTCCGCTTTTTAATTTGCTACAATTATCTATCGAAATTCTGCAAAAGAGATTGTCATTTCATTTGTTTTAATTTGTGATATAACGCGTGTGTGTTATTCCTCTTATGAGAAGTATTAGGAATAATAAATTTAATTATTATAAATTTATTATTACGAATTTATTTTTATTTTCGTTTAACGAATTCATTTTGATTTTCATTGATGGAATGGATCATTACGACCGCCGCTTTTGCTTCAAGTGTTAATTCCCTATTTTAAAATGTTAGTTTCTTCCTATCCGATCTGTAATTTGTTAAAATGTAAATTTCCCATATAAAGTGCAATGATGTTCTTAAATAGAGTTTAAATTGCTTTTTATGTTGGCAAAATGTTTATGGATATTTTATTTCTTTGAGTAGTTTCTATTTTAAGATTTCCAAATGATTAAGTTGCGGTCAAATATAAAATACTAAATTAAATTTTAACGATCTATTTCCTCATTGTTCATCTTCGTATTAACAGGTAGAAGGACAAATAGGAGGCGTTCTTCCCGGGGAAGAAAAATAAAGAGAGGTGAATGTTATGCTTATTATTATTTTATTTTGTTTATTTATTATTTAATAGTTTTATGATTTCATTAGTTTACTTTTACGTTTATGATTTGGTGCTTTTAACTTTATTCATTGATTTTTAGTAACTAGAGATAAGTACATATAATAAATAAAGTCACGAACAAAGGAAATCATCGTGATTCAAAAGTTTATATCCTATACCTTGCGGGATTACTTTGGTCCAACACAAAATAAAAGTTGTTAAATTTTATACTCATCAAACAAATCAAGACAAATGGGTATTTTCGGGATTTTTTTAAGAGTAGGCTGACATCCTTAGCTAATGAAACGAGAATAATTTAATGCTACTGAGATGGCTGATGAAAGTGTTAGAATGAAAAATTTAGTGTTTAAAAGTCATAAAAACAAAAATAAAGTTTTCCTCATGCTAAAAGATGTTTTTATTTTATTTTCTTATGTTTCAGTAAATGAAACAAATTTTTCTTGCTAAATCGCAGTGTAATTTCATTAGTAGATTCTTGTCCAAAGTCTTGCAACAGTCTAGCATGTGTATTGAATAAGTGAATGGACCAGAGAAGGGCCGAGCGGGGTTACTTATATATTAAAAAAAATTCTAATAAATAAAAGAGTTGAAAAATGTAAAAAAAAAGAGGATTTTTTTTTAAAAAATCAATTATGCAGCCTTATACTTTGTTAATCGGTTAAAACTAAATTTGAGCATTAAAAGTCCATTTATTATATTTTTAGTAAGCGAATATGTATGTGAGTGAGCGAAAAAGTGGCTTTAAGTAGTTGACAGGAGCAGGAAAACGGTTAGGGTTAAAAATAGCAAATTTAGGAGAAAATTTATGCAACAGGGCATGGATTTTACTTCTAGAGTTGATGTTAGCTTAAAATTTTACAGAAATCAGGTAATTACTTCCACCATCTGCACAATATTTTAGTCAGGCACACACATGCGCTAGTGTTGTCTTCGAATCATCATTTGACATAAATTCCAAACTGTCGTCGATACATGGCTAGTGCAGTTCCAGTTCTATGTTAACAATCAATTGAAACCCTTAAATTGCACTTGCTCTTATCTGAAATTTTGCAGAATTTTGTTAGTCAGTGTGTAAAGAGCAGTCTAAATATAAATTTCATTAAAATTAAAAACGCTAAATGATAATTGGTATGGCAGAGTTAGAAGCATTGCTCTCATCTAACAATGAACATCTTATAATTTGTATGAAAAGTAATAAATCATACAAATTTGTATGTTAATAATCACAATCTGTATTATACGCATCGAGTAGTAAATTAACTTTTATTTGATGAAATCGTTTGTGTTGCATTTTATAATTTTTTTTTTTTTAAAGTAAAATTGAAAAATGTATGACCTTTTTTCAGGTTGTGCTAATACTGACCGAGCCAGTTTCAATGCCAATCTTATTGATATTTTTCAATCTGAATTTGATCGTGTTCCACATACGACAACACCTGGTAAGTAAATTTTATAATTAGAATGCACATAGCTCACGATTTATTTTAAACACTCCACAAAGACCTTTCTCTTCAGCGATAATGTTTGTGCACGATTCAAACAAGCTTAAAACTATTGAACTTTCTCGCTACAGTCCGTTGTGGTTGAATAATGGAGGTTAAGGCTCCACAATTTCGGGACTAACGGCATATTATTGTGGCAGTGTAGTTAGCACTATGTCACAGACCACCTTTACTTCCTCGACAAACTGGTACCAATCGATCTGTAGATTACGTTGGCTTCTAGCCGCCACTGAGGATCGAACCCCAGTTCTTTACAATGACAGTTAAGTACCTTAACCACTCAGTCATCGCGGTACATTAAAATGTTAAGAAGGTATCAAATTTAATAATGCGAGGAACATAAAACTGCTTTGAATAATGATCTGGTGAAATGAATGAGTGATATTAGTCTTAAAATTTGAAAGAGAAAAAATTTTGTGTTAATGACATCTATAGAGGTGTTTTAATTATAATATAAGTACAGTGTTAAACAGCTATACTTCAAACAAAAAATGAGTACCTGATTATTTTCTAGCAATTTAGACTTAAAAAGTGTACGCTGATCTTAGTTTTAAGAACTGTTACATACATAAAAAAGATACATTTGCATAAATGATACATTTTATTTATATACATTAGATTGAGAACTACAACAACTGCACTTTCATAGTTGATGGAGGTTTTTTTAACGATTTTTTATAAGAGCAATAATACTTTCATCTCTGAAAAGTAATTTTTTATCACACGCAAAATTAGAACAATTCATGCATTTCATTAGCACGTGCATCAAGTAAAAACTTAAGAGAGACAAGCAAGAACGACTGCGATAATATACAATGATTTTTTATGGCAAAACCAATAAGTTATTCATGTCTGGTTAATTAAACTTAGGTTGAGAAAATTCTTACATTGGTGTGCAAATGCATCGCAAAAATGTATTGCACTTAATTGGAGACCACAGACTAAAAGGCCAAGTGCACAACTTTTATCTCATTTCTAAGTTTCTGAACTTCATATCACTTCGATTGTTAAATTCTGACCACATTTATCCAACTGACTTACAACATAGCAACAATATTCATTTCTCCATCTGACACACTAGATGGCAGCACCGAGTTTCTATTAATAGAATCACTAAAATTAGATCATTTTTGAGAAGAGAATGTAGTCTAAAAATATGTACACCAATTTCAGATCTACGCCATTTCGATCATCAACTATTCTAAATACATGATATGCTTTGAAATAAGTGATTTTGTTTCACCTTTAATAACACCAGATTTAAAAGTATAGCCGATGCCGCTGACTTGAGTTTGACTTGACTTGAACCTTTGAGTATCACTACTAACAAAGACTATAGATTTGACAGTTTTATATCATCGTAGACATTTGACCCAATGGAATAAATTCTCTTAGAAAAGAACATGAATCTTCAATTGAATCTACTTAACTGATTGGTATGGCTGAGTAGAATCAAGTAAATCAATTCCACGCAATAATTCTAATGGAATAGAAAAACAAACAAATAACAATTGATTTCATTTAAATGAATTACGATCTATGTGGCGGTCGGTGGCGGCTTGAAGTCTGCACAGTTCCAGATAGACGAGTACCAGCTCATGTCGTGGTCACGAAATTGGATTCGTTCGCCTCCTCTGGGAAAATTTCGTAACTATGTAACATGAATGAGGGTTAGTTCCATCAAGAAGTTCTTTATGAAAGCTAGTTTGTCCCAATGCTCGATCCAGGAGTGCACTTGTCTTCAGGGTTGGGTTCAAAATTGAAATGCTGCAAAGATGAACATTGATCGTCGTCAACTTAATTGGATCGGCTGTTCAACACCGTTATAAAATAATATAAAATAAAATGTTTACCAATATAGTAGTTTGAATGGACGCGTACACGTTGCCAAAATCTAGTCGTGGCCAGATAAAAAACGGAAACAATTTACCCCAGTTAAAAATATGAAGTCGGGAACACTTCCAAAAGTTTAATGTTAAGGATAAAGTTTTCCCATGCTATTTACAGATTATATTTTGAGGAAACAATTTTCGAAATAAAGCACGTCATGAAATTCGTTTTAGTTTCACTCTGTCTTAGTTTTGAAAACAAAGTCTCACGCTTTTTTTTCTTCTTCTTCCTCCTCTCTATTACTTAGCTCCTATTGAAAATGATCCGCTTCGTGATACGTATGAAAAGCAAGTAATCCAGTGGAAGTTTGATCAGTTAGATGGAAACAATGATTCTTTTTTAAAGAAAAAAGAATTACGTGATCTACGGCGGATGGCGAAAAGAATCGTGAAGCCCAAGATGTGTGCCAAAACCTTCGCCAAGTTCTGTGATTTAGATAAGGATAAAAAAATTTCAAGATCTGAATGGTCCGTTTGCGTGGGCGTCGATATAAACAGTAAGTTTCAGATACCTCATTTGCATATTTTTCCTCTTTTAAATTAATTGTGAGTTTGCTTAAGAAACATTTGTTTAAACACGCCTTAAATGAAATATATATATATATAAAAAGAAGCATTTTTACTAATAAGCTGTTACTTATAAGCTGTTTATATTTTGTAACAGCTAAATTAATTTATAACAGCATCTCAAATTACTTTAGTTCATTAAAAAATCTTAAATTTTCCAAATAACCTTGAAGTAAACCTTGAGTAAAATACATATTTTTTCAGTTTTATATTAAGTACTTAAAAACATTTCTTTTTAACTAGTTTAATAAACAGTTTTTGGTAAAATTGTAGTTCAGTTTTAAAAAATAACATTGATTTCAAGATAAACATTAATATTTATCTAATAAAGTCATTAATTTCAAAAGTAATTATTATTAAATAGGAACTGATTATTAATGGAAACTGATTTTTATATAATTGTTTTTTGCACTTTACTTTGAATAATCAACTTCAAAATGTTATTTAAAAGCTCGCAATATAGTTCATGATTATATCAAATGGTCCGTATAGTTTATGTTGAACAAATGCAGTTTTATCGAAAATAGTTTTAATACGTTAAAAGTAATATTTAATTTAATTTTTTTTAAAAATTTTATCTCCAAAACAATTTTATTCTTTTACCTTCAATTTGTTGTTTTTTTTTCATAAGACAAATCTGAAATTTTTAGAACTAAGATGGTTAAAGGTTTCAAAAAATGTATTTTCCTCTGATGTATGCAATAAATTTTCCAAAAGTTCTTACATTATACGTTTCGTAATTTGACATGCTTCTGATCAAGTTATTTTTTTTTTAAAAAGAAAGAAATTCATTGCAACTTTTCTTAATAAAAACATAGAAATGATTTCAAAGAAATTATAATGTCATATTATAATGTTTCAAAAAGAAATAAGAATAAATCACACATAACTTTATTAGTGGATACAATTGAAATAATCATGATAATTTCATATTGAATAAGTTAGAGGAGTTAAATTGTATATTTAGAGAACGTTAGATATGATTTCTGAGAAATGCCACATTTATCCCTCTTTATTAAATGTTATATTTATTCTATTAAACTTGGTATTAAATGTGGTTCGCAAATCGGTTTGAGATTGTTTGAAATAAATGTAGAAATTAACGAAAATAAGAAAATCATAAATCCTCAAGGCTATTAAATTATAATTTTCCAAAAAGAAAGAAGAATAAATCACACATAACTTTATTAGTTGATATAATTAAAATAATCATAATAATTAAGTATTGAATAAGGTAGAGAAATTAAAACGTATATTTGAAAAATAATATACAATCCAATAAAAATCCAGGCATCTTAAAAAAATTATCATTATTATAATTTTATTTATTTTTATTTTTTATTTTTTATTTTTTTAATATATATTTTTTTTAAATTTTTTTTTTTTTTTTTTTTTTTTTGTAAAACTAAATAAACTGGGTTTTGAAGTTTAACACTACAGTGAAAACTAATTACAATAGCTGCAAAACATATCATATTATAAGATTTAGAAGCCTGGGTAACCGTGAAACAATCCTAGGTATATTTATGCTAAAATGCATAACTAGTTGATAATTTTGAATAATGTAATAAAAATTTCCACAATACTCTCATCTGTTGTAACATAAGTAATGGCTTTTAACTTTAATTAATAATTTGTTTTGAGGCGAGTTTTCTCTTTCTTTTATTTTAAAGCAGTCAGATTAATCATATGTATATTATGGATCTATTTTATTTCAGTTCTATAGCATTATTTTGAATTACACGAAAATAAATAAAAAATCAAGTTATTTGTATTCGATATCCTTTAAAATCCCGGCTCCCAGAGAAAACAAAATGTATGCAGAATATTGACTTAAAAATTAACTCATGAAAAAATGTTAGTATCTTTATTTCATCTTTTTTATTTTAAATGCATACTAAAAAAATTTAAATGCCCTTCTATTATGACTTATTAGAGATAAGTATTGTTTGCAATGGATTTCAAATTGAATATTCTTAAAGCTTTACTTTTCAATCATATTTTATCATGCCAAAATTTATATTTTATATAGAATTTTATTACTGTTTTATGTTGTTATGTGATATATGTTTTGTGTTGTCTTAATGTAATTGTTCTGTGGTGTCTTTATATGTATGTCTCTAGTTCTGTGATGTTTGTGATTGCTGTGTTTGTTTTGTGCTGTTTTGTTTGTTATGTTGTTTATGTCTTCTGTGCTGGAATGAATGAGGGAATAAATGTGCTGTTTGGATGCATCTTAAAAACCACCGAGGATAAAAATTTAAAATAGAAGACTGAAATATAATTAAAGGATCTTTGAATGTATATTATCTAGTATAATATAATTAAAGGTTGAAATAAATGGTCTTTCATTTAATGAATTATAAAACAGCGTTAATAAAGTACATAAAATAATAATACCTAGTCCAAATCGGCAATTTTTATCCAAGCATAATGTACATATAATTTTAACACAATGTATTATTAATAGATATTATTTCTTTACCAATTCTATTAATAAAGCTAACTGGGTCAATTATGCAAAATTTTGTTTAAAATATTTTGTAAAATCATTAAAATGAAAACCTTAATTTAAATTGTGCATGTTCTTTTATTCATTTATGATAGGTAATAATTAATTACTTATTGTTCAGATTCATTAAGCAATTTATCATTACTTTAATTTTTTTCCAAACATCAAATTAGAACTTATATTCAAAAAGATTAAATCTCGTTTAAAATAATACATTACACAGTAAATTGCCTAAATTCTACACTTAATGCAAGTTCTTCGAAAAATAAGGCAAAAAAAAAAAAAAAAAAATTAAACATTAGGGTCTCAAATTAGTTTTTACGGTAGTAAAAAGTAAAAATGCTATCGAAGTATGACGATTCACTAGGGAATAAGGCTGGGATGCAAGAAACAAAAACTGCTTGAAGCACCTTCAAGTTTCTATTGATAAACGTTTCAAACATTGCTAAATTAAACCTAATGAATACTCACTGCATGAAGATCTTTCATACAGATTTTCATGGCTTTAATCTTGTCTCACGTACCAGTGATATGTCATAATTCGATTGCGTAAACATTATTATTTTTTGATCTTCAGTTGCTTGACTCTCATTTTGACAAAGAACCTAAAAATATATAATAAGGGTGGCCATCAAGTAACTCCCCGTTCATACATAAAAATATACTCTCAAAAACCGATTTCTAAAAGATACATATTAAAGGCGGTCATTAAGTAACACACAGTACATACATTAAAACATACTCTCAGAAATCGAATGTTGTGTATATGGTTAGAATGAGTGTAATTGTGACGTCCAAACCCAACCGGCCTGGCCGGGACAAAGTGCAATATTATTGGACCATTGCGTCCAATAGAATGGTATTTACTTATTTGACAAGTAGTTTCTTTCCGATTGTTTATGTCTCTGAACTCAGATGAACAGGTGAATGCGGTGGCAGGATTCCTGGATGATTCGCCCAAATGTGAGTACTGATTCTTTAAAAAAAAATTTACATAAAATTTATGTTATTGTGTGGTATGTTAAAATGTATCAGAAAATTCACAATCTCAATATTTCATACGCTTGAAAATATCGGAGCATATTGTGCCTTAATAGGGTGTAAAAATTGTCACAACCATAATAAAATGACAAAATGTACCATATTATCGTGTATATTTGTTAATACCGTAATATGGGGCCCGGTTGTACCATAGTATTGTACAAATTTTCTTAGTATAGTACTCAATGCTATGATTTATCTTGAACGGCAATGGGAACAAGTTAGCACCTTGTTGTGAAGGTTACACCTGATTGTATGGTATTATTGTTCAAAGTACCAATATTAGGGATGAGCTCGGGCTCGCTTTTATAGGTCCGAGGCGGACCGAGCCTGAAAAATTTTAATCCGACCCTGCTCCAGCCCGAGATATGCGTCGGATAAAAGCCAAATTTTGCAGTCTCTTCGCTTAACCTTTGATGTCTAAAAAAAAGATTTAAATTAAAACTTTCTCTATTACTAGCCTGTGAAAGAAAAAAAAAACTCAACTGAAACTTCCAGATAACTAAAACAAAAATTTCAAAATAAAATCAAAATCTTAAGCTAAATAGAAGTCTTTTGACAGCGCCAGCCTCACAAAGCAAAAGCACCGAACAGGAGTAGCAGATCGCTGTTAATTTTTATACCTAATAATTTTTTCATTTTTTTTAATACTCAATGAGTGAATCAAACGTTTGTTTAAAAGAAGTAAAAAAAAGTATATGAAAATTTTATCGTGAATCTAAGGCCGCCCGAAACCTTTTTTTAGTACTTGAGCACGTCTCCTCTTTCAACGATATTAAGGTTCAATATCGACATAACTTTTCTAAGAGTGTCAGTAATAATTTTGACAGTAAAAACTTCTCTTCAATCTACTCGTTCAAATCTAAATAGTATAGCCCGATTCGAAATATAATAATGTTAATATATGCATAATATATAATCAAGCTTACTATAATTTTTTTTAATTAAAATTGTTTGCCTTAGTAATCGATATGTTTATCTTTTTTTATTAGTAGTAAACTTCCTGAAAATACTACAATTTGAGACAAATATTACAAAAAAAAATTTTTTTTTAAGGATGCTGTATGTAGAATATTTAAACTTCAACAATACAATAACTCTTCCATCTTTTATGTGGTACATTAAATTTTGTATTTCTTTTTTAATATTGTCACTAGTGTTGTGTCGAAAAATTTCAGTTTTTCCCGTTTTGCAAGTGTCTTCCTACATGTGAATAAAACTTTTTTTTAAAAATACTTTCCACATAAATATTCTCTTTAAAAAAATGAAACTTCAAATTACCTGGCATTACCCTAACCAAGAGATAAAAAAATGTCTGTAATAATATACTTAAAAATTAACGTTACAGAACTAAAATTCTTCACAAAATTTTTCACGCAGAAAAAAAATCGGTTAAAATTACTGTAATATATAGTAAAAAAATTTCTGGTAAAAAAATAAATTAATTAAAAAAAAAACAGCGTAATTATGGTAATCAAAACCAAAATGTACGGTATTTAAAACATTCATTTGGTAATTTTTCCGTTCGTATGGTTAATTTTTACCCGGTATTCTGGTTTTCAAAATTATAGTTCTTATTACCCTAGATTAGTAAAAAAATACAAAATTGGTAGGTAAGTTTAACCAAATAAATGGTTTTTATGTCATGTTCTAAGACATCATGATAAAATTACCCAATTTTACGATATTGATAAAATATTATCACTGATAATAAAACCATATTTTATTACAATAATTAGTGTTCCCATAGAACCAGACTAAAAAACACAGTTAATTGTACAATATTCCGATAGTTTTGACAATACTTTTTTTTTCCGCGCGTGTTCTGCCATTATAACAAAACCTATCACTTAAATGTTTATTACCTAATTAGAGAGTGACAAAACAAATATTAAGTTTGAAATGTTCAACTTACCATATTAGATCAGCGACCATACTACTTTCCCCTATTCAATCGCCTTCAATCGCCATTTATCATCAGTTTATTTTTCTGTTTTTCACCACAAACTTCAAGTACTTTAATAACCGTTTCAAATCGCAGTTTTTCTTAAAATTTCATATTAAAACTTATTTTTGAGTACAGATTTAAAAAAATTTTAAAAATTACTTTGAACATAGAAATTAAAGTATATTCTTAGAAAACTCCGCTGAACGTTGAACTCATCGATGCTATCAATGTCAGTACTTTGAACCATAATATCGTTCAAATTTACTTACACCTTAATAAGGTGTTGAATTGAACCCTGTCTCCTTTAAATTTAAAACATTTAACAGATAATAATTTGCTCTTATAGAGCAGATTTTATCTTCCATTTAAATAAGTCTCAAATTGAAATTATTATCTATATGATTCTTATTTATTTCTGAGTACTTATTATTTCTAGATTTTCGCTAATTGTTACTTAACATGACATTTTTTAATGTTTCCGTTCAATTTGATCCATTTAACGAGGAATAATTAGCTCAAAAAGAGCACTTTTCAGTTACAATTTAAATAAGTTTCTTCTTGAAATTATTTTTCTATATGATTCTTATTTATTTCTGAGTACTTATTATTTCTGGATTTTCGCTAATTCTTACTTAACATAACATTTTTTAATGTTTCCGTTCAATTTGATCCATTTAACGAGGAATAATTAGCTCTAAAAGAGCACTTTTCAGTTACAATTTAAATAAGTTTCTTCTTGAAATTATTTTTCTATATGATTCTTATTTATTTCTGAGTACTTATTATTTCTAGATTTTCGCTAATTCTTACTTAACATGACATTTTTTAATGTTTCCGTTCAATTTGATCCATTTAACGAGGAATAATAAGCTCTAAAAGAGCACTTTTCAATTACAATTTAAATAAGTTTCTTCTTGAAATTATTTTTCTATATGATTCTTATTTATTTCTGAGTACTTATTATTTCTAGATTTTCGCTAATTGTTACTTAACATGACATTTTTTAATGTTTCCGTTCAATTTGATCCATTTAACGAGGAATAATTAGCTCTAAAAGAGCACTTTTCAGTTACAATTTAAATAAGTTTCTTCTTGAAATTATTTTTCTATATGATTCTTATTTATTTCTGAGTACTTATTATTTCTAGATTTTCGCTAATTCTTACTTAACATGATATTTTTTTAATGTTTCCATTCAATTTGATCCATTTAACGAGGAATAATTAGCTCTAAAAGAGCACTTTTCAGTTACAATTTAAATAAGTTTCTTTTTGAAATTATTTATCTATATGATTCTTATTTATTTTTCAGTACTTATTATTTCTAGATCTTCGCTAATTCTTATTTAGCATGACGTTTTTACTATTACTTCCAGATCCTTACTCACATTTATTGTAGAGTTAATTGTTATTATTTATTCTTACTTGTTACTAATAAAGTATACGCAACTTATTTTCTTTTTTTCACTGTAATGTATTACTCGTACTTTTCTCTCTAACATAGTATTCTTACTTAATTATTTGACTTGAATTCTAATTTAAGCATCGTGACATTTAATTTATTATACTTTTAAGTTTGTAATAATTTAAAAAATGTATTTTCAGTTTAATAAAATAATAACCGAAATATGCTGCAAATGGAGCATAAAATTTTGCAGCATTGAGTTATTTAAATAGGTTTCTTAGAAAATTGAATTTATTTAACAACGCATCACTGTAAATGTAACTCAGAGTTTCCAAACGAAGTAAAATTAAACAAGCTGCATCATCAAATTCAATTCCCCTAATATTAAAACCCAGTTTCAAAAATGAATCTTGTTTTAAAAAGTATTTTAAAAAAAAGCTTTCGCCGAGTAACTTCTTTTTGTTCTATTCCCACATTTAATACCGCTATTTAACATACTGTTCCCTTTTTTTTAAACTTCGGATGCGTGACTTAATTTTAAATTTCTTTTCTCGTTTCAATTACACGCAATGTCCTCCTCAAACTTCGCAGAAACTTAATTTCTATCTCTGGAGATACTTTTCGATTACTTTGTAAAAGTAAATTGAAGGGATTTCAAAATTAATTTTTCCTGATGTGTGACTATTATTTTTTTATTATTTTAAACAGTTTCGAGATTTATTGAAAAATTAATCTCATTTAGTATTTTAAAGATGTTATTTTCTATGAACATTAGTTGAAAATTGCTTTAGTAAAAATAAGAATTTCTTGATAGTTGGCAAATGACGAAAACTAATCATTACATTTTAAAAGGAGTGGAATCAATTGAGTCTCAATCTGCATCAAATGATTTTAATTTAAGCAATTGAGAGTTGTTTTGTATGGATATTAATTAAAAATTGCTTTTGCAAAATTAACAATTTATTAATGACGAAACGACGAATGACAAAAAATAATTATTAAATTGTACCAGGAGTTGAAAGTTATGCTGATCAACTAACTGAATCACAATCTGGATTAAATGATTTCAATTTAAGCGATTCAGAATTGTTTTATATTGACATTAGTTAAAAATTGCTTTTGCAAAATTAACAATTTCTAGATAGTTGGTAAATGACGAAAAATAATCATTACATTTTAATAGGGGTTGAACTTGTTATGCTGATCAATTAAGTCACAATCTGGATTAAATGATTTCAATTTAAGCAATTCAAAGTTATTTTATATGAACATTAGTTAAAAACTGCTTTTTTAAAATTAACAATTTCTTGGTAATTGACAAATGGCGTAAAAAAATCATTGCATTTGAACAGGAGTTAAACCAATATGCTGATCAATTCAGTCACTATCTGGATCAAATAATTTCAATTTAAGCAATTATAGCCAATTTATCTTTTATAGCTAATTATTTTTGTAGCTAATTTATCTTTTGTTGTATGCATTTTGAAAAAGGTTTAAATATAAATATGTCGATCTATTTAGTGGATGAAGAAGCAACAGAACCTTTGCCAGTCAAGTCAGATGAATGGGATAGAGAACAACCAATGCCTCGTCTTAGACATGAGGGTCACCCTTCCATTACAGAGGACATCGATGAAGAGACCAAAGAGGGTAACAAAGCATAGTATTATATATATCAAAGCATGGCTGAAGGGATTGATCAATGCTATGTCATAAAACCGCATTAGTCAGTCCTTCAGCTAACATTAATGCAAATAAACATATTTTACGTCACATACATAATATTTTTAAATTTTTTTTTATTTATATATAGAACTTCTTACGTTGGTTACTTTTTGTAACTTTAGAAAATACAGTATTACTTAAATACTCTATAACAAAGTGCTCCCAAACCTTTGATCAACGTTTGATAATTTAACCGCGGCCTGCTTAGGGGAAAGGAAGGACATTGATTGTTTACTTTTTAGAGTGTTTTGATTTAATAATTTAAATTTCATTGAAAACAAAATACAATTATAGTTTGTCTACGGTAAGAACTCCTTCCGCCTCAAAGTCTGAAGCTGTCTGCTGCTTTATGGAAACAAGAATAGCGCATTTCAAGGAGGGTAGCTTCCCTCTCTAAGGCTAACAGAATAGACGGAAGAAAAAGATTTCCTTACTTTCTCGCTGACTCGAGTCAAAACCTGCTCAAAACAGTGACCCCACACCACTACTTAAAATAGTCGTACCTCGTCACCATAGTCACCTCCACGGGTCCAAACGAATGGCTAGGGGAGTTCTTACTTTAGACAACCTATACAAGCGAGGTATTGGTGCGGCTTTAGGTGACGTCATTCAGCTCCCGGCCCATGGAAGTCGTTCAAACCCGAGAGGATTCCTCGTAGTAAATAAACTGAAAATAATTTAGTGTACCTTGCGCGGCCTGGTATTATTCGCCTCAAAGCCCGGTACTGGTCCGTGGTCCAGGTGCTGGAGACCACATAAGAACAAAATGTATGCAAAAACAAAGTAATGAATCAAGGGATAGAGGGGCACTAATATGTCCAGAATGCCATGTGTATTATTTTAGAATTCTTATCGAAAATGAAGACAAAAGTATTCACATCGTAAAATAATAATCAATCGGAAACTGAATCACAGTTCGAGACAGCGCATATACAAAACACCACAACCTGTTTGATTGCTGGAGAATGATACTGAAAGATGATTAATTTCCACTGGGATTCTAAGCAATATGCATTAAGGATAATCGCATTCTTTATCTAACGCCCTGTATAGATAATGTAACCAATGACAAATATAATTTCCAGAACAAAATTATTTAGACAAGCAAAGCCTATTACTAAATAATTTCACTTAATCTTTAATTTTATGTTTAATTCAAATAATTTTAAATTGGTTTTCTAAAGGATTCTCAAAACCTGACTATTTTTTAAATAGAATTACTAGGGTATATTAAGGGTAATAACTATACATTTCTAACTTCAAAATTTGTTTTGGCTTTTATATTGAAGGGAAATCATGTACAGATCGACTAGCACGAGAATTCGTGAACATTCGCATGCTGGCACTGACTGAGGTTACGATGAAAAGTCACTTCGTATAGAAATGTGAGGTTAACCGTTTTAAATTTATATAGATTGGGAGAGTCATATAATTTTTATTATTTCTCTCTATTAGAAATGGTGTTTACTCTTGTTTTCATATCAATAAACAACTTCGTATTTTTTTTTTTTTTTTTAATAACCGTCGTTGAGCAGAGGACCCTATTTTCTAGTATGATAGAACTAACCCGCATTTGCGTCACATGGAGAGGAAAACCCCGATAACCTTCCATGGTCAGCCTCATGTCAAGAGGACTCTAACCCATGATCCGTCTACCACTGAGAATATTTTAGCACTGTGGTCGGTGTGAGTCGAGTACGGAATTCTTGTCAATCAGCCATCACTGGGATTCGAACACGGTTCCCCTCATTGGAAGGCGAACGCTTTATCCCCTGAGCTACCACAGTTCCAACGTCGTACTTTTTAAAAACAAAAAAAAAATATAACCGTCGTTGAACAGCCGACACAATTTTGGGTTTACAACTACTAATGGTCAACTTCGAATCCTTGTAATTGTGAACCCAATCCAGAAGACAAGGATACTCCAGGATCAAGTATTGGCAGAAATTCGCCTTCGTGGAGGACTTTTTTGATGGAACTAGTATTTGCGTTGCTTGGAGAGGAAAACCACGAAAACCTCTCACGGTTAGCCTATTGTCAAGAAGACTCTAGCCCATGAATCGTCTACCACTGCAGATATTTTACGTCAGCACCGTGTTTAGTGCTAGCCGGGTGCGAAATTTGTATCGACCAGCCATCGTTGGGATTCGAACCCGGTTCACCTCATTGAATGGCGAACGCTTTATCCCATGAGAAAACGACGGCTCACAACCTCGTATTTGAAGTTGTTAGGAGCTTACGTTAATGCTAGCCAATATGGTTTTTATTTTTTTTTTTTTTTTTTTTTTTTTTTATAATTTTGTTGAGCGGTGAAAGTTTTTAGATGTGCGCCGGCAAAATTATGACTAATAATATTTCGCAGTAGTGTTATTAAAATTATTAATTGAAAAAAAACGCTATTTAAAGAAAATACGGTCTTACCTATTTTACATTTTTTACAGGGAACGGCGCCATGATCTTCGTATCGATTTAAAATGTTTGTGCTGCCATGCGCGGCTACCCTTAATTTTGCTTTAAAAGCTGAATTATTCTATAACTTACTTGAACATGCATTTCTTTTCGTGTCGTAGAAAAGAGTCAAAAAAATTTTCTTCGAGTTATAACTGTTAGTTAATTCTCTTTTTTAAATTCTTATTTATTTTTTATCCATTTTAACCTTTTTGAGGAACGATTTTGAACATATTTTAAGTTAATTTATTTGTATTTTATCTTTTCTTAAATAATTCAAAGGATATTATAGAAATATAACTATCCTATTGTTAACTTACATAAATAAGTCTCTGATTTCATTTTGAAAGATACTGAGTTAAGTATCTTTTCTCAGTATTAGCCTTACTACATACAGAGTCGATAAATTGCAAGTCGACGTGGTAACATTTATAAACGACATTTCTGGTTTCACTTTTTTATCAGTATGTTCGCAATTGCTAATAAAACTTATTTATTAAAATCCGGGGTTCCGCCAAAAAAAAAAATTAACCATTATGGGTTCCACAGACGAAAAAAATTGGGAACCACTGGTGTAGAGATATGTATAATCGAGTGTATGCCTTTACTCATAGAAAACAACACGTTAAAATTATTTCCTAATCAAACATATTTCTTATAACCAAACAAATGCCTTATAATTAATTTTATTATAATTAATTTTCATACAATTAATTTTCATATAATTAAGTTTCTTATAATCAAACACTCATGTCACGAGCAAGAAACAAATTGACCGTATATTTGTGAAAACCCTCTTGTATTACATATTGCTAGCTTTCTTAATTCAATTTTTGTTTTTCAGATACACAAGACTGTAAATCAGTTAGGCGTACTGCGATGGAAAGCCACAGGCAAGATCCTGGTGCAGGTATATATATTCCAGATTGCACACCGGAAGGCTTGTACGTGAGGGCACAGTGTCACAGATCTCCCCCATACTGTTGGTGTGTACATCCAAGAACGGGGAAACCTATCAAAGGCACGGCGACACAGGGATACAAACCTGATTGCGAAAGTTTCCGAGGAGGGGCGAAAAATTTCAAAGGTAAGCTTTTCATTTATTTTCTATTTTACTTTTAACTCCTAAGCAAAATGAAACATATATAAAACAAAATTTCAATTCCTTTTCGCTGAGCCACAGTTGCATCAGGGGATAGAGCGTTCGCGTTCCAATGCGGCGAACTGGGTTCGGATCCCAGTCGATACGAATTCCGCATCCGGCTTGCGCCGACCACAGTGCTAACGTGAAATATCCTCAGTGGTAGACGGATAGAGTCCCATTGCCGTCCGGGTAACCATGGGAGGTTCTCGTGGTCTCCCTCTCCATGTAACGCAAATGCTGGTTAGCTCCATCAAAAAGTCCTCCACGGCAGCAAATTTCTCCCAATAGTCGATCCAGAAGTTCCCTTGTCTTCTGGATTGGGTTCAAAATTACAAGGCTACGGAGATGAACAATAGTAGTCGTAAAGCCATAAAATTGGGTTGGCTGTTCAACGACGGTTATAAAATAAAATAAAATTTCGTTTCGCTTTGTAATTATTTTTAATTTTTAAACAGTCTGCAATCCTGCAGGTTTGCAGTTTTTTTATTTTTTTTAAATTTTTTTTTTTTTAACTGATAAACTTGTTTTCTCTAAATTAAATTGTAAGTTTTTGAATAATTATAGTTATTTATAATTATATAGTTAATTATAACTATACAGTTAAAATATATTTTTCGAAACGTCCCGTGAATGCAAAACATAGAATTAAATATCTAATTAACTACATCGTACGAACCTCGACCATCCGAAGTGATTGAGATACACTGTGAAAAATTCTGGATCAAATTGCGGTAAAAATTAATGCCACCCTGAAAACCTCTACTTTTTACCATAAAATTCGCTTTTATCGTGAAATTTCACAAAACGAAAAATCTGATATACCATTATTTTTATAGTAATATTTTTCTGCAAAAACATTGAATCACCGTAATTAAATAAATATTACTGTAAAAATTACAGTATGAAATTTTACGGTAAAAATGGATTTTACGGATGCTGCACTCAAGGTACCAATACTTTTTACCGTGATTTGATCCGGAATTTTTTACAGTGTAGGCTCCATTCTAGATAATTGAAATATTCGCATAATTGCGGTAAATTTTGTATTTTAACCCTTTTTTAAAGAATACGAATATAGCTAAATTATGATAAGATATTTTTATATGAAGAAAAAGAAAAAAATGAGTGTACCCGTACAAAACTCACCAAAAAAAAAATAAATAAATAAATAAAAAGAAGAAGAAAAACCGCATCGGAATTAATTTTGACAAACGGAAGTATTCGAATAAAATCAATAAAAGCGGATTTTGATTGAAGAGAGAACTTCACTTGTTTGTCAATAAAATCTACAGATGGCGTTGGCAGCGCCTCCAAAGTAAAACTGAACTTTCAAAATTTTTTAAAATATCCGATTCGTTTAGATTTTATTAGAACTAGAGACTGCTGTGTACTGTTTTACTTGAAACTTAAAATCATCATATTAAAATCAATTCTATGATGTTAAAGTGTAGTAGTGTTATTATTGTTTTCCATTAAAATCTTGTTGTTATAAAAGAATTCGAATATCTCTCTTTGAACGAACCCAAAATCCACAGAACCACCTATTTAGGATTATGATCTTCGATAACGATTATCTCATTTTTCTCTTAAACGAGCTTCAGAGGAATCACTTACTCATCTTTACTTTTATTGATATTTTGATTTAAAATGTAGTCTCTATTTTACGGAAAAAAGATTATTTTTGCTAGATACACTTACAAAAATCAAATTTTCATTCCTTGCTAATTTTCGTAACTATGTTAATGAATGTAATTGATAATTCTGAACGAATATACAACTTAACTTCTGCAAAAATTCTTAATAATATTTTAAATTATTCTCTTTTATTTTTTAAGACATGTATCAACATTTTTAATATTTCTGGCGAATCAAATTTCTAAACTTAGTTAATTTTTAAAACCACAAAAGGTTCCCATTATATCCTCCTTCCCATTCCCATTATATGGTTCTGATTATATGTCCAATATCTTTTATTTTAGAAAAAAAAGAGCCAACAAATTTTAAAGGGAAAAGAAATCTGTCGAACATTTTTATTATATCAAAAGTTGTAAATCAATCTCGTACGACCAAAAATAAGCATAGATAACTTGAAATTACTTTAGTTTTCAGAAATCTAAATAAATCGATATAAACCACATAGAAATGTCAAAGTTTAATGGTTTTCCGAACCAAAAAATAAATTTAACTTCCAAGTCTCCGAACATTTTTTATACATTCACGAAATTAACGTAAAGACAAAATTTATTTTTGCGCAACCAAGTACAGCAAATTGCAAAATCAATAAACTAAGAAATGAGTTTGATGCAGAGTTAGTTTAATTCATATTTTAGAAGTTTTTAAGCCTATTACTGGATTTTTCGTAACTTGTTGAAATAAGTCTCGTAAATTTTATGATTGATAAGCTCGAAATAATTTTTTTAACTACTATGTAATTCAAAACATATCGAAAATATTAAAAGATTTTAATTTATTGTGGAACTAAATTCACTAATTTGAAGAAATAGAGATGTAATAATCAATAATAATGAGAATCGGAGAGATTAATTTTAATTTACATTCTTTAGCATTGGTACTTACAAAAGAATTTCACCACTAGATTATGGTCACTGACCGACAAAAAAGTTTTCAGTCATTGATCGTAAAAATAAATTTACACCCCTAAAGTTACACCAAGACCATAAAAATAAAGTCTATTTGTAAATTTTTTTCTTATAAAATATATGATCTCTGACAGTAAATTAACATTATCTTTAATTAGTTGTAAATTAACGTTATCTTCAATTAGCTGTAAATTAACGTTATTTTTAATTAGTTGTAAATTAACGTTATTTACATGAAAGTTATCCTTATCTTTAATTTAGTCCTAGACGTTGTTTTTCTCTAGCAATATGATCTTCAATTAAGACGAACCGTGGAGCAAGAGGATAAAATATGCTAAATAATTAGGGCAGTAGATATTTTTTTCATTTTGAAATCAGACATAAAATATTTTCTCGGAATAAACGTACCTTTTTATACGACTTCTTTAAAATTTTATTTCTCAAGAACTATTCAACCGATTCACACAAATTTTCTATTCTTCCATATGAAATTACATACTTTAAAATGATGTAAAAATTTGTATACATTTCAATTCAAAATTTTTTCGACTATTGTGTAATAAAATAACAGAAAAATAATAAATATTTAGTAAGATTTATTTTTTTGCATGGAATTATCTTTGGATAAACAAATGTTATAATTGTGTGTTAAATGTAAACTTAACATTAAGAAGTCCAAATT
This sequence comes from Parasteatoda lunata, assembly GCA_949128135.1. Taxonomy (NCBI): domain Eukaryota; kingdom Metazoa; phylum Arthropoda; class Arachnida; order Araneae; family Theridiidae; genus Parasteatoda; species Parasteatoda lunata. Next base: position 73,024,528 of record OX421970.1, on the reverse strand, counting down.
TTGGATCGCTCTCCTGACCAGACTGTGGGAACCATATTTCCCAGATAGCGTCAACCCTCTATATTTTGGAGATAAAAAATCCGAATCCATAGGGCATGTTCAGGGAAAGTACGTTTTTGTGTCTGATTTTGTAACTTAAAATATCGTCTTCAATAATTAATTAGAATATTCGATTCGAGGTCACCTCCTGGAACCATTAAGACTGAGTCCTAGAACATGAATATCCGATCATTAGATCAAAAGTTATTCAGGGTGGTCAGTATTTTTTTTCAAGCACTGTATATATATATATATATATATATATATATATATATATATATATATATATATATATATATATATATATATATATATATATATATATATATATATATATATATATATATATATATATATATATATATATATATATATATATATATATATATATATAATTTTTTATTTATTTATTTATTTTTTTAAATTTTACTAATTTTGCTGAAGTTTGTTACAGTTAGGATATTGCCTTTTTTCTCAAAAAAGGGTGTTGGTCGTAAAATTAGCAGCCAATTCTCAAATTTCGCTGAGTTTTCTTAGAGTGTAAACAGAACAACGGCAGAAAAATATATAAATAAATAGAGGGCAGAAACTTACTTTGCTGATGAAGATCGTTGTTTTGTCGTCATAAACAAGAAAGCAGTTCCTCTAATTGTTCGCCTTTTTTGGTTTTTCTCTTTAAATTTCATGCACTTCTATGAGTTCTTTTTATAATACCTAATAACCTATTGCTTAAAATACTTAATACCTATACCAACAAATACCCAATACTAGCATTCCAAACCTAATAAAGAAGAATACCGAAAACGGTAAAAATTGAAGGTAAGGGACATTGTGCTTACGACGGTATTATTCATTTTTTGTATTAAAATATATATTTTCTACAAACGGAAATAACACGTTGCTTTAGACCAGGGCTCGAAAAACCGCCCGTCCTCGGCGGTCAAAAATTCCCCGCGGACAACAAATTTCTCGAATCCGACGTCCGCGTGGACGGCTATTTTCCCGTTAAAGTTCGTGATACATTTTCAATTTTTGTTATCTTACAAAAGTCTATCGCCTCACTTCTATAATGACCCTCTAATCTAGAAATACAGCAACATACTGCGCTTGGTGGAATTGATGTTTTCTCTGTCTGGAAGTACTGCAGCGGTTGAAAGGAGCTTTTCAGTAATGAACTTACAAAAAAACACATTACGTACTGGTCTTAACAAGAAGCGTTAAACGCAATTATGAACATCTACCTAAATGGAAAACCCCTTTCAGATTTCTGAGCACAAACCTCTGTAAATCATTAGATTGATTGTGGAACTGGCAAACGTCATATTTGATTCATTTAAAAAGCGCAGTGCCCTCGGATAAATTGACATTCCAGAGAACTTGACCTTTGTCATTTAAATTATTTCATATAAGAAATAAATTATTTCATAAAATAAATACTAGGTTACTATTAGTAACCTAGTATTTCTTTTATAACTGTATAATGTTATCCTAGTATTTGTAATCCTAATAACTACTACTGTTTGTAATAAATAGGAGAAAATTATATTTTTATTTATTTAGAAGTGACGGGTTAGTTTAAAAGGAGGGTGGGTACATTGTTGGACAAGCCGTCCTCGGGGACGGTTAAAATTTCCGAGTTTTTTCGAACCCTGCTTTAGACTATACTATAAGTCGATTCAGTTTTAAAAGTCAGAAAAAATTTCTAGAATGATAGTATATAGTAACACTTTTATACCTCTCAACCTATGAATCGTTTGTAATTTTATTAAAACTTTAAAAATTATGTAGAATCAGTAATGAAGTTTTAATTAACTAATTTAAGCTTTGAGAAAACGTTTTGAGTAAGGTTACATTTCGCAATCGTTGGAGGAAAAAAAATAGCTTTTTTTAAATATTTAACACTTCTTTTCAAAAATATCTTTTTGCTCTATACAAAATTTAAAAATTATTAACATTAAAACTAGCAAAAAACGTTCCTTCCCATAAGCGTAAACATATTTACTCTGGTTAATGTATCCGACTGATTTCGTCAAAAAAATGTTTTTTAATAAAAAGGGCTCTATTAAAAGTTTAAGTTTGGTAAGTTAAATCATAAATTTAAAGTAAAGTGTAAAAATTTATGAAATGTTTTTGAGCTTAAAAACTGTAAAACAATTTTTCTACAACAAATTGCAATGCATAGATTTCAAATTTTTTTTTTCTTGATCAATAATGTGACTGAACTAAAATCTAAAAAATATTTAAAAAAAAAAAAAAGAATTAAACACATTTTTTAAAATAAATTTTTTACAAAAAAATTCTACATATTCTTACGTAAAGATTGTTTAAAATAACAAATTCAAACTTAGACCTTATCCTTTAGTTCAAAGCATCTCTAACATTATACAAAATCTACATTTAAAGTTTCTAAGAATTCTATAATAAACTTTTTTTGTAATGTGTGTTAGCGTAGGTAACGAAATTCTCACAAAATTAAACGTTCTTCAAAAAATGCATTTAAAATTCCGACAGCAAACATTTTAATAATTCGAAAAAAAATTTTTGAAAACGAGCTTTATTTGTCTTAAAAATATAACTTATTCAAATAAATAAGGGTTCAAATACTGAAAACAAAATTAAAAAAAAATTTATTTTTGTTTTCATACTTACGGTTTCCTCCGTTAGTATGCAAAAAAAAAAAAAAAAAAAAAAAAATCCTACTATAATTTCTTAAAAATCAAATGTAAAAATTTTAAAGGGTTTTGGAAAGCTAATGAATTAATGTTTAAATATGGATAATTATAATAAGAAGAAGAAAATTGAAGAATTTTCTTCGACATCGCCGCGTTTTATACTGTCAGATATCTTAATAATGTTTTATTAATTACTTTTTTAAAAATTGAATACAAATTAAATAATCATTTAGTCTAAGTGCAAAAACAGAATGATAAAATAAGAATTATGCCTTAAGGATTCTCTGCTTTCAATATTATCAGGGGACATTTTTATTTCCCATTTATATTAATCGGAACTGATTTTTTCAGACGGGATTTATCCATGGTAATTAGTTTATCGCAATAACATTTACTGTGAATATAAAATAAATAAATAAAAATTAAATGAATTTATCTGATTTTCACGCTTTATTTAATTAAAATCTTAAATTATTTATACTACAAATCAAATTTATTCTGGGTTCCTAGTCAATTTAGCTTTTCTCCCCCAAGTAAACGTTGTCCTTAATGAATCCAAGACATTGGTGAGTCATTAGCATCTTTTTCTGTGCTCACCTTCTCCCTCCCCGCCCATCTCCAGCAAGAAAATACATTTATGCATCCAGAGAGCATTACTTTCAAACATATTCATATATCTTTGGATAATATGTATAAACTGGTTTTTGTTATTAAGAGAGGATAGCGGCTTTTCTGGACATCTAAAAAGGGGACTGTCCGGCGCCTTTCGTCAACCGATTGATGCCCCCCACTGCTTTAAATATACTCCATGCAACATTATTTTTTAATATCTTCATAGACTTCTTAATTCTTAGAAACAAAACAAAAATATCAAATGAGGGGATTGGAAGTTGGGTTTATGATTGCATGACAAGCCTGTTATAGACAGTGGCGCCTAAAGGGGCAGGCGATGTCCGTGATGATGGAATTTCGATCGCTGTTTAGCTTCCATGTCTTGCTTTAAGGAATTAAAAATAAATGACTCTTTATTTTTTTTTCTTTTAAAAAATGTGCCTGTTAGCTCCTTACAAAAACATTTATGGAATTTCGTTTTCTTGTTATTATTCTTTATGGTTTTAAGCTAGCGCCATAGCTTGGCAATTTTTTTAGCTTTGCCATTTTCCAACATTCACGCTTAATTGAAGAAGAAAAAATTGAAAAATAAAATTGACTCAAATTATTTTCAAAAATATTTTTTTACTGGAAGCGTTCTTTTACTGGGACAGTACCGTTGAACAGTAAATGTTGTTGATATAATAATTTTAACTATGTTAAATGCTATATTTAAAGTTGTTTCAGGGAGGGCGGGTCTAGTATAGAATTTTTTTAAACACATTGACATTACTTGAGTTTAGTTTCATAAATAAACTAGTTGTTTTTTATAATTAGTTTTACTAACTATATAGATAGTTAACATGTTTTAAATTAAATGCGGAAAAATTTAAAAAAAATTTTTTTTTTATCATTATTAAAGTTCAAAAATTAGCTTGTTATATTTATCATTAATAGACATTATTTCATACAATCATTGTCAATAGTTTTGCTTTTGGGTAATTCATACTCTATCCTCAGATGAATTTATTAATTAACGTGTTGCTTTATAATAATTATATTCATCAAAAACAGTGTAAAAATTTTAATGATTTCAAAAAGATACTAAATACTTTTATTTACTTTATCATTATTTATTTTTCATTCCCAAAACTCATAAAAAGAGATGACAAATATAATGAATAAACCAATCAGGGACCCACAAGTTCCTGGTGAAAAAAATTGCGAATCATTAAATTGTAAGACCATTATTAATTTCTAATTTTTTAAACCATTGAAAATAAATTTAGGGGGAAAATTTTTTAGTTAAACAATTACTAAAAATGTTATCAGTAGCTCAGAGATTAAATTGAAACTAGTGTATTTAAATGAGTATTTATAAATTTTAAAATAGTTTATAAATGTAACAATTTATTCTGATCTGAAATACTGAGAGTTATTTATATGAATGATACAGTCAAATTATGTTTACTTGTAAATTGGAGAGCTTATTAAAAAACAATGACACGTCACATTTGCAAGATTTTTAAGATTTCTTAACAATTTAAATGTAATTCATTTCAACACATTTTTGAGAGAATTACTGATTTAAAAAAAAAAAAAAAAAAAAAAACAATGACGATGATCGAAAAAAATTTTCGATGAAAATTCAAAGTTAGTTTAATGTACGACTTTTGCATTAAAAAAAAGACCAAAAAAACGAATTTTAAGACTGCGTGCACAAATTTGCTTAAAAATTTTTCGAGATATGGTGAAATATGCAAATAATGAAATTAACAAAAATCGTTCCCAAACTTACGATCACCGACTACTCTCTTGTAAACTATTGGGACCACATTTTCCAGATTACGGTTACGGCAATTTTGATCGTCAAGAATCTAAAAATGACGAAAAAGAAGTAACTTTATGTAGACTATATTATGTAACTTAATGTTTGGCACCTTAATAATAGTCAGTGTTAAGATTAAACACTTTGAAGTTAAGAATAAACATGAGCCTATCTGAATGAACACTTAGAACCATTAAGGCTTGCACCTACTTTGTGAAAATCTATATTAACTAATTATTTGACATTGACTCGTTTATATACATAAAATAAAAATAAAAAGTCCGTGTTTAGTTGTGAATTTCACCCTGAATTTTCACCTGAAACTCATTTATTTGTAGTGTGTATTTGTTTAAGAAAAAGTATAACTTCGGAATATAAAATTGAGAAAATACAACAAAGTCAACCTTTTTTTATATTGTAATAGGATTATTTCGCCAAGTTCTGAAATACAGATAAATTCAATGAAAAATCTCTGAATAATAGCATATTGTCTACCGTTCGAAAATAACTACAAATATTGCAGGTGAAAAATATAACATTTGTTGGGACAGATATAAATATAAAAAAAAAAATAATAATATTGATTATAATTGCTTTACCGATGGAACTGTTTAACTCTTCTGTTTGGAAAATGACGCCGCTCTAGCATTGCTTGGAAAAAAATAGTTGGAAAACAAATGAAAGAAGTAGCTTGTAAATCCAAAATTGAAAGAAAATTATATTCATAATTTATAACTCCGATTGAGAAATAAATTTAAATATAAAGCGCACACTGATATAATTATGGGGTAATGAAAATTAATAGCTTTTAATTGTATTTAAAAATGAATACCTCTGATAGCAAGGGATGATAAATTAATTTTTCAAATGCAATATTTATAGTTATATTTAGAGCCATGACCTTGATGACAGTTTACTAATTACTGCCGCTTAGCATAAGGAGTTAAGTCATAAATTTCAGTAAATGCGGCGGAAAAACCTGTCTCAAAATTTGAAACAGTAGATAACACTGAGTATAAAAACATTTTTGTTCTGTTTGAACTTTAAGTTTGAAAAGATTAACATTCTCGTTCCTTTTCACATTTTTGTTATGGGCATGTCTAATTAAAACAATTAAAAATAAATGATAAAAAACCGTAATCTGTCTCGTTTGTTTTGACGAGCTTTTTCATCTACAGATTTATGAACTTGACCTTGGTTATTATTTATATTGACATTTTCCTAATAGACTATAACCAATTATGCATATATTAGCCACTGTAAAAAATTCAAGATCAAGTTACGATATGAAGTGCCGGCACTTTGGGAACCCCATCCGTCAAATCCATTTTACCGTAAAATCCATTTTTAGCGTAAAATATTATACCGTCATTTTCACAGTCAATTTTTTTGTTCAGTGGCATGTTCCGGCAAAAATGCATTTTGCGATAAAAAAGTACCGACACCTTGAGTGCCGGTTTGTTTTCAGCAACTTCGTTAAGGTATAACTTTAAAATTATAGAATATACATTTCCTAAAGTATGCATACTTCCATAATTATTCATAAGTGTATTTCATATGATTTCATGAATGCTAGTTATTAAAGTTTAATAAATTGATAGACATAAAAATACTTTTAAATCTTGTTTTTTTAGTTCACCGAGAGTGTTATTTAGAACCTAAATTAAAATTAGTTTACCAATGAAATTAAAAACTGCAGATAGTACTAATGACAGCAGCTCATATTTTTATAAAAAGAACTATTTTTCACATGCTACCTATACTCAAATTAACGTAAGTATAATGCAAGCTGTATTATTAGAAAATGTTTTGATAAAAGCCATTTACTGCGACATTATTATTTTCTACTGCATATTTTTAACAGCAAAATTTTAATATTGTTATTATCACGTTATTTAACAATTGACTTTCATTTCCCTGTATTTGTATTAAAGTTTTTTTTTCTTCTGAAAAATACACTTTTCTCGATATTATATAGATAATTAACTCATACTAGCTTTTACAAATTGTTCAAAAAAATATATCAGTTGATTAGAAGAACCTATAGAATACCCTGTATGAAATAATATCTTAATTAATAAAGTTTAAAATATGTTAATTATTAAAAAAAAAAAATATGAATCCATAGAATAAAATTTGAAAATGTATAGAGAAATATGTAAAAATAACGCAGGGGTACAAACTTTTTGTTGCATTTATATGAATGCTTGATGGGATTTCAAAACTAAAATTAGTAAGGGTCCTAAAGCTAAAATTTTTTTTAAATATAATTTTTAGTTTAATTTTTGTCGAAATGTACAAGCTTAAAAACCTTATATATAACAGGGGGTCGCGTAATTGTTGCAACCATTTTCAACGGAAGGTAGAGCACAGTATTAAAACGGCATGGGAACCCATGTCCGGAAATGTCGTCGTAGGCCGCTAGGGGCGCTTTCCTATTCAGAAATGTTTCTTCGTGTGCTTCTAACAGGTCATAATAGGTATCCGCCCATAGCAGCGTATGACGACATTTCCGGGCATGGGTTCCCTAGCCATTTTAAACCCGATGATGTGCCCCAACTCCTCTTGAAGTTAGTCGCAGCATTTATGCGATCCCCGTTATGTATAACGTTTTTAAACTTATACATTTCGAAAAAAATATCATTTAAAAAATAAACTGTAGTTTAGGGAGAAAAACAGATTGCAGATTTGTAATCAGTGATACGAAAATATCTAAGATCAGTTAAAAAGTCTCATGCAATAGGAAAAAAAATTTCCCCGCTGTATATATATATATATATATATATATATATATATATATATATATATATATATATATAAAGAAGGTGATATGAAAAAGTTTTCATCATTTTGTTTAAGGATGCCCAGTTCATAAGAAACAAGAATTTCTGGACGAACTGGTTCAATCTTTTATAAAAGAAATGCAAGAGGACGCTGCTAACAAGTCACTGAGGTACGATTGCGTTTTGTTTCTTATATCTATTTATTATAAAGTATTTATTGTTTTCAAACTTTAAAAAAAAAAATATTTCTATACTCACATATCGAAATGAAAGAGATATTTCAATTAGAGAAATGAACGAAAACTAAAAAACTTCTCCAACCTCAAAAAAAGCGTTCAGCGTTGATCCCCATTATCAGTATTTTGAACCATATGTAATATTAAGTTGTACCATAGCAACTTGTTTCAAAAGTACTACAGTATTAGAATTTCCCTTCTAATATTGTAGTAAAATAACCGGCAGCAGTCTGTCCATCCAATTAACCGTAAAGTTTGTGGTATAGAACATTTTGTACCTTTATGGTTTTGAAACCGTTTACAACTAGTAATGTTAAAGAACCATGAATACAAAATTAGATGGTTTTGAACCGTTTACAACTAGTATGGTTTCAAAACCCAAAAAAAAGAAGTTAAACTGGACATTGGAGATAGTTTAACAGTTTTATAGTGCTGTCATTTAAGTGTGAATGAGAATATTGTATTCTAACAGCCTTGGGTCACAAATTGGGAAGTGCGGGGACACTGGAAGCTCTTCATGTGTTGAAGGGAATGGAGAAAATATTGTGGTGTCAACCCTGGCAATTTGAACGTTCTAGTGGTTATGAGATTCGCAGATTAATCCTCTCGGCTATAATATGCACCCATTAGCAGAGCGTTAAGTGGATCTAGTTAGTGCGATAAAATTCTGGTTGTTTAACCGTATTAGGTGAAAACAGTTAATAAACGTTTTTCTCACAATTAGCAGTTGAATACCATCTTATTCATGATTATTTGACTTTTTGTTTGAATACGGTAAAATAACAATTAAATAAATTGCTATTTAATCATTTCTTTCTGAGAAATTTCTAACAGCGTTTTATAGTGCATTCTTGCTACAATTCGTTGGGAAAAGTACTATTTCTCACATAATTCAAAGGTCAATTCTTTCTAATATGTAGAGAGAATATATCTTTTTTTAAAATTATAATAATTAAGGAAAAGGGCGCATCGTTGTGAAATCTTTTTTTTTAAAAATCTATTTTTAATATATTTTGTTTCTGTAATTTAATAAAACGAAACTGAGTTACAAAATTTAACAGTTAAAAAAGGAACTTTTTTTTTTGAAATTGCCTTTATATTTTAAGATTAATTATGATCACGAATTTTTTGTTCAATAAACTGTCACTTTATGCCCAATAATAAAACCTTCTAAGTTCTAAAATATTTAACGTCTGAAACACGTGGAGTTTTACTCTATTTTATGAAACAGAAATTTTACCCTTATATTTAATTTATGTAAATAATTTTATTATGTTTTCGGTGATATAAATGTCTTATGGTTTTAAATTTCTCGTCAAATCATTTGTATTTTTAAATATTTTTTTAATGAAATTACATCGTAAAGCCTAAAACTTCTTTGCTTGCTTCATTTTTTCCAGTATTGATACACCCACTCCTGAAAAAGGTGCAAGATGGAAGTTTGCTTCCATTGATGTAAACAACAACTCGGTAAGAAATAAAACTGTATTTTTTCCTATGAATAATTATAAGACTTTTCAAGGCACCCTTTTAAGAAAATTACTACAACACGTTTCTCA